>JAQQAC010016209.1:2338248-2389013 GCA_029783875.1 Phataginus tricuspis | reverse complement strand
AGCTAGATACATTTTTAGATGATAGGTAGATAGGTTATAGATAGATGATAGATTGATACAGTGATAGATCAATGAATCAGTAATTGTCAGAATGAGTTGTTAGCACTGGGAAGCTCTGAGTTACCCCAGATACTTTTAGGATGCCTGTGTGTTCAATTCTATTTTCATAATTATATGAAGATGTTATTTTCGTTTGCTATCTCATTCCATCGATGGAGTTTTCCAGAAACAATGTGGCGTGTGATGTTGAGATAGACTGAACACAGGAGCAGATGTGAGACTCCTCCTGTCTTCTATTTAAAACAAACATTAAGGAGATTTGCAAAATGAAATATAACACCAGCCTTACTGCATTTTCTTATTTTTGAAATATAGTTATATTCATAACAATGTTATAAATGATTAAATGTAATGGGTTTTTATTGTTATGAGTTAAAAAGATACATTTTTTCATTTTTAAGTCTTCATATAGTAACTATCAAGAGATACAGCCCTAATATAAAGGTTTTTGTGTTGTAATCTATAATTTTAAGTGAGTTAAAATATCTTTTTAAATATTAACCACTGATTATCTCTAACATGTATCTATTATCTACCTATTTGCCCTGGTCTGTAAATAATCTTTACAGATAAATAATAATGTAATATCTTTAGTATCTATATTAAAGTTTATCTGTTGGTCATTATTTCTGTAATGTCATAATGGGAGGAAATACATATAGTGTAATAGAACATGGGCTCTGGAATGCTATTTTTGGTTTTCTATTCCAGTTTTGTCACTAAGGTATGATTTTGAATAATTTAATCCCTCTGGACCAGATGGCTCTCCGTAAAAGTATAGTAACAGTGTATCAAAATTTTGTAAGGATTAAACAATTTAATGTATTCAAAGCTACTAGGATAATGCATGCAAATGTTTGCTATGATTATATTAATTTTCATGAAATGCTGGTAAAGCAAATCCTAGATCTGTTTTAATAACAGAAAATAAAATCCACCAGCACATGAAATTAAAACGTAGCCGACCGAAAAGATACAGTGAGGGGATGCATTACGAAGCAGTTTTTCATCCTTACGGTAACATTTTGGCATAAATGTCATCCCACGACTTTCTATACTGGTCACACTCTCTACATCCCTCCCAGGCCAGCCATGTCCATTTCTCCAATCTGCATATTTTGATGTAATGATAGTAATTTTCTATCTTCTGGTTTCAACTGCAGGTAGGTATTAACACTTGTGCCCAGTAACTGTCACAGGATGAACTTTAGTGTTAACAGGTGTGATTTTGACTCCCAACTACCTGGATGACCGGCCGCTGCCCTGGATGTGGTACACCAGCTACCAGGTCACCAGCTCCGATTGGACCAACATCTCTCTGCTTGTCTGTCTCTTTCTCGGGCTGGCCAGCTCGTCACTCAGCCACACGCCTGTCTTGTTTGTTCCCTAACAGCACAGGGGCAGGGGGCACCTGTCCTAAGCAGACCTGAGATGTGTGGTCAGATTGAAACTGTTGGCGAGGGCAGTGTCCTTCATTACTCACAAGAAAGAGCTGCCACACAGTCCACCCCAAAGGGGTTTTCCTTTGTTAGACAAACCAACTTTTGCTTCTTTGACATGGACAGACGTTAAACACGGACTGTTTACTGTGTTTGCACCACGAAGCATTCTTTAGAAGGCATTTCACTTTGTCCCAGACGAAAATGGAGATGTGTGGAAACAGAATAATACAGTTACAATATACAATAGAATAGTTACCCTGTATGGTAATATTATATATTATGTTACATTAGGTATTAAGTATCTATAAATGTGTCCATGTATCTAATGTATTAGCTATTAGAAATACATATATAGCAGTTTATATTAATATATTGATATAATTTAATCATATAATCTGTGAAAAGGATAGACATTATTTTAAATATTATTTTTATACAAAATAAGTCCATGCTATTTTGTTTTCTGAATAATTTAAAAACAACCACAGTCAGGAAAAGAATGACATATATGACAATTACATATTTTCTTAACCAATAGCATATATATTAATGTATAAATATATTTATATGTCATATATATTTAATGTATTTTACATCTTACCGATATATTATACATATGTAATATACTGTAATTAATATCTGTCAGAAGGCTACATTCCTTATTTTAAAAGTTGTTTTTTATGTGAAATAGATCCATGATTGGTTTTATCAGTGATTTAAGAAACAAGAAAGGTCGGGAAAATGGATCCCAATGATTTCTCGGCACTCTGCTCACAGAGGTTTTGTTGACAACATCAGGGAGGTGTCAGAGGAAGCGACAGGATGACGTGTTCCCTGGGAACGCCCACCACGGTAGGACGTGGTAAGCGGCTCTTCTGGGGTCTGAAATGGGAGACACGGTGTTTGTGACCACAGCCTTTTCCCAGACAACAGCCAGAGCTGATTTTCCTCCAGGCAGGCAGCCGTTCTGTGACACAGGTCCCCACACCTGTAAGGAAATCCGAAGGCAGCTGTTCTGTTATTGTGACAACTGCTACTATTTAAGTAAAACAGCCATGCAGACTGCGAATCAAAGATGAAGTGCGAATTCCACAACCCAAAACATTAAATCCCTGTAGAAAGCCCTCTTTATATTTAGTTACATAGGGCCTTCCATCTCATGCTTCATGCAGTCCATATGTCACTTAAAAGAAAACGAATGGCCCAAAAGTATGGATTACAGAATATATCTCTATCTCTATCTATCTATATCTATATCTATATCTATATCTATATCTACATACCCACATATGGAATGTATTGGGTATCATGACTTGTAATATTTTTCTATCATGTATCTACTTTCTTGTGCAAACTAACATTCTAAAGGAATTAATACTACTGCAAGGACTCCGTGGTGTCAGGCTAAATAATTTCTCAGTGTTGTCATGGAAATAGAGAAATGTAATGTTTCCTTGAAGCAGAGTGGCTCACTCCTACCTCCTTGCCGACAGAACCTCTTTCTCCTCATATTAGCATCACTCCAACCATGTGCAGTTTACCTGCAGGCTGCCTCCCTCTTCAGGTGGTGACAGGCAGGGTGACATTGTCCTGCGTGGCCCGTGGTCAGGACTGTCTCTTACCGAGTGTTTCAAAATAAAGGAACTTCTCCCAACAGTTTGATGGGAATGTCTTCGTGGCAAGGAGGATCAGGATTCGTTAGGCTTGTTTTGGAGCCAAGGGGCAGAGAAATGAATTCAGCTTGGAGAGAAAGAGATGGAGAGACAGATGGATAAAAGATAGATGATACATAGATGAATGGATGATAGATAATAGATGATAGGTGTAGATAGATGATAGAAAAGATACACAGGTAGGTAGATGATATATTGTTAGGCAGACAGAGATAGATGATCCATAGGTAGAAGATATTTTCCCCAAACCAAGAAGCATAACTGACTCCATCCAGAGGCTCCCAAAATGCTCCTTACAACCTTACTGTCTTCTACTTACCTCTGGGTCTCCTGGCACTTTCTCTGTGATGTAAAGGAAGCTCAGATATTCTCACGAATCTCCTCGAATGTACGCAGATAACCCAGCTGCAGTCACATACTCAGTTCCGAATCAGGCATTCAGGATAGACTGTGCAGAGAGGACAGGCTCCAGTCAAAAGCACACGGTGGCAGCTTGGGGGTGCAGGACCTCCAGTGAAAACCACGGGGTCTAAGTTTGGTGGTATCCCTTGAAAAATCAAATCTCTGTTTGAAAACAGGTGGGGGCAGGATGCTTGGCAGGTGGTGGTAGCAGATAAGGTCTACAGATTAAATACAGCGTGAGATTTGAGGTCTGAGAGGCTCTCCTGTTGACTTTCCCTTCCCTTCCAGGTGATGCAGGATGTTTGGATGTAGCTTCAGAGGGAGCGTATCGCCCTAAGGCTAGAAAACATGCTCTCATAGGCTCTCGGCATTTCCTCAGCCAGCTTTCACATCGTGGCTTTCTGTAATAGTTCAAGTTTGAAATGCAGTTTGAACGGTACTGTTTGTCTGTAGGCTGCTAGAACAGAATCCCCCCCACTGGGACACTTACCAAGCACAGACACTCATTTCTCCCAGTTCTGGAGGCTGGATTTCCAATATCAAGGTGCTGGCAGCCTTTGGTGTCCAGTGAGGGCCTGCTTCCTGGTTCATGGATGGAAGCTGTGTCCTCATGTGGATAAATGGATAAGGGAGCCCTCTGGGGTGTCTGTCTAAGGGTACTAATCCCAGTCCTGAGAGCACCACCCTTGGGACCACATCACTTCCCAAAGGTCCTACCTCCAAATACCATCACCTTGGCCATTAGGGTTTAGCATACATTTGATGGGCCATAAATGCTTACTGTATGGCACCACTTTTTTCTAACTCTGTACTAATTCTGATTATGACGAGCAAATAGATCATGCTGATCTAAATTATTAGTTAATCATGAACATTCAGTTGAATTCCATTTTATTAAAATGTTTTACAAAATGCCTGTTGGTTCTTATAGTTCTCAAATTAAACATCTCATTTATCAGGGAACACTTCAGAGTTTTAGAATAAGAAGTACTAATAATCTTAGATCTTTATAGTTAGACGTCACAGATTTTCCTTGTATAAAAATGAAATTATGAGAACAGTATAGTAATCCACTGTTATGGAATCCAACAGCAGACTACACTGCTTTTTCCATAGCTGCTATAATATTCTCACATTGTCCATGCTTTATTTTATTTATTCATCATGTCCATTCTCTATAGCCCCTTGAGTGTAAGGCCCACAGATTAGATGTCTTTGACAATTTGGGTTACATCCCTGATGTAACTTACAAGCACCTATAACAGTGTCAGGAATGGAGTACAAATTTGATGTTTATTCATTGTGTGAGTGAAAAGTTCAATAAAAGAAAAAGGCATACAATGGAAAATTATAGAGCCTAGATTAATTGTATTCCCACCCAAATCTTAAGATATTCACTGATATGTAAACACAATACATATTTCTGTTTCACTGGCTACTTTTCATTTGCTCAAAACTTAGGTAGAAATGTTGAGAACACAGGGCAAAAAGAAAGGAAAATGTCTGAACGGTATGCTTAATAAGTAAGTGAGAGAAATGTCAATTGAAAGTACTAGTAAAGAAGATGATTATAAATTATAGATAAATAAGCTTCAATTAAGTGGACTTCTAGATAAGCTATTTCCATATTTTCACAAAATTACATTTTGTATGTATTTAGATAAGGAAAGGCTTCATGTTTAAGACTTCAATTTGCATCGCCGTTTCCTGCTGAGCTGTTTGTAACGTCCTGGGATGCGAGCACTGCAGGTAAAAACTTGTCTCATCAGGTCTGCTACTAAGATGATATGGGAACCAAAAATCTTATATCCTGGCAACACTTGAGTGAATTAGGGGGAAAAAAAGAGTAAGAATTAAAATGATTAAAATAATATTTTCCTCCTTCGTGCTGTTGAATGTGAGTGTTGATGTTTCCAAGGGAACAGTTTATGCTCTTTAAAAGAGGAATGAACGTTTTCAATTTGAGAGTGCTTATGTTAAGTTTTATCATTCCCTTCAAACTGTTACACTGTCTTCTTGCTTCTGTTCAAACTTGAGACAGTGGACAGTCATGCAAAATATTCTTTTTACAGAAGCAACTGTTTCTGAAATGTAGACTTTTTTTTTAGAAGACACTAAAACCTTGCTTAATAACAGGATCCTGCTATTTGGTCCTTTACTTCATGTCTGGGAGGACCAAGTTTTCATGAAAAGCAATGGCTTGATGAAACGTAGGAATGTATAAAAGGAGATCAAATGAGTCAACCAGTTCATAACAAATTAGCTCACTGCCCAAGCCAATACATATCACAACTTCATTAAAAAACCAAAAGATTTAAAAAATATATTCATATAAACATCACAAAATATGTGAATGGGGAAAATGATATTCTGAATACATCGGGCAGAGGTTCTTTTTTTTTTTCTCTTTTTGCCGTTTATAATGGGCTGATTTGACATTCTTCTTTACATTTAATTCATAATAAATGTGACTGTCCCAGGGATGAACTTTCGCTTGGCAATGATTTGACATGACACTGTCAGTTTCTATCAGGAAGAAATAAATCAGTCCTTGTGACTGTGGGGCCTGGGGCATTTATAAAATGACTAAGTATGTGTAAAAATGGGTAGGTAGATGATTTTTTTTTTTTTGACTAAGAGGAAGATGCATGTGAGCAAGAAACACATAAAAGTGTCCAGAGTGTTTTGTTCTAGTCGCACTTTATGTTGCATAATGTCAGTAATGAATGTTTTTTGCTTGATGGTAAATTACCACAATAACTCCTGTTTGAACTACCCAACCAGAAAAGTTGAGTTGATATATTGCATGCAAATGCCCTCTGGGCTCTCCAGAGAACTGGATCGAAGGCAGAGCTCATGGTTGATCAGGAAGGCATACATTTACCAAGCACTCTGGCAACTTTGTGGTCAATGAAGTCATTCCTACAGCCACTCTTGGAGTGGAGGTGCTGTTTGCCAACCAGACATGTGTCCTCTAAAAGGGCTAAGGGGAGCTGACTTTGACATAAGCCCTGAGTGCTGTGAAGGGTGGAATCCTGGAGATGCATCCGGTGCCCTCTGCTCTCTGCAGTTTGTGACTACAGGAGAATAAACAGGCAGGCTTCGATGGAAAAAGGACCGCAGGTGCAAACGGGAAACAATTCAGAGGTGGGGAGGATACAAAGACAAAATCGTAGGAGCTCATAGACCATAACCCGCCCATCCTTTGCTTTCCCCTCCATCTGATTATGTCTCTGCTTAAAGATCGTTAACACGGATACTCAAGCGGGCAAAAGAAAGAAGCAAGGAAATCTGCCTTTCAAACTCCTACGTAGCCCAGTACTGAAAAAAAAAAAAACAGCTAAGAAAAAAATCTGAAATGGAATGAGGGTGTGGGAAGAAGCATCAATACACTTAGAAAATAGGACACAAAACTAGGTTAAGTTTTCTGTGCTGGGCAAAAGAGTTGCATATCTAGACAGTGATTCAGCTTGGTTAGAAAAAAAACAGGCAAGGTTCCATTTGGAAAATGCTTGGGAAAGTTGGCATGAGAGACATAATCCTGTTGGTATATTGGATATATATTATGCTCATATTTAAAATGACAGAAAACTTTAGGGGAAAGGGAAGTAAAAAAGGAACACTCTGTAGTGGAATTTTTCTGTTGGGGATATGATTGAGACAGAAATATATATATAGAATATATTAGAGTGTTTAAGTAATGAGAGAGATACTGTGTTGGAAGAAACTCGGAGATTGGAATTAGGACTAGGATTAAAAATGATGATAGGTAAGCCTTGAGTGTAAATGATGTCTCTCTCACATATAAAAATACTAGGAAAAAGAAGATTAAGGGAGCAAGGGAAATAGTGTTAATGGCCACATCTTTATAGTAAAGAGTTTTAAAATATAGGCTATATAAAGAAATAGAGGTGGACGTCACCATTTAAAGATGAGCATAATTATAATGATGTAATAGTTAACCTTTCTGAGTTAGGTGCTGTGCAATCTGCTCAGTTCTTACAAAGATTATTTGTTTAACTTCTTTCAATAGCTTTGAGAATAAGTCACTAACTTTATGCCCATTATACAGACACAGAACTTTGCATACAGATTTACTCTAAAAGTTACCATGGTGAGTTGTGATTATATGATTTCAACTCCAGTGTCTTACTTCAGTATCTTTATTATCATGTCAAATTGGCTTATGGCTGTGTTGGGCTTGTGTGTGCGCGTGGGTGTGTTTCCAATTTCTATATTGGAAAATTACCAAACAGACTAGTAAAACAAACGTCCCATAGCACTAGATAGAAAACAGACACTGAAACAGTCAATACAATCACTCAATGAAGCCAAAACATACGAGTAGCAATACATACAAGTTGCCATTTTCATGTACTTAAGAAAGGAAAATGTCCAATTTCCATTAACAGCTTAACATGCTCATAACCACTAGTACCACGACATAAAGCCCTGAAAGGAGATCAACGCCTATTAAGAAAAAACATGTTCAATGAGCCATGATATATTCTCCCAAGGACACTGATCAACATTAAGCAAAAGGTAACCATTGCATTCCTCATATTTCACATCTGACATGGAAGTTGCTCTTCTGTCTGTGTATGCATGTAATTGTTACAGAGCTAAGGGAAAATGGTGTATTATATGTTCACATTTACTGGAATCAACAAGAACACCAAGAAACGATTTTAAAGGGTGACCATCCATAACAAAAATTGGTGAAGAGTTTCTAAGGGGGACAATTTTATAGTTTGTTATGCCATTTAGTACTCCTGAGTTTCATCTGGTGAATACTTTTTAGAATTTTAATTTTTTTACTGAGCTGTAATTGACATAGAACATGACATTCGTCTCAGTGGTACAACTTAATGATTCAGTATTTGTATATACTGGGGAATGTTTGCTCAGTAAGTCTAGTTAACATCCATTACCGCATGGTTACAAGTTTTTTTTCTGGCAGTGAGAACTTTTAAGATCTACTCTCTTTCCAAGTTTCAAACATGCAATATGGTATTATTAGCTAAAGTCACCATGTACATTACATCCCCAAGACTTATTTTATAACTGCAGGTTTGTACCTTTTGAGTCCCTTCACCCATTAGATACATTCATTTTTATAAAATTCTTGACTTGGGTAATTCATCTTCCTCAGAAAACATGTTATACCAGATCGAAAAAATTTCTAGATAAGAATTTTATTTGGAAGATTGCTAAAACTTCAGAAAGTGAATCAGATAACAAGATATCTTAGATACAGGGTCATATATATATATATATATTAAATTACGCTCTGCTGTGCCATGTTATGCTATATGTTAGAATAGTACATACATTTTAACTCATTTTACTCTTCAGTTGTGTTGTTTTGTGCTTAATTAAGAGACATAAGACTTTGGTACCTCCAAGTCCATGATATTAGACACCAGTTTAAATGTCCAGAGGCAGTACATGGGGGATATCAGTGCGTGATTTTATCTAGGCAAGAGACTGTGCATGTGCTCAGAGAAGTGTGTGCTCTAAGGTTGCAAATTCAGTACAAATGCATGGTTATTAAATTGGTCAGTGAATAACTGTGAAAAGTAGAAAATGTTGGCACACTTAATCTAGAAGGCATTGCAGACTCAAAATGAGAACTGCCTGGAGTCAGGTGGTGGTTCCGCTTGACCTTCCATTTCCAGTTCACTGAATTTAACATTGGCAGACTGGATTTAAATACACTACATCCTGAACTTCTCACAAGCGCATTTTTTGAAAACAGCTTTTTGACGCTTTTTTATCCTTCCAACAATTACTTACCGAACAACGTGCTATATTGAACAGTATGTTCAGAAGCTGAGAATTGTCAGGGTTTGGAAGGAATCAAGAGCCCCACCCTCCTGGAATGCCACTCCAGACGTGGGAATACACAATAAACTAGTAAATCTGCTAAAATATAACCATGTGCGCAGAGCACGCGTGCCGAGGACCAGGACAGGTAGAGCAGGCCATGGGGAGCCCTGGCGGGCAGGGGGATGCCGCAGACAGGGAAGGTGCGATTGGGGCCGATCCGTGGAAGGGGAGGCCCCTGGCCCAGCAGAACGCAGTGGGACAGGTGTGCTAGGCGGACACCGTGGGGGTGAGGCAGGGGTGATCGTCGCTGGGAGCGTTCCTCATAGCAGAGCAACTGACACAGTGGTTATGTACACTGAATACTTACCATCCTGTAAGTCACCAGGCTCTCTGAATTGCAGTTTTATTACTTTATTAGTTATCAATCAGTGTTGTCTAAAGAAAGATGAACAGCAAGACGGGGCAAAAAGTATTTCCAACACATATATGTTATATATATAAAATACATATAATGAAGTCATATTGTTTGTTATATAGCTATAATGGATATATATTTATGATAGCGTATGGTTATATCTACATTATATGTTACATTTATTATACTATATATTATATATAATACTTATATAATTTATATATCGTCTATATTATAATACACATAATATATGCTATATACCACATATGATATATACCATGCAACTATATATAGTATATAATAAATAATACAAGCTCATATAATTGTATGTAATATGCTAATATAATGAATATATTATAAAAATATTACATTATAAATATTATAAATATGTATGACATATAATATAGCAATACATATATATACACACACACACACACACACACACACACACACACACACACACACTTATATCTTAATTTTCTTTCCAGTATGTTCTTTACATATCACAAAATAAAAACTTAATCCTTTTTCATGCATGTTAATTTGGGTTAACAGTTTGTTTTTTTGTTAAACAGACAACACAAAATTTACATTTCTCTTTCCCTTTGTGACTATAAGTATTTTTCTTAAATGTGGACAGGAAACTATATATTAGTTTTATTTCATCTCTTTCTATTAAGTTAATAGCGATGGTAAGGATTTATGGCTATTGACTGAAATAAAATATTAAACTCTATGGCTCATGTTTAATAGAAGTGGTTCATTTAAGCTTTCTGAAGAAAGCAATCAGCTTACATCTCTGCAAATATTAAAGAAAAATGGCTATGTAATAAATTTCCTTGACAAAGATGCGGTTATCAAGGAAATTATTTTAACACATCAGTCATTAGTGGAATATACAATTTTTAAGCTAAAGCATATTGGAGAATTAGGTACTTTTGGTAGTGTCTGGAAGATAATAATCCTTCGTGCTGAATAAAACAGAACTAAGATTCCAGTGTAGTAAGGTCTTTTTTTTTATAATGTGGTCTATTAGATTATTTGGACCCAACATTCTGCTAAAAACAGCATGAACTTTGGAATAAATGCACTTTTAAAGCATTTATACACCTCAAGAAAAGTAAAAATAGTAAAATTATAAAATGTAAAAATAAAAAAATCATAAAATTATAAAATGTTTTCCTTGGAAAAAACGTGATTGTATATAGTATGTAATGGCATATACTCAAATAATGGCATGTAATTTTTTTCATTGAAAGAAATTACAATTACTTTGACAGCTCAGTGCCCAAAATAAAAACTGGGTGTCTGCATCTAGTGGGGGTAATCCTGATTACTTGAAAAAAGAGAAAATTAAACTAAATCAAAAAGTATAAAAATACTTATATATTTCTTCTAAAGAACTTATCTTATTAGGGATGTGTGTGTCTGATTTAGCTTTATGTTTTATTAGCTTCCTAGTGGAAACCACAACAATTTTAACGTGCTTTCCAAAAGCTTATTCTGGTGAGCACTACAGCAGGATTTTAATTGAATCAACCTTATCTTTGAGGGAGAAATTCTTGCATAGTGAACTGTGCTGCTATAAATTAACAGAATTTAAAGCAGGAAGAAATAATACCCATTCTGCATATATATACATATAATCTGCATGGAAATGAGCTATGGTTTAAAAATGGATGCACTTCTTTAATTTAAAATTAATTATGTTAAAAGGGATTGGCTTGGAAGTTTTCTAAATTTCACATCAACTTATCCTGAAACTCAGTAAAGCTATGTTTTCTTTCCAGGGGTGGGTTTGAAGCAAGAAGCCTGTCTTGGTTCATTTAACAAGCAGGCTCAGGGACTAGACATTTTTTGATAATTTAGAGAACTTTCTTTTAGAAAGTTTCTGTTTTGTCTGCAAATGTTCCTTGTAGAGTTGGGCCATTTGCCTGTTTCCTAAGAAACTGACAAACACAACAAAACAAAACACAACCAGTGAAGTTGGTTGTGCATCAATCGATGTGGAGAAGGGAAAATTTAAGGTCCTATAAATGCTCGTATTTTAGATTCACAGTAGGATCTTACACGTGATTATATCGACCTCGGTGCTGCAGGGGTTATCAAAGCAAGTTAACGTACGTTTGTAATATTTTGAAAGAAAGCATAAAGATCATTACTTTTTCTCTAGATGTGAGATTAAGTGTGCAGAGAGAGACAGAGACAGAGACAGAGGGGAGAGACAGAGACAGAGGGGAGAGACAGACACAGACAGATAAGGCGTTGAAAGTTTGTTAATAGACTCTTTTTGTCCCCCTCCTCCAAAACTAATAAAATAATGAATCCCCAACTGGAATGTGGATTAGTACCCTAGGAAATGCAGGGTGAGTGCAGGGAGCAGGAAGGGAAGCTGACCTCAGGGCAGGTGTGCTGTTCATAATTCTCAGGGCAACCAGTCACGTCGTGGATGAATCATTCTCACCGTAGACCTTGGCAGTCACAGTTGATAAACCACCACTGTCCCAGTGATTATTAACAACCACTGTTCTCCCTTAAACGTTAAGTTGCAGTGTCTGTACTCATCTGTAACGCTAATCAGACACTCCCAGATCAAAGTTTCCAACACTTAAGGACATACATTCAGGAGAAGGAATTGGATGCCCTCAGTACTCTCTCAAACTACTATTTCTACACAACAAATTGTTAAAAAGAAACAGCGAGATAATATGCATGGCCCTGTGTGTTTCACAAAATGCCCACAAATGAGTATTTAGAAGACAGTTAATTTACACAATATCTATCTACTAAAGAGCATTTAGTAGATAGGATTTTTTTTAAACTTATAAGCAATTGTCCTAAGGGATTGTTCGGCTGCCTGAACACCCCTGAAATCCGTACGCAGGTGGTCACAGATGGAAGATCACACACAGGAAGGCTGGGGCATTCCGGCACAGGTCAAGCTGCTCTTCTCTATCTCCACACTTCTGTTTAGCTGTTGAGTTCCTCTGCAAAAAAGTAAATGTCCAGGAACATAAACGGTGCTATTTTCTACCCCAAACCCTTGTTTCGTGCACTGTTTTAAATTTTTACTTTTCATGAAGTAAATATATTCACATCTAAACCAGGGCTTTCGGGGTCTCAAGTCAAAACAATGACACCTCAGACATCCAGACGTCCCATGGAGAGATCCCGTTCCCACCCCAGGGCGCGGAAGGTCCATATGGTCTCACCAGGTGCATGCCAGATGTTGGTCCAAGGGAAACCTCAAAGAAGGAATATCCCCATAAAACTGAGTCATAAAAGACCAAAACACATGCTCTCTGCTGTGTGAGACAGCATGCTGGTACACGGGACTCAGATTACAAACTCTGAAATCCATGGCAAAGAGAAAACTGGTACCTTTGCTTCTCTTTTTCAATTTTTTGTCCTGTGTCATTCTGCTCAGTTTTCCTTCTCATTCTTTTTATTCCACTTCTAGCTTCTCATCTGAGCTAGGTGGGAACACAACAACAAAAAATCAAGGAGAGCAGAAGATGCTTCTGATCAAGTGATGATTTCTCTTTTATATACTAAGAATAGTTAATAGATGCAAAAACAAACAAACAAAAAAAACAAGTCTGCTGGCTCTAGAGCTGGGTGTTTGGGAGTAGAAGTCTCTGCATTGAAATTGGGAAAAAATCCTTATTTTTGATACTTCTGTGTGTCCTAAACCCAGATGGCTGTCGCTTGTTCATTTTTGCTTAATGCTCTATGTCGAGTATACATTCAACAAACCCTGTCAATTGGTTCAATTCACAAATGATGATAAATGATTAAACAGCCATAAGAGGTCATTAGCAATCAGGCCAGTCACTTTCACTAATTCACAGACTTATTTTTGACCCTCTCCACGTGCTCTGTTTACACATGTGAAGGTCTGCTTTAACATTAGGAATCAAAGAACCACAGTATTCAATATTAAACGTATCCCTGGCTAAAGTTCACCCTACATGCTAAGAGTGCAGTGTTTGGAACTAATTGCTTTCAGTGGTTACTGTAATGTGATTACACTTCTTAATGACAAACTAGAAATTGTTGATCTCAAGGAAGGATAATTAATATCCGTTCTGTCTTGTGCTGGCTTAAATTGCTGGTAGCTGCAATTTCTTGCCAATGTCAAAAACTCAGAAAAAAGTCAGTGGCCCACACAGACCTCCCATGTGGAGCCACTCAGCCATCTCCTGAAAATTATTTCAGACACGGTGTAAACACTGAGGGGCAGATTTTCTCGAATGGTGAGATGGGTGATTGGTTAACTAATTCAGTGTTATTTGTAATCATTGGGAAATGCCAAGTAGCTCTCAAAAACAGTGGGGTTTACCTGTCATAGGCTTAAGGTTATATCAGCATCTTATTCCGATGAGTGTTCAGAAAACTTCTGTGTTGCTCATGAAAACGTGCATAGGTGGTGTGACTACACCGAATATAGTCATTTTGAAACTGCTCTCTTTAAGGATAAAACAGCACCTTACTCTCACAGTCACATTGTATTGATATCTTTACTTGTAACGGTACATTAAGCCAATTTAATCATTGTTACCTATTCTTCAAAGATTTCCAGTCTAATTAAAATGAAGGCATTTTTCAAGTGGCATGATAGTGCTGAAAAATGCTTTCCATACATCATGCGTTCAGCAGTATGTTTATCTTCCATTTGTATCTCCACAGTTAGAAATTGGGGATAAGATGCCAAGCCTTTTTGGGTTGTCCAACATATAAACTCTGTCAACCATTATGGTATGGCATTTATTTTTCAGAAGAATGTGTTGTTAGTGAAAACAAATGAATGCAATGTTATAATTGTATAATATCAGTAGTCCCCACATGGCTGTTCCTCTTAAGTCTTCGTCCAAATTCTGATTAGAATGCATGTTAACAAAGCAAGAGAGAAAAATCTCAACAGCTACAAAATGTGATGTTAAGCCTTGTTGATACATGAACATCCGTGATGGATATACACAAACGCCGTTGTCTGTTATTAGAAGCTCTGTGGAACCTCCCTGTTTTGGAGTCAGACATGCATTTAAAAATCCCTGGATGTATGCACGTTTGAGAAAAACCTGCATGGAAGCCAGAGGACATATTTTATTTCCTTTTGAAATAAAAAGGCCAACTAGGAAGGAACCATAGGTTCTAAGCTCAGGGTTGTCCAAGTGAACCAACCGCTTTATAAAGTGATTAAGTACAGTGGCGCTTCAGGGCATGTGTTATGTTGTCTAGAGACAATCATGTTCTTGCACTTTTTAAATTAAAATTAAGCCATAATGCAAAGCAAATAAAAGTATCTCGGAATGATCACATGACACTCATGTGCTCGGTTTGGACCCCTCAGGGGTGGTGAAGGTGAATGTTATCGATGTAAAGACCTGTAATGGCTGCTTTACAAATATTGGCTAATTTCTTGATCTAAGCTTCTGCCTCATTTTCTGCGGTTCTTATACCTACCGTATTTGCTGTGGCCACCATAACAAAGAATGGAGACATGGAGACTTAACCAACAGAAACTTACTGTTTCCCATCCTGGAGGCTGGACCCCGAGGTCCAGGTGCAGGCAGGGCTGGTCCCCCTGAGCCTCCCTCCTGGGCGTGTGGACGCTACGCTCTCTTCTGCCTGCGTCCTCACAGAGTCGCCCAGCTGCGTGTGTGCATGTCCTCATCTCCTCTTATAAGGACACCCGTCCTGTGGGATCAAGGCTCACCCTACTATCCACTTTAATCGCCTCTTCCATGACCCCATCTCCAAACACGGTCCTTTTCTGAGGTCCTGGGGTGAGGGCTCCATCACATGACCCTGGGGGCAGGGGCACAGTGCAGGTTATAATCAATGACAGAGATCTTACTGAATTTCCAGCTTTTGTGTTCTCCCAGAGAAAGGGCTCCACTTAATATTTTAACACAGTGTCCCTGTCATTAAAACACAAGACATAACAGGGAATTGAGATGAGATTTCAAAGCAGGAATATTAAGAGGAATATAGCTTATAAATTTTCTGACAATTGTTTCCTATATTACATATATGTATATATGTATGTTTTCACACACATGCATAAAATCGGTGCACATCATAGACTAAAATAAAAATGGGTGTCTTTTATCCTGTTGTTGACACATCTGGTATCTTTAAGTTCATATTCATGCATATATAAATGCCATACCACTTCCACGGCTCACAAATTCACTTATTCCTTGCTGAGAAGGTGCAAAACAATTTCAAGTTTAATGCCATTTGATAGAAACACTCCACGTGTGTGTTGTTTAAATTGCATTGGTAAGGATGAAAATCCAGCAGACTTAATGTCCTTTGAATCTAATTGACTTAAACTCCCAAGTTTAGAAATTTAATATATTTAAGCGAAGATTTAATGTTTCTCAGTGTTTTCAGATGTTAATAGATGTTACTAGAAAAAAAATCAGTAATTTGCGATTAAATGGGTCTGAGAAACACCATTTCCTAGAAAAAGTGACTATCAAACATGCTTATTTATTCTCAAGTTACCACGTGGACTGCCTGTATGCCTCTTTAGGGATGGGGTATGTATGGAGTATGGTGCTTCTCTGGTGTATGTGTCCCTGAGACCTTTTCCTTTCCCCCATGATGAACCTGTAGAGATTAGGTTCTGTGGAGCCCACTTTGGAAAGCCTGTGCTATGGCTTCTCTCTGTGCATGTCATGGTGCGTGCTCACCAAACGCCGACCTGCATGGCTGAGTCACGCAGAGGTACACCTGTGCAAAATGGAGACTGTGTGCCTAGAACAAGAGAGGGGATGACAAAGACATCCACGTCACCAGCGAAGCAGTTCTGTACGTTGTTGCCCCAGAGACGCACTTCCTCATTCTATGACTGGACATCACGTGTTCTCAGGGAACCCCTCCCTGTCCGCCCTCCTACCTGCCCTGGTGATATACATTGGAACCACGGTTCCCATCCTATTGATCTAGGTAGATGGGCACCCATCAAAAGACAGGCTATTGACTGTTTACCACCATCCTTGGAGTCAGAGCCTCAAAGAGGGACGACACCCATCTCACCCTCAGGCATTAATAAATGATTTGGGGATGTGGAATATACTCAACATCCCATCATTAGCCAAACCGGGAGCAAGTACTACCTAACAGTTTTGCAGTATGACACAAAGAAAAAAAAAACAAGGATGTGTAACGTAAACGATCTCATTTGCACTGATCAGGACTCGAAGTGGAAGAAGTGTACATATTGATATACTGGAAGCCACTTCCATGGTTCTTATTTTGTGAGGATAAATTTAGATTTGTATTGAAGACTACTGAAGGTGCATAATTCCTCTGATTAGCCTGAACTTCTCTCCCTGAAATTAGTCTAATCAACGGAAAATCATCCTGGTATAGCAAATAGAAATGGCTTATTTTCTAATTTCGAGCATAATCATCTCCCTGCTTGCATACTGATGGGAATTTAATCAGACTGAGGGATCCGTGAGAGTTTATGACCCTATAAATATTAACACTGTGTGAGTTGGTACTTTATTTTTCAGAGATAAATTTCATAAGTATCTACTTCTTGGTGTATACCTGTTGATGGATAGCTCTTTTCCCGTTAGTATGAATATCTTCCATTTTCCATTGACCATATTTGACACATTTTGCATATCCAGCAGAAAGATAATTATTCATAAGAAATAGGGTGTTGAACAGTATTGAACAGAATTGAAAATGAAAGGTCAGAAAACATCACATATAACCACGTTTTGGAGACACATGTCTAAACATACACTAGTCTTAAATCTGTAGGCTTCACTGCATACCCAGATCAGAAAACCAATCTATAACCTACATCTTTGCAAATGGCGGTGCCCATTGCCAGACAGCTAAGATTTGCTCAAGACAAACTTCAAGCTGACCGAGTCAGAGTATTACAATTTTTAGATGTAAATATGAAGTTGGACTTTTTGTTAAGATTGTTGGAAAAAGTTACTTCATAACTTCATGCATTTCATTTACTCAAGACCTATATTCTTTAATGCCATTTACCCTGTGCTTCAGTGGTGACTTTCATAGACTCTCAAATTTCAGTCCCTCCAGTTTGAAACCGAGGATAGCCCTCAGTCTTATGGCAACATAAGATTAATTTCTTGCAATAACGTATCTTTGTGTGTGTCTAGATTGTGTTTACATGAGTAAACCTAGAATCATTAAATATGTATCTGCACAAATGTTAATTTAGATATCTATTTCCATCTCCATGTCCATCCATATCTATCTAACCTTTATCTGCACTGAGATGATAATCGAATAGTGTATGGATAGTGGGAAGGTCGGTGCAGGGGAAGACTTCCGCTTTTTTCTTTATAATTGCCTGAGTTTTATGTTTATGTCAAAAAGGTATGTAAGCTTTTATAATAAAAAAGAAAGGAAAGGGGGAAAGCCCATTTAAAATGCCTTATAAATGCTATGTTAGTGGTTACCCATAAAATGTATAAAATAACTTCTGTTAAAATGGTTGGCAAATAAGGCATGGTCGATAGCCAGTTTGTAAATTGGATCTCAACTTTAAATCAAGAATTTGCAGTGACGAATGGCAACTTCATATGAATAATAGTGGTAGGATTTTACACTGCGATTGTGGTTTTCTTTCCAGGAAATAAGAAAAATACATTTGCATTCAAAAGCGTGGTTTTTTTTCATGAACTAGAAAACATGTAGAACAGTGATTATTTGTATAGGTGTCTTGATGGATAAATCAGAACACCTACAATTTTAAAACCATATATTATATATGCAGTATATATATCATATATATATTTAAATATACAGGTCACTTTCATTTCCTAACTAGCAAATGACCCAGTCACCTTCGTATTTTACAGAATCTTTAGAATTTTGGGGATGTGACTCAGTTACTCATACGTGGCAAAGTGCGGCCTGCCGAGCAGTGGTTTCGTGAGACCGTCTTTTGTCTTTGTATAACCCTTTGCTGCGATTCTTCATATCCCATCTTTCCTAGACAGTTACTTCCTTTACACCTGAACCTGTGTAATCATCCATTTGAATCTTTCTTTGATCCCCCCTCCCCCACCCCCAACTCTTCCTTAGGACTCTTGACACACAATTTAATTCAGTTAAGTTGCCAAAAGTGAAAACTTTGGAAACATGCTTTGAGAGCCAATTTCCTGTGTGGACTAGGTTCTAGATTAAGCTATGTTATCAGATTCTTCCAACTTATAATGGATTCCTATATATTCTGGGTATGCTTCCTCCCCAGCTGCTCATATCATTAAAAACTCATTAGCATGCAGGATGCTTGTCCAATGTGCTTTTTTATCTCCAGTAACCCTACACCAATATTCCTTTTTATCTGTACCTTTGAGGCTACTTTAAGTGAATCCAGAACTTGATATATTGCTGTACTAACTCAGTTTAGTCATTCTGTGTTAATTTGGACTTGCAATATGTATTTTAAGTAGCTATTGACGTTATTTCACCTACTGATTTTTCTTGAATTCCAGTATTTCAAAAATCACGGACAGTTATAGGAATGCATGGCAGAACTATCGTACATTTACATGAAACCACATGATTATGGTACTGTCCTTGAAAATAGCACATTTCTGTAGAGTATTTGATCAATACATGTTATTTGAGTGACTCAGTTAGAGGAGTAATAACGTAGACTGGGGGAATAATGGTAATAGGAAAAAAACCAAATATTAAATCTCTTCATGAGCATATGAAACATGAAATGTTATATATATAGTATAATTCTAATCCTTTTGGACAGGAAAATATGTACATATGTATTAGGTCATGTCTATGTCTATGTGTATATTTCTGTGTTTGTATATATATATATATATATATATGCATCCATTTTATATATGTATTAACAAACAGTAATGTGTATTATATATCATATACATATAATACATCAGATTCTTTTATGTAGATATGGTAAATATATTTTATTATATATTAATAATTATGTAATTCTATATTATATAAGATATACAACATTTAATGTGTATATATACATATATACGTGCAGAAATGTACAAACTATATTTTTCATGTGCGTACACACAGACATATATACTTTTTCCTTTTAATATATTTTATTATATATTAATAATTATATAATTCTGTATTATATAAGATATACAACATATAATGTCTATATATACATATATACATGCAGAAATGTACAAACTATATTTTTCATGTGCGTACACACACAGACATATATACTTTTTCCTTTTAACTTTCCGTAGCATCCTGACCACTTACAGAACTACAGGAGAGAATCTTACTAAAATTTTCTCAACATTTTACTTAAACAGAAAAATGCAGAATATTTAAATACAAGAGTATTAGTACAATTATTTAAGCAGAAAATGAACCAACATTCTATAAAAATAACTTTCCTAGTGCCATTTTCTTTGTCTTTCCAGGAAGACAGCTTTATTAAGACTGTGATGTTTTCCTGGAAATTATGACATTAGGGAAAATAGGTAAAAATCAGCTGAACAGTCAGCACAAATACTTACTAGAAATCTGTATGTGACAATTGATTTACTCTGTATGAACTAAATTTTTCTTCTCACCTACTGCCTATATTTATTACAATAAAAATAAAGCAGAAAGGAAATTTGATGTGAAATTAGACAGTTCTAACGTTTTACAAACTCAAAACTGGTAGTAGAAACAGTATTCTTTTAGTAACAAAGACAGCGAGAGCAAGAAAGTATAAAAGCCAGTTTTACACATGTCAGTGTGGGAGTTTTTCAACACATTTGTTTCCTTCTTTACATTCTTTAAAAATAATGGTATCTTTGCATGACTTCAGTACTAAGAGACGCTAAAAATCACACTCGGCAGGGAAGGATAAAAAATGCTAGCATTTGAAATATCAGCTATCTAGTGTCTTCTTTTGTTGGATTGTCAGTTGATTTTCTCTTTATTAGGACCCTGGAAAGAGATTCTTTGTCCTGGAGTGAGTAAATTACAAAAAAAAAAAAAGCCTGTCTGTCTCTTTTACACTAGTCATTGAAGGGCTCTGCTGTGGTTCTGCTCAAAGGATTACAGATTTAGGGAGCTTTTATTAAATTGTTCAGTTGCTTTCTCTATTTGACCACTTACCCAGCACTTAACAGATGGAGCTAAATTCTGGGAGATTGCCAAATGAACATTTGCTCTTGAGCTGGACAAGCAGTTCATGGTTGGGGCAAAAAATGTGAAACTGAAAGGAAACGTTTACTTAATAGACAGTGGAACACGTTTAAATAGGAAATTTTGTAATTAAATGTCTTTGGTTTGTTGGAGGAGAGAGCTAATGTCCCTGGAGGCTTGACCTCCAACTGGATCACTCAGCCTTCCACCAGAAAATATTCAATTTGAACAGTTAAGGAGAAAATGTGAATTTCCTGGGACACACTGAAGTCTGCTGTCAACAGATCAGTGTTCAAAACACAAACCGTTGGCAGCGTGTACAATTGTGAAAATAGGTTTGCTGACATATTTATAGTTAATTACAGTATTATATGTGGCTATGAACTTTTCCAAGAGTCTGTCTGAACACTAAGGCATGATATTTTTGAAGTTTTGGACCCAGAGCCAAGGGCATTCTATTAGGAAGCTTTATTTCTGAGACTGAGAGACCCACAGATCACACACTCGCATGGAGTACTTGTAAGAATATTGTGTTAACTGTACTCATGTATGCAGGGCCACTCCTTCTGTAGCTTAACGTCTAGTCAAGGCACACACCAGGTAAGCCACATGGCAGATTCTAGTAATTATAGAATCAGTGCCTGAGACATGCTCACTGCTTAACAGGAGCAAATACCCATTTCAAAAGAATGGTTATTGTGACTTCAGTAAAACATCTTTGCAGGGTTTCGTAAAGAATCATAAGTACTTGAAGAAGTCTCTGTGATTTAAATAAGAATCTCACACGCAGCATGGTGACTCTAACCAATCATCCTGCGTGCATTCTTGGAATCTGATAAGAGACCATATAGGTCTTGGGTGGCTGTGCTGTTTGGCTTGATAGTGGTGATCATCCACCCTGTGGATGTCAGTCACACCATTATTGTGTGTATGCCTTAGGTGGATACAGGGCTATTTGTTAGGAAAGCTGGGGGGATAGGAAAAAAGAAAGATATGTGTACATGTGGGTGTGTGTCCTATGAAGATTTACGTCTGATAAGAGCTGGCACAACCATGGCATTTGAGAGGGATGCAGCATGAGGGGTCTGGCTCTGTTTTCCACCCCTGCCTCCCCTCACGCTCCTTCTGTGAAAAGACGAGAAATGAAGGCTCCTGGCTCCATCACCATTTGTCTAGCGGGGACAGGGATGCCACAGCCCTGGGGCTGTTTTCATTCTCTCCTCCCTGGGGGAGTCTCTTGTTCAGGGGGCGCCCTGCTCTGTTCCCCCTCAGCGTTTGCTGGGACCTCCAGGTACTTTCTAGGGCTCTTCTTGTCCTGGAACTCGGTTATCTGTGACCAGGCAGACTCCTGCAGGGACAGCAATAGTGCATGTCACTAGTCTTTAGTGATTCACTGGAAATAGCGCAATGGTCCATACACCATGTAAGACACCCTACATGTGTGATATGCCATCAACTATATTCCCTGTGTATATTGTTGTCTTTCACCAGCTACTATATATACAGCTGTGTAATATGTGAATGGGAAATACATATAAATATCTATTTATAAAAGCATAAATCAGGTTAACACAAAGTGTACGTGTTCAAGTGCATTTAATTATAAGCAGCTTGTAATTACACGATTAACAAAATGTTGAATATATAAGCGCAATTATGTATTACTACATGAGGTATTGATAACATATGTTCAACCACATCACCGTTTATAATGATGTATGATTATAGAAGTATGCATTATAATTTGTGTTTAAATCAATTTAAATATTTGTACATTGCATTATATTACTTAAACCATGACAGTACATTTCTATTGTATAGTGTATTTTAACCCTCACTAGAGTACATTGTACTAGTGACCTGTTCTCAGAGGTCTCACATTCGTCCAGTACAATAAAGTATTCAAGGTGCTACGTAGCATCTATACACAGCATCAATCAACCATGTGGTATTTGGGGATAGATAAAATACCCTTAATACTTCCTGTGGGGTTTTTTTTTTTTTTTATTTCTCTTGGCTTAGGTATTATATAAGATCTTGCAGCTGTGTTGGAATCGAGATTTCTCTCAGTTATGATATAACTAGCATTCAGAAACAGCATGGTAAGCACTTACATTTCACCGTTTTAACCATTTCTAAGTGTACGGTGGCCTTGACCACATTCACCATGTGTACAACTATCTCCCCACTCCAGCTCCAGAGGAAACGCCTCTCGATTGAGGTTTCTCCATCGTCCCTTCCTGTAGACCCGTGACAAACAAGCCCAGTATTGATAACAGGTGTTCGAACAGATACCTGGGCATGAATGTTCATAGCAGCACTATTTCCAGCAGCCCAAAGACGGAAGCACCCCCAGTGCCTGTCAAAGGGTGGGTGGCTATACAAAAAGTGGGGAATCCCTCCAGTGGACTATGCAGTGTGTATTTTTCATTCATTCTTCATCCTACTTTGCTTTCTTACCTCCGTCTCAGACAATATACCAGTGAGCAGACTCAGAAAACACGATGTGAAGGTGTTAGAAAGACTTGGGGGTTGAATGAAAGGACAAAGTACACTTAGTGGAGGACACATGGATGTGCATGGAGGGCACAGAGTGTCCCAGGGTGACGATGGAGGGGCAGTCAGCCCACGGGGACGGCATTTAATGGTTTTACAGGTGTTCCAGCTCTGCCCAGTAGAATCATTTATTTATTGAATTCCGGACTCACTCTCAGGCACATGTGGCAATTGCATGCCAATGATGGTTTTCCTGTAATGGAAAAATGTCTCCAAGGGTGAAAGCTCGAGGATTCGCTGCAGAGAATGCCCAAACTTGACCTCATTCAGGGACATTTTAAATTCTACACGAGTAGAGCTGATGACTCTAATGCTTTCAATCTCCACTTTTACCAGAATAATTTTACAATTTCATGATAATAAAGGGTAGATCTTGAACATGGTTTTTCTAAGGAATGGCCTGGAGTATTGACATATGTAGTTTAAAATAAAAGTTGGACCTGTGGACTACCAAGAGTCCCCTTCCAAATATGTTCATGCTCTTACTAGTTGAATCGCTTTCATTTTTTGGTCTGTATCTCCTATCAAGGAATGTATATCAGTCTGATTTATATTCATAGGTCTTTGTGTATGAACTCCCATCAGTTCAGTTCATCCTACATGAAGGTAGATAACTAGAAACAAACACACCAGTGTCACTGTTTTCTGAGTCTCAAAACAATGTAGAAATACAGACAGCTACCAGCTTTCCTGCAGTTCCAAAATTACATCAGGACATAAAAACTTTCAGCTGCTATAGATAGGCCCTCAGGGCTCCTCATTCACTGCTAATTTTATTGTGAAGGCTGTAGGATCTGGCGATGAGAATGCCTTCCAGTTCAGAGATATGACGCATGGAATCTCCTAAAGGAGTTTGGCCAAGGACCACTTCTCTGGAAACCATCTTAGAGATGTTCTTGTTCAGTGGAACCCCTGGTTAGGATAGGCTGACATAAACATACCCCTTAGTAGTTAAAAAAAAAAACAACACATAAGGTGGGGGGGCACGGGGAGGACTGTACAACTCAGAAAAGACAAGTAGTGATTCTCATCTCACTACACTGATGGACAGTGACTGTAATAGGGTTGGTGGGGGAGACCTGATGAAGGGGGTAGTTTAATCATCACAATATTGCTCATGTAATTGTAGGTTAATGATACTAAAATAAAATAAATTGTTAAAAAATAAAAATAAAATATAAAAAATATATATATAAAAAATTTTTTTAATATACACTTCTAATTGGAAAAAAAAACGAGTTCATGTGAAAAAAATAAATTCAATAACTCACTGGATGGGCGATGATGGCAGCTGGTGGGTCAAGACCAGGAATGCCACTAAACCTTGTGCAAAACAGGAATCTCGGCAAAGAATGATCTCACCTGCAGGTGTCAATATTGCCACAGCCGAGGCCACGCCCTCCGAAGGTCGAAACGTGGCTGCCGAGTCAGTCATCGTATGGGTACGTTGATGGCATGCAAATGAGTTTGGATCCGGGCGTTAAACGGATGCTGGAGCCTGTTGCCTACGTGTGCAGCTGGTCGGATAGGACCCGCCGTGTGACCATCGCCTAGTACTTCCTGTGTGTTTCTGACTCCTGATGTCCGACAGAAGGGCTGGGTCCTGGGCTTCAATGAGCCGCCCACCTCATCCTGCACAAGTGCTTCAGCAGGACGGCGCATTCTGGGAACACCGCCTCCCCACTCCTTCTCCAGGCAGATGTTAAGACAAACAGAAGTAGGCAAATAGGAGTCTGCCTCAGCCTAGCTCCTTTGTGTCACTTGCCAAGGAGCCGAGAGAGCAGAGAATGCCTGAGCTATGCTGGCTGCAAAGACAAAGAGCTGGGTCAAGATGCTAACGAGTCAACCCCTAGTCTGCACCTATACCCCAAAACACAATAGACTGTGGGGCTTGCCCGAGGGTATGCAGCTTCAGACACCTCCTTGGGGGCCATGGTTTGGAGTCACCTGAATTGGTACATCCCTATTACTCACCCTGCCTGTGTTTTCCCCAGGATCCTAGCCTGGTTTTCTGAAAGTTTTGTGAAGTATGCGTTAACAAATATGCATGTCAAATGCTTTCATAAACACAGTTCCAATGCTCATATAAAGCTTACAAGCTTAGCAGAGAGAAAATAACATATAACCTCCATATTTTCTGTCGTTTTCACCTGTTAGGGAAGGCAGCATCTCAATGCTAAAGACCTAATTTATTTCGGGGAATACAACCAGTTTTGGGGGACAGCCAGGAAGCCCATTTCTTCACAGGTAATTCAGCCTGCTCTTCCACCTTAGAAGCTCATATAAAGAGCAAAGCATCTTTATGATTCTTTGCTTATGCTTTGACAACTATTAAAGATAAACAATTTTTGAGTCCAGGTGAAGACTGGGAGGATGGACTATAAAGTCAAAGCAGTATCATTTTTAGCAAAAGAAAAAAATTGCAGTTTCCTATGGCCCACTGGTTTGACTAAGCTCCTCAGAATTCTCCACGGCTCTAGAGTCCCTTCCTGATCGGCTGAGCCCGGGACTCAGACACCTCCTCTCAGGAGGAAGAGATTTAAAATTCTCTTTCTGCCTGCAAAAGAGCCTCTTTGGGGTCACTCAGGGGACGACTCCACCATGTTCACGATCACTTTGATTGAAGTTAATGAGATATAAGTCAAATTCTGTGAATGTCCCTATTTCCTTAACATCTGTAGGATTCTGTCCCATGCAACGCACTCTGTATTCATGGACTTCGCTGTTTCCCCCAAACCACTGTGGAAGACTATATGATTGCTGTCACACCACTGTCTGTGGACCATGTGCAACCTGTTGACTGTTTTGCACAGACGTGCTTGTATCTTCTTTCTTTCGTTTTCCTTTTTTTTTTTTTTTTGTCTGTGGTTACTTTCTGCTGCATTAGCAGGGTATGTGGTCTACTGGCCACAAAGACAAAATATTTACTACAGGAACAAAAAACAAACACAACTCCTGATAGTATGTCTGTGACTCAACCCCTCTCCTACCAGTTTCATTGAGAATTGTGAAATATCTTGATTCTTGAAGCTATGGCATGTGTTTGGGAAGTCGTCAGGCTTCATTCCACTCCACATTTTACTCACTGGTCCCAAACTGAGCCCGGATCAGTAATACTTGGGTGAGAATATTCCTCCCATTATAGGCATTTTAAACTCACACCCTTAAGAAAATTGCAGTCTGGGTGTCATCATTTCACACCAAGATGCTTCCAGGAAATGCACAATTCATGCTAAACAGAACGGTCTCCTGACTCACTGTCAACCCAGTTTTCTGCACATTTGTGTATTAATTCTTTTTTGTCCAACTTAAATACGGTACCTTTCTTCACAGACAGTATGAGTGTATATAAATCAATTTATTCAATCACTTGGGAATCTAGTAACATCAGATAGATTATAGAAGTTGACCGTTGGGGAAAACATTGAGACCAAGATCATGGCTTCCTAGGAAAGAAGAAATTATGACTTGAAAGAAAAGGTGATTTTCTCTTCACGGTGATGAGTCTGCTGCATTGGGATGACGGTGCTTATATCCTTGGCGTAATTATCCACTTTGCATGTAGAAAAAACATTTAATAACACAGATGAGCTGACGGTCGATTTTGGTGGAAGTGAGAAAGGAAAGATACACACAATTTCTTGAGAAAACAGTGGAGGAGTTTTCTTGGGGACTTGTCGCAAATGCCATCTGTGTATGTGACACCCTGCCGCACATGGGGATCTGTGTAGTCTATGCCATAGGATGCAATTATTGTGAGCCATCTGGACCTCTGTGGAGGTTTCCCCAAGGTACCTATTCATGGCTACATGGCATTGGAATGAGATACCATGTAAGTCTGTGCCACTTCCATCTTCTATAAATCTTACGTATAATTGTAAAAGATGTGTGAGCACAAGATACTGTATTCACACTGGAATTTTCCAGAGCTTATCACATTTCTCAGTTCACTGCCTCCCCAGGTTTCCCCCCTTTGTCCTTCCAGAATCCCACTGTAGGGTCGAGATGTGTGTTACTGTTTTGGATGACTTATACACACACACTGTTCACTGTCCTAAGCCCTAGCCACTGTCACCCTTGATGCAGGACTGTTGCGTCCTTCTGGACTGAAGCAGTCACCCTCAACTCAAAAAGTCTTCACCTACTAAAAAACATCAGGAGGTGTATATATGGTGTCTACTCACCTAATGGACGGTCAGAGGACAGGTGTCTGTGAAAGAGAATGATGGGGGGTGAGGAAACAAGCGTTGAAGGTTTATCAATATTCTTAAGGATTATTTCATAGCAGCCTTTATAGAAGGTAGTCGTGGGAAGAGGAAATGTGAAATGAGAGTCCCACTGAGAAGACATCGGGATGAAGGTCCTAGGACTTTACCTGTTACGGTGACATCTTCTATCTTTTCTTCTGTAATACCCTTTATCTGAGAGAATTTTTTGAAGTTGTCATATTCCCTTTTCTTGACTTGAGGCATTTTGGCTGCATTGAAAGCACATAGGGAGGACAGGATGTCCATTAGAACCCTCGCTAATTCTGAATTGAGTCCTTGTGTCATAGCGCTATTGTCAGATACATCTCACTTTCCCCACCTTTCTACCCCCGGCCCATTAATGCTGCTCAACCAGGTGGTTTTCAAGGAAGGTGCCCGAGTGTTAGATCTGATGCTACCATGTGTAGAGTCTGCATATTTAACATTTTTATAACATGGAGCGCCATTCACTCCAACGCCATCACAATCTCCCGTTTGGACCATCTGCAAAGGTCCATCCGGGGAAGGATGTGTTTGGGCCTGAGAGTTCAGAATTCGTGCAAACTCGGGTCCCTTTAACTCTGTCTGCATTCTAGAATCTGTCCCCTGATCATCGTGAACCCGAATCTAAGGAGAGGGAAACATGAGTTGTACGCCCTGCCATGCACACTAGCCTGGTCACATATGTGTATAGAAGTAAATAAATACATTCAGTCTTCATGGTTGTCAAAGACGAGAGACCACCCTCTTCCACGTCCAATGTGGGTGTCATAAAGAAAAGTGAGGTTGCATGTGGAATTAGCCACAGGCCGCATGGTTGGCTTGCCCTAATCAGTACCCCTGAGTGGTGTAATATGATGCGCTGTTCATTTGCCTGGCAATGGATTTGAGTCTTAGGCATTATTTCCACAAGAGCGATAAAATCAGGTATTTGTGTTGAGACGAATTCAGTTACAATGGGAAGCCAGTCTTTAGAACTCAGATTTTAAATCTTGGCTTTCTTTATGGACAGAACCCAGCCGTTCCCATGTGTGATGTTTGTCCAGAGCTTCATGGATTATCCCAGTGTGTTTATTAGATATCCAGAACAAGTGTGTATATTAGAAAAGCTATCTGGTAGAGCCTCACAGGAGATCCATTTCCTCATTTCCCGTAGACAAATTTTCAGCATCTCTAACACAGCAGACAGCTTGAATTCTCAAGCACAAACATATTTGTTCATGAGTGTGCTTAATAAAAAAAGCACACGTATGTTGGTGACCCTTGAACAGCACCTGGTATGAGCTGCATGGGTCCACGCTTGCATGAATTCTTTTTCCAACAATATATTGGAAAAATCTTTGGAGATTTGCGACCATTTGAAAAACATTTTCTTTTCTCTAGCTCGCTGAATATAGGAATGCAGTATAACGTACAAAATATGTGTCAATCGACTGTTTATGTTTTCGACATCAGTCTTTGACTGCATAGCGATAGGCTCCCCGAAGCCCCACATTGTTCAGGAGGCAGGTGTACTTCCTTCTCTCCTTAATATAAATAATATTGGTAATATTGTCATATCTCATTTGCACAGAACCAGCTACAATACATACCAAGGAGTTCAGTCGCAACCGTCTTTTTGCCGTCTGCGTCAGTATGTTCTGCATAAATTAGCAAGATGCCTCTTGATGTAACAGTGAACTTGAAAGAAATTTTACCGTTGACTGTGATAGGAAAAAAAGTTTCAGAACGGAATTGGATTAAGTTTTTTCATTTGCATTTTAGTATGTCCTACTTTTAACATACTATTGTTGAGTCTCCCCCGTCCGTCATGTGTGGCTGACGTTCCTCCCACTGTGTTAGAATCCATGAAGGCATGAACTGATGTAGAGATACTCTTTACACATCTGCCTCTTCTTAAATGGTCCAGATTTCCCAGTTTCTGAACTTAGCTAAACAAGAACAGGATTTTGGCCACGTTCCTTCTTGTAGTACTTGGAGGGGCGTGACAGGCTGTAGGATGGAGCCCCCTCAGCAGCCCATGAGAGCTGATGTTAGATTCTGAGGAATCGTGCGACCCACTAACCCAGTACAGCTCTTATGAAAAAGCAGCCGTATTATATTACACCGAAAGTCAGTCATGTTGAAATGCAATTTAGTACATATTCGAAACATATCATTTCCTTGTTCAATAGCTTGTCAGACAGTTAGTAAGCAGGCTGTTGGAACGTGGCACACATATATTCTGTAATTACATTCCAGTTAGATCCCGTTGCTGTGTGTTTATATTTCAAATTAAAGTAATTTGTCAGACCAAGATTAGAACACTACATTACACGTTCTTCCCCATAAAAATCAAACATTTTGGCATTAGGTCACTGAATATTACAGTATTGATGTTTGAAAATATGTACAGTTATTTTAATATAGAGAGATAGAAGTCTGCACTAAGGGCCTTCGTTGCTTTCAGCAAAAGCCCAAAGTATATAGAAATTGGTTTCCAAATTAACTGTTAGTTCAACTACATTGTCATACTTATCTTTGGGATCCAGTTAACCAGGTCATACTTAAACACTTTACATAATAAACAGCATTTAATATTTAAAGTAATTTAGTTATAGGCAAAGTTGACCGTGTTCATCATGTGACAAATAAGAAATTTTTGGGAGAATTGGTATAATTTTAAGTTGCTTGAAACACGTCCCTGCCCTGAGGACATGTGAGGTCAATGCTCTGGGACGTGTTCTGAGATACCGTCAATAGCAACATTCCAGACCTGGCCCTTACCTTGACTTTGGGTGACAACAAATGCTTGGCAAAGGAAATGTCTTTCCCAAGGTTGGATTTGTAATGAGTAGGAGACATTGACTGGGTTCCAGAACTGGATATGTTGCATAGAGCAAAGGCTGTGAATTTAAGCATGTTCCCTGGTTTGAGAAGATACCCTCAGGCGAAAAGCTCATGTACTCACAGTCTACCTCGTATGTGTCATTTTCTTTTTTCGTTGACGCTACTGTATGATTTTGGCAGATCCCATCCACCCTAAAAATGAAACAAACAAAGCCTCCTTTATTCCCCACCCTTTCCTTAGCACTTGAAGCCCTGCAGAAGTGTGAATGAATTTTGATTGCTAAAAATAATAGATGTGAATTTACAGTCACCTAACCCCCCACACCACTGGGTTCTTCCCCTTAGTCTAATACAGGGCTTTAGCCTCGGAGCTGTGGACAGGTTGGCCTGGATATTTCATGATGTGGGGTGTGCTGTGCATGGTAGGGGGAGGAGCAGAGTCCCTGGGCTCCGCCCACTGATGCCGGTAGCCCCGCCTCTAAAACTGCCTGCAGACGCTGCCACGTAGCCTGTAGGGGGAGCGCAGAATGTCACGCCGTGTTCAGGGTTGCCGCTCTATTACTTTGATGCAAACATCCCACCTTTTCCATTTCTTTCTTTCTACAGTCCATTTCTCTGCCTCTACCCTAAATGCTGGTGCTCGTATAGACTCTGAAGTCCCCACACTCTCTGAGGTCACTCTCCAGCTTCTGGGAGTATAGGTTACAGGGATTTAAGAAGAACATTCAAACGGACACATACAGAGATACATAGATAGATAGACACAGACATAGTGACATGATCATATTCACTACCACTCATTGATCTGGTGATTATAAATCCATCATTCACTTCCTGAACTTACAGCTGACATACAACTTTGTATTGTTACTTAATTGTATTTTTTTCTCTACAGTCTCTTATTCTCTCCTTTGGTCTAGTGTCTGCTCCTGTTCCATTTGAACAGATGGACAAGTTCAAACTGTTGCATTTAAACTGAGAGGTAAACTATTCCTAGTCTAAATTTTTCTTAAAATGTTTCTCTCCCTCATACCTATGTATACTTATACCATGGTCAAAATTCTCCTGAATTATTCTCCTCAGCACAGTCTTGCCATAAGAGTTTCTAGAGGACTGGTGTTTGGCAAACAAATTTTATATTTCTTTATTTAAAAGCCTACATCCATGCTAATTCTCCACATGACACAAATAAAACTCATATTTTTGATGTGGGAAGTGCCCCACAACACAGCTGAGTTTGTTTCAGCTAGGTTTTCTGGTCTCACTTATTTAACAGAATGCCTCCAATAGACTAGACATTCTGTGAACAGTACTGATTGCATGAGAGTTTTATTTTTATTGATTGAAACTTGTCTGCAAAAAGTTACGTGGATAATCATTTGTGTGTAGCCCTTCACATTGTAGGATACCCTGCAAGAAACATTACAGAATCTGGTTCCGATATTTGCAAAACGTTTGAAGAAGGAAACACACTGGTCCTAGGAGTACGAGAGCCATGCCCATGGCTTTCATACTTTGAGGACAAGGTTCTTTCCTGACAGCCTTCCTAGCTCTGTTTATGAATGATATACTCCCAACAGAGCTGCCCAACTCTGATGCCTCTAAGACAAGGCTACATGCTTGCATAGGGGGCCGAAGCCAAGGAGAGTACACCAAACCGAGAACACCATTCTATGAAAGTTCAGAGCCTCAAATTCTTGAACATAATGTTGACATTTCTCTGCAACTTTGAGGTCGGACCACAAGTCAGAAGTCAAAAATTTTATCACATTAAGCCAGGCTAGTTTTTCTTACTTGGTATAGAAATCAATGTTGATTATTTCACAACCATTACTGCATCGAATCCGACGGATGTAAAACCTCAGTTCGCCATTTTCTGTGATCTTCTTAGTGTCATTCGCTGCTTTCAGCACGCTATACCATTCCCCTGGGATCTAGAAAAGAGACTCCATTTAAGAAACGTGGGTCAGTCTTTTATCTTTCTTCTGGGCAATCACTGCCATGGGTTCTATTTTACCTCAAAAGAAAAAGCAAATCTGATTTTTAGTGAGCAGTATAGGGTTCTACTCCCTACCTAGTAAAATGATATGAAATGAAAGAACAATACATATTTAAAGTAAAAGCATGGACTTGGAACTTCTTGAAACAGCTATAATCTTGCCTTGGAGTTCCGTGGCAACTCATACCTATAATTTTGGCACACACTTTTTTTTTTCACATGCAGATTAAATGTAAAAATATAAATAGCTGAAAGAGAGGGTGTGTTTGATCCTTCTGTAGAGGCATAGACCAATGTGTGCATTAAACCTGATGCCCTCATACAAACAAAAGATGGAGAAACAGACGTACGCAATATGAAGACTTCCACCCGGATGACTGGATCCTGGATACCGATGGGTAATCGTCCTCAGATGTAGACTCGTGGTCCGCGCAAACCAGACCGAGGAAGAGGGTCAGCAGCAGAACCCGCATCTTGATTGTGCCTGGTGTCCTTCTGCAGAAGCTGGGAGACCGCTGGGTGTTTGAGGACGTCTGAAATGTGCACCAGTTTTTATAGGATGGGATGTGGGCGTGACCCATAATGCGCCAGTGGTTGTGAGTCAGGAGGCCGTGTTTACACGTGAAGTCTTCTTATCCTGTTTGGCAATGATGAGGTTTCATGGCATACTGTTATTTTAATGAGAGTAGTTTTCAGGGAAGTTTAAGTTGGTCTGTACATTTGACCTTTAGAATAAGTGACAGATCATAATACATCGAGCTACTTAAAGGACACCGTGTGTGTACCTTTGGGCCTCTTTCACTCGTGATTATTGTGACACTGCCTACACTGTTGCTCATAGAGGCTGTTCCATTTTACCACTGATTAGTGTTCTATGGATCCGTCACATATGTATCCATTGAAATATTGATGAATGCTTATTCACGGGCATGTCTCAAAGGTCTGTCTCTTGGACACATACTCATGAGATCCTTACCACTCATGAGAAATAATAGCAGGGTGTCCTTGAGGTGTTTTGTGATTCTGGAGACTCAGGCCTAAGGAGACAAGACTTGGCATCTTGTGTTTACACTGTACCTCCTTTGGGCCATTTCTACCCCTTAGACCCATGTCTATCGTAAGCCTTTCTATCCGTGGTGAACCAGCGGGGCTGCCCCTAGTATGTGAAATATGGAAGAACAAACACACATTTGCTTATAAGCAAACATCTCAGGGCTGTCCGTGGACAGGTTTCTCATATGGATACAAATGCATTCCATATATTTCATCTTTTGTTTCTGTTGATTGGAAGCAGAAGTGGGTATTTTCCCTTAATACTTAAGCAGATTCTAAAAGCGAACTGACTCAGTTTAGTGATTACTTATTTCTGTTTGCATGACCATGGATTTTTCACTTGTCATGTGTGAATTGCTGATACGTGGGCATCTAGCTCTTCAAGCACTATGACCCATGTTATACACCTGTCTGACCACCTGGAACATTAGCTGGAGTCATATAGGTGACGCACCGTCTCTGCAAATTGACCTCTCAATATTTCATCTGCTGTTGCACGTTCAAGTCATGAAACAGATGAGAGAAAGTCAGGATGTTGCAGGGAACCATACATCCATGAAGAACACACTCCCCTGTGTAGAATTTCAGGGCAGGAGATGTAACACTGGGGAAAGACTATCACCAGTCTGTGTGTGTCAACATTCATGAACTTCACTTCATCCTCCATGAAGCTAGATAACTGGTAAGACGTCAGCATAAATTCATCAACATTGAATTTAATGATATTACATCCTTAGTTCCTTTGTCTCATTAAATGTCCCCCCTCCACTTTATATTATTCCAAATCCTTCTTGTGTAAAAGCCTTCTTAGCATTTCCATCTCCTCGCTTCCGACTTCTCATTGGATCATATATTCCAAGTCTACAGGCTTGCTCATTCTTATCAGCATAAAATGCTTTCCCTTCAAAACTGCTGTTTCATCCCCCTTTGTTACATCAGGTCACCGTATGTTTGTTTTCCTGGGGCTCAAAGCCATCACTGAGATGTGTGTGTTTTTGTGTCAGGGAACCAAGCCTGAGCCTCTTTTCTGTAGTCCGAGCATCCTCTCCCACCTGTGTCGTGGCTTCGCTGGGAATTTACCTCGCATCATAGAAAAACCACCTGTAACACTTTACATCCCATTTTCCCTTCTCACCAAGACACTCCCAGGGAATGAACAATTCATGCTAAACAGACTTGTCTGGCTCACCGTCGACCCGATTTTCGGGACAATTGTGTGTCAGTTCTTTCCGTGCAACACAAATACAGTGTCTCTCTTTACAGACAATATGAGTGTGTATAAATCAATTTATTCAATCACATAGGAATCTAGTAACAGACAGGGTCTAGAAGGTGACTGGGGGGAAAGTGCTGAGGCCAAGATGGTTTCCTAGGAAAGAAGAAATTATGACTTGAAAGAAAAGGTGATTTTCTCTTCACAGTGATGAGTCTGATGCATTGGGAGAATGATGCTTATATCCTTGGTGTCATTATCCACTTTGCATGTAGAAAGAACATATAATAACATGGATGAGCTGATGGTATGATTTTGGTGTGAGTGAGAAAGGAAAGACCCACGCACTTTCTGGAGAGAACAGTGAAGGAGTTTTCCTAGGGACTCATGTCACAAATATCATGTGTGTATGTGACACCCTGGTGCACACGGGGGTCTGTGTAGACTGTTCTTTAGGATGCACTTATTGTGAGCCATCTGTGTCTGGACCTGTGTGGAGGCTTCCTAAGGTGCCTATTCATGCCTGCATGGCATGGGAATGAGATACCGTGTAAGCCTGTGTCACCTGATACTCTTTAATTCTTACATATAATTGTAAAAGACATGTGAGCACAAGATACTGTGTTCACAATTGAATTCTCCAGAGTTTATTTCTCAGTTCACTGCCTCCCCAGATTTTCCTCCTTGTCCTTCCAGAATCCCATGGTAGACTCTAGTTCAGTGTTTTGTTTTGTTTCTTTGAATCTTTAAAACCGCATATTTCTCTAAATCCTAAGACCTAGACATTGCCAGTCACAAGGTAGGACTCATTTGTCATCAGTAGTTAAAGCAGAAACCCCCAACACCAAAGTCTTTATCTACCAAGGAAATCATGGCGCATCTTACCGTATCTACTCACCTAACCAATGGTCAGAGGACAGGTGTCTGTGAAAGAGAATGATGGGGGTGAGGTTGGTCACTGAAGTTTCTCAGTATTACGTATTTCACATCAGCCTTTATAAAAGGTGGCTGTGGGAAGAGGAAATTTGAACCAAGAATCTCATTGGGGATGTGCTCATTCAGAAAAATGTTATACTCGGGGGCTTTGCCTGCTTTGATGACTTCTAGAATGTTTTCTGCTGTAATACCTTTTGACTCAATGAGGTCCTTGAATTCCTGATATTCCTCTTTGCTGATGTCATGTCTTTTCACTGTATTTTGTAGCCGATCATGCAGAAGAGATGTCCATTAGATCTCTTCCTGTTTTTGAATGGACCTGCCTAGGTCAAAGCTACACTGTGTGGTACGTGTCTCCTTCCCAGTCCCCCTTCCCAGCAGCAGTACAGACCAAGGAGTTCAGTGAAAAGTGTCTTCTTCCCATCTTCAGCAAGATGTTCACGGTAAATTTCCAAGATAGCTTGTGGTGGAAAACTCAGCTAGAGATGAATTTTACCCTGGACTGTGACAGGCTGAAAAAAATTTCCAAAATTCATTACAATTAACATTTGTAATATCCTCTTAACTTGGCTTACTTTTTACATAATGATTATGACTTTCATCAGTAATTTATCTTTAATGGCCTCACACAGGTGTTAGGATCCATTAAGAAATGAACCCATGTATAGATGCTCTTAGATATCTACACCTTCTTAAATGATACACATTTCCCAGCTTCTGAATGTAGCTGAACATGAACAAGATTTACCCAAACATGAACAGTTGTGGGTGATGGCAACATTCCTTCTTGTAGCACTTGGAGGTATATGACAGGCTGTAGAAAGGATCCTTCTCTTACCAGCCCATGAGAGATGATGTTACATTTGAGGAATTTTGTAACCCAGGAGTCCAGTACATCCATTATTGAAAAGCAATTCTATAAACTTAACACATGAAAATTTCAATGATTTTGAATTACGGGCTGGGACATAATTAAAACACACCATTTCCTTGTAGAATATGGAGTAAAAGAGCTAGTATTTGGGTATTGGGATAGGAATGACACATATATTCTGTAATTACATTTCAGTTAGAACCTGTTGCTGAGTATTAATATTTAAAATAAAGTTCATCAGAACAAGTTTACAACATTACATTATGCATTTTTCCCCATGAAGATCAAACTTCTAAGAATTTGGTCACTGAATATTACAGTATTGATGTTTGAAGGTTATGTGCAGTTATTTTAAACTATAGAGATCAAAGTCGGCCCTAAACACCCTCATTGCTTTCAACCAAAGCTCAGTATTATGTAGAAATCGGTTTCCAGATTTAAGTGTTACATTCTCATACTTATCTTTAGGGTTCAGTTAACCAGGTCATACCGAAACACTTTATGTAATCAACAACATTTAATATTTAAAGAATTTTAGTTAAAGGCATAGTTGACCATGTTGGTGGAGGGAGAGGTAGGAAAATTTTTGGAAGAATTGGTATAAGTCTAAGTAGCTTTAAACCTGTCCCCCTCCTGAGGACATGTGAGGTCAATGCTCTGGGATGTGTTCTGAGATACCGTCAATAGCAACATTCCAGACCTGGCCCCTATCCTGACTTTGGGTGAAAACAAATGCTTGGAAAAGAAAACGTCTTTCCCAAAGTTGCATTTGTAAAGAGTAGTAGACATTGTCTGGGTTCCAGATCTGGATATGTCTCATAGAGCAAAGACCATGAATTTGCCCACATTCCCTGGTTCTAGAAGATACCCTCAGGGGGAGAGATCCTGTACTCACAGCCCACCTCATATATGTCGTTTTCTGTTTTCCTTACCACCAGTGTATGACTTTGGCGTGTCCCATTCACCCTAAAAATGAAACAAAGCGTCCTTTATTCCCCACCCTTTCCTTAGCATTTGAGGGCCTGCGGAAGTGTGAATGCATTTTGATTGCTAAAAATAGTAGATGCTGTGAATTTACAGTCACCTAACCCCCCACACCACTGGGTTCTTCCCCTTAGTCTAATACAGGGCTTTAGTCTCGGAGCTGTGGACAGGTTGGCCTGGATATTTCATGATGTGGGGTGGGCTGTGCATGGTAGGGGGAGGAGCAGAGTCCCTGGGCTCCACCCACTGATGCCGGTAGCCCCGCCCCTAAAACTGCCTGCAGGCGCTGCCACGTAGCCTGTAGGGGGAGTGCAGAATGTCACGCCGTGTTCAGGGTTGCCGCTCTATTCCTTTGATGCAAACCATCCCACCTTTTCCATTTCTTTCTTTCTACTGTCCATTTCTCTGCTTCTACCCTAAATACTGGTGCTCGTATAGATTCTTAAGTCCCTATGCTCTCTGAGGTCACTCTCCAGCTTCTAGGAATACAGGCTATACTGAGTTAGCAAGAAGACAGAGAAATATATAGTGATAAAAATAGAGACAGATACATATGTAGACATAGAGACGTAAACATAAATGCACACAGAAGCAACAATATCATGTTTATCCGTCCATCATTCTTCTCAAACTTATAACTCACATACAACTATATTATTTTATTAATTAACAGTTGTTCTTTTCCACCCTCCATGTTATTTTTCCATTGTTTGCATGGTTTCACTATTTTTACAGTTGGTCAACTTCAAACTTCAGCACTTAACAATTAAAGTTTCTATTACTAGTCTAAATATTTCTTTCACTCATTTCCCTATTTACTTATTACATTTCTAACATTCCCCTGAATTATTTTCTTGAGCACAATCTCTACCTTATGAGTTGTGCTTAGAAACTTAATTTCACGTTCCCCTGTTTTAAAACCTGCATTCTTGCCGATTTCCCACATGATACATATAAAATACACATTTTTGACATATGAAATGCCTTAGAACAAAGTCTGAGTGTTTGCTTCCAATTTCATGTTCTGCAACTCACTTGTTTAATACAATGCCTTCAATAGACTAGACATCCTAAAAACATTACTTATTGCATGAAAGTTATATTTATTGATTGAAACTTGTCTGCAAAACGTTAGGTGGATAATTTTTTGTGTGTAGCCCTTCACATTGAAGGATACCCTGCAAGAAACATTACAGAATCTGGTTCCAATATTTGCAAAACATCTGAAGAAGGAAACACACTGGTCCTAGGAGTACGAGAGCCATGCCCATGGCTTTCATACTTTGAGGACAAGGTTCTTTCCTGACAGCCTTCCTAGTTCTGTTTATGAATGATATACTCCCAACAGAGCTGCCCAACTCTGATGCCTCTAAGACAAGGCTACATGCTCGCGTAGGGGGCTGAAGCCAAGGAGAGTACACCAAACCGAGAACACCATTCTATGCATGAAGTTCAGAGCCTCAAATTCTTGAACATAATGCTGACATTTCCCTGAAAATTTGAAAGTGGACCTCAAGTCATAAGTCAACTGTTTTACTGTGTTAAACATGGCTGATTTTGCTTACTTGCTATAAAAATCAGCGTTGATTGTTTCCCAGTTGTCACTACGTTGAAGCCAAGGAATATAAATCCTTAGAGGGCCGTTTTCACTGATCATGTTGACGTTAGCAGCTGCTTTGAGCCCAGTGTACCAGTCTCCTGAGAAAAGAAAGTTCTTTTAAGAAATGTTAATCAGTGTCTTTTTTCTTGCCACTGTCCACCAGAATCATTGCTTCTGTTTTACGTCAAAAGACAAAAATACGCCTGACTTTTATGAAGCAATGTAGGGTTCTACTCTCTACCTAGTATAATGACATGAAATGAAATAACAGTGTACTAAATAATGCACATAATTGAGAGCTTCATGGAACTTCCAAAACCACGCCATTGAATTCCATGGGAGCTCATAGCTATCATTTTGACATGTAATTTTTTTCACCTGCCAATGAGATGGAAAAATAGAAATAGCTGAAAGACAGGATGGCTTAATCCTCTGTAGATGCATAGACCAAAGTGTATATAAAAACGGATGCACTCCTGTAACCTAGAGACTGAGAAGCACAGACACGCAAGACCTCACCGCAGATAACTTGGTCCCCGGTGCTGGTGCTTGTTGGTTCCCAGATGTAGATTCCTGGTTTGTGCAAGCCAGACCAAGTACAAGGGTCGGCAGCAGAGCCTGCATCTTGATGCTGCCTGGTGTCCTTATGCAGAAGCTGAGAGACTGCCGGGTGTTGTCGAGCATCTCAGCTTGTGCCACTTCTTATAGGATTGGACTGTCGGCGTGACACCCTATGAGCCAGTGGTTGTGAATCATGAATCCTTGCTTATGTACAAGTCTTCTTATAACATCCTCTTTGGCAATGATGAGTATACAGCTATTTTAACAATGAGACTAGTTTTACGAGAAGCTGCAGTTGGTCTGGATTTTTGACATTTGTAATACACAGGTGATTCAAGGACAGTGTGTGCATGCTTTCTGGCATCTTTCTCTCAGTATAATTATTCTGCTGTTAGCTCTACTGTGGCTTGCAGTGCATGTTCCCAGTAACTGAGGGGTGGTATTGTATGGATATAGCACATTTTTATTTATTCACATACTGATGAATGCATATTCATGGAAGAGTCTTTAAAGGTCTGTGCAGTCCTCTCTCTTGGGGATGTACTCCTGAGAATCTTACCCCTTGTGAAAAACAGTAGCATGGTGTTCCCTGAGAACATGTTCTCTGATTCTCTAGACCCAACCTAAAGAGACAAGGCTTGGCATCATATTTTAATATTGTACCTCTTTGGGAACATTTGTGTCACCCTGATGGCCAATTCTAGACCTTGTACCCATGTGTTTAAGAGCAAAGCCCCATTTGCTTATAAGCAGACATATCAGTGCTGCCTGCAAGCAGGTTTCTCATATGGACACACACATATTCCATATATTTAATCTTGCATTTCTATTGATTTTCAGCAGGAGGGTGAGTTTTCATAAGGAGAGAATATGGAAGCCACAATTACAAAATATTTTAAAAGATCACCCTCTAAGCCAGTCTGGGAAATCTCAGGACCTTTGCAAGAACATTTCTGAAAATTCACTGTGGATTTAATCCCTAACAGCTGTCTACCTACCCCGTGATTTGTAAACGACTCATTAATGAGTTTAATTGTGATCAAAATACTCCATTCCTCAGCTTCCTGATTTGAAGGGGGAAAATTGTCCATCCTATATAGATGCTGATTTGCTAGGCCATCTTAACAAAGACATAGCTGTAAATCTGAAAAATATCTTCACTGTTACATCTTTGCATATTTGATATGACCAAAATAGTTAAAATTCAGAAACTCTTTGATTTTCATAGATTGCATTTTCTCCCTTTACACAAAATGCATACTAAAACAGTAGAACATTAACTAGTCTAATACATGTTAATAAAACGTTGCTTGGAACTTGATTTAAAGAGATGCTAAAAGGTAAATAACACTATTGGTGATGTCTGGTTTCTGTTTAAATGACTATGGATTTTCATTTGTCATAAAAATTGCTGATATAAGAGCCTCAACCTTTTAAAGCAGCATGACACGTGTTATACACCTGTCTTACTACCTGGAACATTACCTGGAGTCAGATATGTGAGGCACTGTATCTGCAAGTTGACCTCTAAATATTTTATCTGCTGTTGCACGTTAAAGTCATGAAACAGATGAGAGAAAGTCAGGATGTCGCAGAGAACCACACAGACATGAAGAGCATACTCCCCTGGGCAGAATATCAGGGCAAGAGGTCTAACAGTTGGGAAAGACCATCACAGGTCTGTCTGTGTGTGTCGACCTTCACGTCAGTTCATCTTCCACAAAGCTAAATAATTGGTAAGACATCAGCTTAAAGTGTGTTGTCCAAGTGGCAAAACAGTGTGTAGAAATACAGAAAACCACCATGTTTCCCAGTTATAAAATTACATGACGAGAGAAAAACTTCTGGCTGCTGTGTTCCTGGTGGGGAAATAGTCCTTCTTATGAAAGGTTTTAAGATAGAGATGTCAGGGACTAGCAATCCAGAGATATGACACAGAGAATTTCCCAAGGAATTTTGGTCAAAGGCACTTCTCTGGAGAGTGTCTTAAAGATTTTCACGTTCTGCGGCATCTATGTGAACGTAATGCTGACATAAACTTACCTTTTAGGAGTTAAAAAATGAGTTTATATGAAAAAAAAGCAAATCCAATAACTGTTATTGAACCATTCATGAGAGAAAAACATTGTTTCTAAATGTTGGTTGTGTGGTACTGATATGTTTCAACAAACCTTATGTCAAAGTATATATCATGTGGCATGTAAAGAAATGTATAAACAACAACCTAGAAATGACACAGTGGGAGAAAGAATGAAGGGTCTCTTGCCCTGGAAATACGTATCTTATATCCATTGATTACTATTCTATAATTTGCACAATTAAATTCTGTTCACCAGAAATACCCATGGGGTCATGTATAATGGTTCCTCACCACCATATGTACTCCATCGCTCATGGATGGCATTGAGCCTTCATACCTTGCAGAAACATGAAACCATCAGGCAGTATTGTGTCTCCTAGCCTGGGATGGCATGCTCACCAGAATCTTGTGATTTTATAGAAAAACCATAACCCCAAATGATGATTCTCTAAAAGCATTAGAAGTCCTTTCAGGAAGTACAAGGTATAGAACTTTTCTGTTTAGGTGATTTGTCAAGCATCAAAATTCTTACTTTGGTATATCCTGTTATATTGTGGCATTTTCAGTATTTTACACGTTATTGATAAGCAGCAGAATTTCTGCAGTGTTGGAACTGTTCAGCATGTTGGTCAAGTAAAGGCAGTACACAGTAGGCTGCATTCTGCAAGGCATTCTTTGGTCCTCAGAGTCCACATGATACCTCAAACTTAATAAAGATAAATAGAAGGTACTTAAAACAAGTATCTAAAAATAATGTGCTTGGTACTTAAAATAAGTCACTAAAACAAGGTGCTAGTTAGTAGATACAAGCCACTGTTATTGGTGGGAATGTTCACACTGGGGAAATTTCATCACCTTCCTGATCCCTGCATCTAGATCTCGTGACAGCCGGGACAAGATCCCATCTACGTGTCTCATAGGCCTGTGCTCTCCACCCACCTCCTTGCAAAGAGGACGATGAACGTTTCTCTCAGATTTCTATACCTCGTAGTTCCTGAAAGGACTTCTAATGCTTTTAGAGGGTCATAATTTGCAGTTATGGTTTTTCCATAAAATCTCAAGATTCTGGTGAGCATGCCACCCCTGGCTGGAAGACACAGTACTGTCTGATGGCTTCATGTTTCTGAAAGGCATGAAGGCTCAATGCCATCCATCAGCCATGAAGTATATATGGTGGTGAGGAAACCATTATACTCTCAACTTCATAGCTCAACTTCATATGCAGCTCTTTCACACTCACACTATAAAAACACTGAATGAATCAGCAACAGGACTTGGTGTTTTCAACTGCTCCCCCCTTGTTTTTTGATCTACTGCAGCCCTTTCAAAAGCTAGAAGTAAAAACAACTGCTATTTTTCACATCCAAGCCATGTATAAAATCTTATGCATATTTTAGAGCTTAATACCTTGAGATATTCTGGAGATATGTAAGCCATCAGGTAAGCTGAACTCCTGGTATGTTAGTATCCAGACATGTGTTGATCATGTTTGAAAAGAGGACAGAATAAAGATTAATTCTAAAAAGAAAATGAGACGTATAGCAGGTCTTAATCGGTCTCATGTCCTGTTATGCATCCAAGCAATCTCTGGCTATGTTACCTACCTCATTTATGTGCAGTCGTGTAGTATCTGTTCTTGTGTGACTGTCTTATTTTGCATAGCACCATGCTCTCCAGGTTCATCCATGTTGTAGTATAGGAATGCATTTCCTTCTTTTTGAAGGCCAAATGATAGTCCATTTTATCTAATTGCCCTTTTACTGTATTCGTCATCCATTGATGGACATTTACATTGTTGACATATCTTCACTGTTGTGAATAATCCTACAGTGACCATTTGAGATTCCAATTTCCATTAAAATGGTGATTCACTGGGTGGTTGCCCTGAACTGGGGAGACAAAACTGGTGAGCTGGGCTTTCAGTCATGCAAGATACAGTAAGTTCTAGAGGTGGGCTGTAAAATACACTGCCTACAGGTAGCAATCCTGTATTGCCCACTTTTACATTTAAGAAGAGGATTGGTCTCATGTAAAGTGTTCTCGCCAGAAATTGCTAGGAGTTGGTTTGAGTATCTTATCAAATATTTTTTTTTCCATACAGATGTGTGTAGTTGGTAATTCATAGTTAAAAATGCCTTTCAGAGATAAACCATGCAATTCTCTTGTTCTTCCTTCCTTCCCTTTATCACTGTCAAAAGTCCAGAGAAAGAAGGAGAAAAGATCAAGGAAAGCAGGTCTAGATTAGATGGTTTTAAAAAATTGATGATTAATCAAAGGAGGAAAAAATACAGGAATAGGAGAAATCAAAACAGAAGGAGGTTATCATAATGGTAAGAAGAAAATCGAACTATTATTCACATGACAACTTTGGCCAAATGTTAGGGATATGTTTTATTTATTTGAATCTTACCTGTTTTCGACTGCTGCATATGTTCTGTTTTTTCAAAATTTCTGCATGCAGATTGTATATATTATCTTTTTTATCAAGTGTTTAGAGACCTATTTCATCATTGCAATACTTGGAATATCATTCAGGCTCCTTATGCCAAGGAGGGAAAAATGGGGTTAATTAGCTGCGCTATGTTTCTTGAAGTGCCAGAGACATAGAACACATTTATTTGGTATACCTAGGATTATTGGCAGCTGAATGCTTCAGCAGGGCGGCTTTTGTTACTGTTGTAAAACCTTCTCCCCACTCTTTCTCGAGGCAGATGTTAAGGCAAACAAGAAGTCATTAGTAGGCAAATCAGAGCGAGCCTCGGTGTAGTTCCTTTGAGTCCCTTCCTTACTAAGCAGCCGGGAGAACAGAGAATACCCCGAGGCATTGTGGTTGCAGAGGCATGCAGCTCTGCCAGGGTGCTGGGGAGTCAACCCCTAGCCTGCAGTTATACCCCAGAGCAGAACACAGTGTGGGGCTTCTCTGAGTGCGTGTGTGTGTGTGTGTGTGTGTGTGTGTGTGTGTGTGTGTGTGTAACTTTTAGACTCGCTTTAATCAGTCCATGTTTATTTGTTTATTTCTGAATGATACAGAATCAGGCAAAAAATGTTTAATTCTTTCCTTACCGAGAAGCAAAAACGGTTGTAATCATTTGCAAACCAGACGAGTATAAGATTCCACACTATTGACCAAAACATTCTTCTCCACAGTGTCTTCATGGACTGTGGAGAACTCTCTCAGACCACCCTCGGATCTCTGTAAAGGACTGACATAAAGGACTAAACACCCTCACGGCGTTCTGAGGTTTGCTTACACTCACCCCTTGCCTTCTGACTGTGCATGATGCCACGACCGATGTCCTCTGACTGCCCCTTGTAATCTGAAGTTCATATGCTCATGGACTTCGATTTTTTTTGACTGGCCCTTTTTATTCCTGCGTGTGCAGCTGCGTATTGTGAGGAAGACCAGTGATTGCTGGTGTCCTATGATCCGACGTCCCTTGTCCTCCCCTTCCGGAGCTCCCTGATCAGGGAGAGATGTTTTCCATCAGTCTCCCTGGGACACTCCATCTCGTATTGTTGTCTTGTCGACCACATTTCGGAGGTCTTCTCTTAGTCTCTCAGTGCCACACATTTCCTTGGCATTTTGCCCCAGGGCATCTCCACCTGCTGTAAATTTATCATCTCGACTAATAGCACCTCGCGTGATACCACCCGTAATGCTTCACCTCCCATTTTCCCTTCCCACCAAGACGCTCCCCAAAGTGCACAATTCATCGTAAACAGAATGGCCTCCTAGATTTCTGTTGACCCACTTTTCTGGACAATTGTGTGTCAATTCTTTCTGTGCAACACAAATACAATGTCTCTCATTACAGATAGTATGAGTGTATATAAATCAATTTATTCAGTTGCTTAGGAAACTAGTAACAAAGAGGGTGTAGGAGGTGACTGGGGGGAAAGTACTGAGGCCAAGTCCGTGGCTTCCTAGGAAAGAAGAAATTACGACTTGAAAGAAAAGGCGATTTTCTCTTCACGGCGATGAGTCTGGTATATTGGCATGATGATGCTTATATCCTTGGCGTCATGATCCACTTTGCATGTAGAAAAACAATAGGTGAGCTGATAATAATGGTATGATTTTGGCAAGAGTGAGAAAGGAAAGATACACATGATTTCTGGAGAAAAGAGTGGAGGGGTTTTCCTGGGAACTCACGTCACAGAAGCCATCTGTGTATATGACACCCTGGTGCACACAGAGGTCTGTGTAGACTACGCCATAGGATGCAATTATTGTGAGCCATCTGGACCTGTGCAGAGGCTTCCTAAGGTACCTATTCATGGCTACATGGCATGGGAACGAGATGCCATGTAAGTCTGTGCCACGCCCATCTTCTATAAGTCTTATGTACCATTGTAAAAGATGTGAGAGCACAAGATACTGTGTTCACGCTGGAATTTTCCAGAGCTTATCACATTTCTCAGTTCACTGCCTCCCCAGGTTTCCCCCCTTTGTCCTTCCAGAACTCACTGTAGACTCTAGATCTGTGTTACTGTTTTGGATGATTTAAGTGCACACACACACACACACATCTATGTCCTCAGGGCTAACCACTGTTACCCTTGATGTAGGAGTGTTTCATCCTTCTGTACTGAGGCAGTAGCCCTCAAATCAAAAAGTCTCAACCTACTAAACACATCAAGAGGTACATATATGGTGTCTACTCACCTAATCGATGGTCAGAGGACAGGTGTCTATGAAAGAGAATGATAGGGGGTGAGGAAATGAGCACTGAAGGTTCTCAGTATTCCTAAAGGTTATTTCATAGCAGCCTTTATACAAGATGGTCGTGGGAAAAGGCAGTTTGAACCGAGAATCCCAGTGAGAGGTGTTCCTTCCAGATGGATGTCATTCCCCAGGACTTTACCTGTTTTGATGACATTTTGTGTGTTTTCTGTTGGGATACCCTTTTCCTTGGTGACTTGTTTGAATTCTTTGTAAGCATTTTCATTGGTCTCACGTGTCTTTCCTGCATTTCACAGCAAATCATGTGGAGGAGATATCTATTAGAACCCTTATCGTTTCCTAACTTGCCTAGCTCATAATTGTTCTGTCTGAAGCATTTCACTCTCCCCACCACTCATACTCCGGCTACAGTCCATTCCTAGGATTTCAGTAAAAAGTGTCTTCTTGCCATCAGCTTCAGTATTTTCAGCATAAATCACCAAAAAGTCACTTTCGGTAAATTTAAATTGGAAATGATTTTCCCCTCCATCTGTGGTAGGAAAAAAAAATTTTTTAACTCAATTTTATTAACTTTTAAAAAATTTCCTTTATATTTTACTTCCTTTACATTTTATTGTGGTTGATTTACCATACCATATTGGTTTCAAGTGTGCACCGCAGTGGTTAGTTATCTACATTATTAAGTGGTCAGCCCAGCTGATGAAGTCACCAGTGTTGATCTCAACACACTGTACTCTTATATATTAAAAGTTACCAACTATCCTTCATCAGTAATCTCTTAGCTAACGTTCGTCACACTGTGTTACCGTCAGTTGAGAAAGGAACTGAGGTAAAGACGCTTTTAGGTATCTGCCTCTTCTTAAATGGCACAGACTTCTCAGCTTCCAAAGTTACCTAGACAAGAACAGGAATTGCCCCAACATGAACAGTTGGGGGTGATGGCCACGTTTCTTCTTGTAGTACTTGGAGGGGCATGACAGGCTGTAGGAAGGAGCCCCCTCAGCAGCCCATGAGAGCTGATGTTAGATTCTGAGGAATTGTGCGACCCACTAACCCAGTACAGCTCTTACGAAAAAGCAGCCGTATTATACTTACACCGAAAGTCAGTCATGTTGAAATGCAATTTAGTATATATTCGAAACATATCATTTCCTTGTTCAATAGCTTGTCAGACAGTTAGTAAGCAGGCTGTTGGGACGTGGGACACATATGTTCTGTAATTACATTCCATTTAGATTCTATTGGTCTTTATATTTTTAAAAAATTGCCAAAGATTACAATATCACATTACACATTTTTTCCCTATAAAAATCAAACATTTTGGCATTTGGTCACTGAATATTATAGTATTAATGTTTGAAAGTTATGTGCAGTTATTTTAATATAGAGAGATAGAAGTCTAACCTAAGGGCCTTCATTGCTTTCAACAAAGGCTCAAAAGATATAGAGATTGCTTTCCAATTTTCCTGTTAGTTCAACTACATTCTCATACTTACCTTTGGGATTCAGTTAACCAGGTCATACTTAAACAATTTATGTAATAAACAAGGTTTAATATTTAAAGAATTGTAGTTAAAGCAAAGTTGACCATGTTGGTCAAGTGAAAGATAGGACACTTTTGATATAATTGGTGTACTTTTAAGTAGCTTTAAACATGTCCCCGTCTGAGGACATGTGAGGTCAATGCTCTGGGACATGTTCTCAGATGTCGGCCATAGCAACATTCCAGACCTGGCCCTTATCCTGACTTTGAATGACAATAAATGCTTGGAAAAGGAAATGTCTTTCCCCAGGTTGCATCTGTAAAGAGTAGTAGACATTGTCTGGGTTCCAGATCTGGATATTTTGCATAGAGCAAAGACAGTGAATTTGGACACATTCCACAGGTTGAGAAGATACCCTCAGGGGGAGAGATCATGTACTCACAGTCCGTGTTGTAAAAATCATTTTCAGTTCTAATTCCCAGCACTGCTTGCTTTTGGCATTCCCCGTTCATCCTTAAAATTAAAGAAAATATTTTTTATTCCCCATGCTTTCTTTAACGCTTGAGGCCCTGCCAGAGGGACAGAGCATTTTGATTGCTAAGAACAGTAGATGCTGTGACTCGAATAATCTTGGAACTTTTGCACACCACTGGTGTTTTACTTTACTACAGCCTGGGTTGCCAACGTCAGCTGTTGCTGGCATGTTAGCCTGGATAATTCTTGTTGCTGGGGGGTTGCCCCTTCCACAGGAGGGTGTAGAGCAGAGCCCCTCGTCTCAGCCCTCTCAATGCCTCTGTGCCCCACCCGTGTTATGTGATGAACAAAGCTGTCTGCACACTCTGGTGGTGGCTGAAGTGAAGAGACTCACATTCTTAAACATATTATAGACGTTTCACTGCAAATGCCTGACTGGACTGCAGGCCACGAGTCCACATTTTTGTTGCTCACGTTTAGGCAAATTTTGCTTACTTGCTGTAAAAACGAATGCTGACTGTGTCACACTCATCCTCACAGGAAATCTGACGTATGTAACCCCTCAATGAACCATCTTCTTCAATCATTGTAGAGTTAGTGGACGCTATTAGCAGGCTGTACCAGTCTCCTGCGATCTGAAACAGAAAGTTCCCAGACAAGGTTGTCTCTCTTTTTCTGACCAGCACCCATCATAACCACTGCTTCCACTTTACCTCAGAGGAAATGAAAATCTGATTTTATGGAGCAAAACATGACTCTACTCCCTCACTGGTAGAATGATAGGAAATGGAAATATGATTTATATGCCAAAATAACGCATGGTTTGGGACCTTCTTGAAACAGCTAAAACCATGCTGTTGAATTCTGCAGCAGCTCATAGCTGTCATTTTGGCACATTTTTTTTTTCCAACTACAGACAAATAGAATGGAAAAATATAAATAGCTGAAAGACAGGATTGCTTTATCCTTCTGTAGATGCATACACCAAGGTGTATAGAAAACCTAAACCAGTCATATAACCTAGAGAGAGGCACACACAACCAAGACTCCCCAAGACAGCCAAACCCCTGGTACCGGTGGGTGACCGTCCTCAGACTTGGTGTCCTGGTCCGCGCAAACCAGACCAAGCGCAAGGGTCAGCAGCAGAACCTGCATCGTGGTTGTGCCTGTCGTCTTTCTGCGGAAGCTGGGAGACTGCCGGGTGTTGTGAGCATCTCCGTTTGTGCCACTTTTTATAGGACTGGACTGTGGGCACGCCCCATAATGACGTGGTGGTTACCAATCAGAAGTCCTTCTCACGGGTTCTTATGATGTCCTGTTTGGCAGGGGTGTGCTTTCAGGGCATTCTTTTATTTTAATAATGATACTAGTTTTAAAAGAAGCTTACGTTGGTCTGGATATTTGACATTTAGAATATGAGACAGATCATAATATGCGAGAGGTGATTCAAGGACAATGTGTGTGTGTTTTCCGGCTCCTTTTTCTCAGCATAATTATTTTGATAGTAGCTATATTGTGGCTTGTACTGCACATTCCCGGTAACTAAGGAGTGCCATTCTATGGGTAGGTGACTGTTTTTTTTATCCCTGTAAATAATGATGAAAGCATCTTCATGGACATGTCTTTGCAAAGATTGTGTGGTTGACTCTTGTGTGGATCCTCGTGTGCTGTGGGTGATCAAAGTGCCTCTACAGTTTTACACGCACAGTGGACGGCAGTTCGGTACCTCTTGGTCAGCACCAGTAGCCCTTGGTCAGTCTTTTACAGTCTAGACATTGTAATAAGTATGTGGGGGTATCGGCTTGTGGCTTTAATTTACATTTGCTCAATGACCAAAGAGGTGCAACACCTTGTTATGTGTCCATCAGCCATCTGTGTATTTTCTTTGGGAAGGTCTCTGCAAAGCATGTGTCCACTATTGCCTAAGTCCTTTTTCAGGTTGAAGATTTGCAAAAATTTCTCCCAGTTTGTGACTTCTCTGTTTGTTGCCTTAATAGAATCCCTCAAAGATGCAAATATTTTGACTCTGTTAAAGGTCAGGTCATTAATGTACTGTTACCACTCAGTGACCATGCTTTCAGAAAAAGTTGCCTAACCTGACATAAGAGTTTTTTCTTGTTATCCCGAGATTTTCTAGGGTTAGATTTTACAAATAAGCCTCTGTATTACTTTGAGTAATTCCTGCATATGAGACGAGCATGGGTTGAAGG
>JAQQAC010016209.1:2318747-2337748 GCA_029783875.1 Phataginus tricuspis | reverse complement strand
CAAGGCTGTACTCCCAAACCCTGTCTTATTTCCTTAATATTGGGGGGGTTCACTAAACTTACTGTCTAACACTCACCGTGTTCCTGTCTAGTTTAACAAAATGAATGTGCCGTCTATCGTATGAATCAGTTTCCAAGGCATTCCTCATATGAGTCTATAATTAAGCTCAACAAAATATTTCTGAGAAGGAAAAACTGTTCTTGGTTAACCCTCTTATCCAGGTAGGGTACCTTCCCATTTACCACTGGGTCGTAGTCTGTGGACACATCCTGATTTTAACCACTTAAATACTGATGTGTACAGAAAGCCTTTGTGAAGTTGTACTCGTGTGTAGATACTTAGGTGTGCCGTGGCTGGTCCAAGGGCCTTGATCCGTTTTACACCAACAGTGGATGACAACTGTGGTCACTTTCAATCCCCCCAGTACCCGCTGGTCAGTCCTTTGCATTGTAGACATTGTAATAATAAGTATGTAGTGGTATCTGGTTGTGCTTTTAATTTGCATTTACTAACTGAGTAAGGTTGGGGAACTTCCTTTTCTGTGTTTTTCTGCCATCTGTATATTTTCGTTGATGAAGTCGTGTGCCCTATTCTTATTCTTCATGATCACTTCTTTATATATTTTGGATAGGCTCCTTTTGCAGACAGAAGATTGGCAAATATTTTCTCCCAGCCTGTGGCTTCTCTGTTCCTTCCGTTAATAGAGTCTCTCAAATATCCACGTGCACTCTGATACAGGTCATGCGATTTGTATATTGTTTTCTCTCAGTGATCATGATTTCCTATCTTATCTAAGAAATAATTGCTTAACCTTACATCGGAGTTTTCTCCTCTGTTTTCTTGTAGACGTTTTCTAGTGCTAGATTTACAAATAGGTCTATGAATCACTTTGGGTTAGCTCTAGAATATGGAGCGAGTATAGGTTGAAGTCTGGGTTTTTTTTTGCATATGGTAACCCAGTTTTTCCAGCAAGTCTTTTGAAAAGTTGTTATTTTCAAAAGGACTTGCTTTCTCCTTTTCTAGAAGATCCATTGTCTGTCTATTCCTGTACCATCTACAGGAGCAGGTTTTCTTTTATTTCTCTTATTTCTCTCTACACCTTATACCTGTTTTGGACAATACTAAATAAAAGACACAACATAAAGATCATATGACTGCCCTTAGGAATAAAATTAAAATTTGGCTGCGAAGAACAAAATAACTTCTTTCCACATGCTTTGGTTGACAGGTCAGCCAAAGTTCTTCAGCTGTTAGATTTATTAAGAGACCTTAGACATGTTACCTATTCCCCTGACATGACCGTCATATCAACACACACCATTTATCACCTCCTTCTACCCCGAAACTGGCTCTCCCACCCTTTCAACTAAGAGGACTTTCCACGCAAGTGCCTAAAACCTCATTGGAAGAAACTCATATATACAATTCTTTTTCGTTGTTCTGTTTTCCTAATAGCTTTTCAGCAATCTAATCTTTGATTATTTATTCATCGACTGTGATGTATTGCCAGCAAGCAAGAAAACATGACAGTCATTACCCTAATTTTTACAAGTTGGAAAGGAAAAAAGAACATTTTCTGCTGTCTCTGTCCATCTGTTTATGTTTAAGGCTATTGACAGAGCCAAACACCTTTTTTTTATTTCCTCATATATCCACCTATATTTACTTCCTTTGTAGCAAATTACCAGTGAAATAGCCTAAAGATATATTTTGTCTTTATGGTAGAAATGAAGAAACCATGGAACCCTTATGATTTCCATGTCATCTGCGTGAAAACACCCAAAGAACAGATATAGTACCGCCTGCCCCAGGGCACATGTGAACCCCAAAACTAGCTTGTGTGTTTGGTATCTGACCATTGGGGGCAGCTTGGCCGAAGAACTGTTCAGCCTGAATCTTCAAATGGCCACGTGCCTTCATACTCAGAACAAATGGTGTTCAGTATTATTGTCTTTCAAAATTCTTCTTCCCTTTCCTATGGGCCCAAGTTTTGTTTTGTTTTTTGTCCTCTTCAATTGCTTACACATATCCCCCTGCATTTTGTCCTAAAAACAATTTCCAGTTGGAAAAGCTTTAATGTTGAAACATTTCGTGTCTTACAACATCCTCATATTTTTTCTGGGTCACTTCCCTGATTTGGATAATTTTGAGCTGGGGTCTGAGCCTAGCTAACACCGTGTTTTCCCCCATCCCCACACTCTCCATGGTTTCTTTGGAACCTGTAATATGAGTCCTGTCCAGAAGTGTTCCCTTGAATGCATCGTAGGGTCAGCTCTTGTTTGGAAGATCATACTGTCTGCCAACGAAAGGGAAAATAGCAGTTATTTTAAGAGATTGCTAGTTTGCTCTTGGGATCGTCCTCATTGTCTTATTTCTTTCCTATAGGAACTCAGATGACTTTTGAATGCTAACTCTCCTTCACTGATGTTCATGAAAAAGTGGGTAAAAGAAGGTTACAGAGAAACAGAGCCCTCCTATACCAACATGAACACCTCATAACCCAACGCATAATGCTTTGATATCCTCCATAGCTGTGCCTTTTCTTTCCTTCTCAAATTGTGCAGGTTTCTGCAGCTACATTCCACAACTCCTTTCCAAATAATGCAAGGGGACTTTTGATTCTGGCCATCAGAACTACCCCATTTCCTGAAGATATCCTGAGCAGGGTCCCAGTGGGCTCAGATTCTCAGACAGATAGTTAACCCCAGGACTACTTTTAGGGATCTGATCCTGTTGAAATTCCCTAACACGCTGTTCCTAAATGAGGAACATGCTCAGGGACCTCCAGAGGATTTTGTGGACGATACTGATTCGCAGAAGTGGCACTAAACCTGAAAGTCTGCATTTTGACCAGGCACTCAGGAGATGTCCTTCTATCCATCTTTAAACCACCCATTCCAGTAGGAGGGGTTAACAGCAGTCTTCCCAAAGCTTGTCCTGTTTAAAGAGCCCCCTGCTTGGTCCTGCCTTCCTGTGTACACACGGAGGCTCTCACCTGGGACGTTTGGTCCGTGCAAATCTGGGCAAGGCATTCCAAAGCTGTTTGTAGGGGTTTGGTTCCCATGTGGGGCCACTGCCCCTCCCAGGAAAGACACGTGGGCATGGAGAGGAAGGGTTGCCACCTTCCATCTGGGGGGAGAGATGTCATACACTGCTGAACATCTTGCAACCCACAGGAGAGTCCCTAACAACAGAGAATTATGCGCCCAAAGTACCCGTCATGCTGGTCTGGAGCTATGCCGGGTACAGTGGATTCACCTGTTCCTCTCACACAGAATAAGGCTCCATTCCTAGAATAGCCTACAAAACCCAACATATTTTCTGCTTGTTCCCCTAATCCATGTATTTTTCTTGTATGTCTCCCTTCTTCTGCTCCAGCCACCCTGCATTTCTGGTTACTCACCTGCTTGCCTGTCCTCACAGTGTACAAAACCCCTCAATACACCCCAACTCCTCTGCCTTCCCTCTCTGTATTTGTCTTTTCTTCTTGTCCTCAAGCTAAGGAGTTCATTTCAGCATCGTCTTTGATCCTTTGCTTTCGGTGCATCATGGAACCTAGAACCGTTTAACGAATTACTCCGTGTGGGTCACAGAAGTCTCGTTGTTGTTTGGGTAAATTAGAGTACACTGATGCGAAATAGTGAGCATTCTCGGTGAGAAGGAGTATCAGAGTGCCTGCAAAGAACCTAGAATCAGAGCCACGTCTAGGAGTCATTCAGTGAGACCCACCTTCAGTGGATAGGGTCTCCTCACCACATCCAGTGGGGCAGTGAAGCAGGTGGTAGCAGGCAGCGGTGCGCTGGCCCCGCTGTGTTCAGGAGGAAGTAGTAGTCACAGGGGCATCCCCCACTCACGGACTATAGTACCTGAGACGTAGAAACAGGAAGAATGATGGTCAGGACTGCTTCTGTAAGACACACAGGAATGTATAAAGAAGAAGGAAACAAACACTGGTCGTTATTTGGGAAACCCAGCCCTGGAAGCAAATTAACAGAGAGTAGGGATCCCGTCTTAAATAAATACTCAGGTTGTACATTTTACTGTCTCTTCCAAAGGTGCGTCTTTCGTGTGACCCAGGACAGGGACGCCGTCTTCCCACTCAGGGCCGTGTGGTTTGTATCCACTCTCACACAGCAAACAGCCCCAGGAAAGGACAGGTGATCCTTTGACAGCAGGACAGGCAATGCGTGCACCTCACCTCAGGTGCTCTCAGCAGAATCTGCTCCTCCCTCGAAGCTGTTTGTGAGCCCACGTTTGCCCTTGAGAATCCCTTACGTCCGTCCATATAGACAGAAAGGGACAAAGAGCGCGTGTGACATGGTCCATGACCTCGCCAGCCCTTCTGGAAAATTCTGGAAACTTTTAGGCATCCGAAGGTATGTGAACAGGGAAGGATATAATATCCTACAAATAGGAGACAGGGAAGCTTCCGGAAAGAAGTGTCACCTTGTTTCTTTCCAGTGTTTACTTTCTGTTAGCTTCATGTCTTGATGTTTTCCAGTCAGTTTCTTTGTACTGTTCTTGGCTTTCATTTCAGCATGTGGGGCTGTTTTACTAAAGGAGGGATGCTTTATTCCTGGAGGGCTAGTCTAATCAGCCATCCTCCACACATACTCCTTTGTGAAAATGCATATTACTGGTTTAGGAGTACTTTTTTCCCAGCCCCTCCTGATCGTTTGCATTATTTTTGAATATCAGTCCCAGGTGTGAGGCAGAATCAGTGTCAGCCAGAGTAAGGCCATATACCAGACACTTTATAGAAGATTCTTAGTGGGAGAAGTATTTGAAAATGAGTTAATTGTTATGGAGAGTAGATTCCATAACAGGTGTTTGACATATTCAGGAAAAAACAGACTCTGTTTATCAGAAGTGATGATATTCACGATATTACCTTCTGGAATTCCCGTGTCTCCAGTTATCTTCCTGAACTTTGCCACGGCTTCCTCACCAGTATCATTTTCTTTACCTGAAAGCCGCGGTGCAGAAATTTGTCCTGAGAATTTCTGAATGCAGGAAGGACGAAAATGAATGTGGAAATCAGTTCTCCATGTGCTGTGATGGAGCAGCGTCCAGTATGGACAGTGACCGCGACACAGTGCCCGCTGCCTGCCTTAGGTGGTTAAGACAGGGAAATCCCATACAGCACAGTACCTGAGCCCTCTGCAAGCTCGGCAGCTGACTCCATGGCTGCATGAGGTGCACCATGAATTTGGGGGCGGGTCCATCTAGAATCCCTGTGATCTACTGCATCTCTGCCTCCTTCCTAGACCCCATGTCTGACCTTCATGCCCTGGTCTGGACCCAAGTAAACTGGGAACTCGAATCTCACGTGCAGGCAAACAGCAGTCTTGGCTCACAGTGGAGACAACATCTTACTAGACCTCAGATCTACCCATCGTTGTCCAAATAGAGACCCTCTATCCCAGACTGAGGCCCACCCATGCACGCCCCTGTATGGGTGTTTGGTGGTGGAAATTGTCAGTGTTCATGAGAACAATGATGAAAAGATTAATCTTGAAGGTGAGTCTTAAGCGCTTTCATGTCCCAGCAATAGAACATATTTCATTAAATTCTCTAAAATGAAGGAATTGGGGTCAGCAGAATAGAACCATGACTTGAAATTTGTTTATCTGTCAATAACTTTCCCTAATAAAAATATGTTTAAATATTTTTTCATTTTAACAAAGGGGCTTTATTTTCCATGTCTGATGATCTCATAATCTGCCCCGTCCAGACACACACTCACATGTTCTTGTTACCAGTTTTCATTGTCGACCACATCCCTCGTCCTTGACTCAGTGGACAGAAGGACCTGGGCCTTGCGTGTGGAATCAGGAGCCATGTGAGCACAAACTCATGTTGTGAATTGGAAAATGGACAATGGAAACACGATACAACAGTGACAATGGGGATATTGTCAGGGTATATACACATCCCCTACAATGCAACCATGTTAGTTATCTGACCACCTTTTTGCATATTGGCTGTGTATGCTCTATAGCATTTATTGTCACATAAACATGTTTGAAAAAATATTCACCCTTAACTGTGTGAGAGGGAATGTTTGTATAACCTCTCTGTGAACATACTTATATCCTGTCTGAATTGGTGTATCGATACTCACTTTATCACAGCTTATTTTCCACATTGGGAGCAGGAATTCCTCTGTTGATGTGTGTGTCACTGCAACCGTGCTGTGGCGTTACCATGGGTGATGACAGGACGGTAGGGAGTCCTTTCTGTCGGGTCACCTCCCTCGGCACTTAGACATTTCACGTCATGCAGACTTACTGAAATGGTTTCCAGCCCTGTGTTCTAGTGAAGCCAACATCTTATTAAACTACATGACCTTCTTAAATGGCACAAAATCAAATATCAGTGTAAATTATTTTTGTATTGGTCTCGCCTTAAAAATGGAATTGATTTCTCTTTAAGACTGAAATGCCATTACCGTCACGTATACCGTGTGACTATAAATGAAGTCACCAGGCACCTGAGTGAACACGTCATCGTGATTACTGCCTTTCCTCTGCCCTTGAATCTGTGTGCATTTTCTTAACATATGTAAGGCAGCCCCTAGTATGTCAGTGTGTCAGTGTGACAGTTTTGCTTGTGGGGATATGCAGGCCATGACAATCTCAACAATTCATTCATATCCCACCTCAGGGCTCTACATCTTTCTGGCTGTGCATCCACTCTGTTGTGTGTATAGGGAAAACAATAAGTACTGATGTAGTTTGCATTACCAGTAAACCCTCTAACTTCACATTCTTTCTTCCAGCCGTGACATAACCCCTCACTGCAATCACTCATCGGTATTTTACTTCACGTGGTGCCAATTTGTGTTTCCTGCTTCAAATTTCATGAGTCTGTCTCAGTGAAAAACAAAGTAGTACCTGAAATGGGAAAGCATCATAGCCCCCAAAAGAATTTAATCTTGCCAAGCCCACTCCGAACCCATGTGTCTCATGTTACAGTGGGACATTGAAATCAGATTTTACACCACCTTCAGATTCTTAACCAAACTGTATATTACCATGATGGTTTTATAAAAGAATATTTTGCAAATTTTCTCACTAGATAGGTTTATAAAGGTCATGAAAATTGCAGAATATTCACACTCCATATTAATAAAGATATATTTACAAGGGCAGGAAGTCATTCTTCTCACCTCATGTCACTATCGAGGCCACCATTGGTGGTGTGCTTGTTAAGAGTACACATTATTATGTAGAAACTAAGCCGGGAGATGACAATTTCTAATTCCCAAGCCACCTGTTTCTCTCCTTTCTAAAGTTCTCGTCAAAATCTACGTTAAAAGGATTTACAAAAACGGAGAACATTAAAGAAAAGTCAAAGAAAATGATGACTTAAAAGAAAAATTAATACAGGAATAAGGAGAATGAAAACATAACATAAAATAACAGAAATATAAAAAGTGCGTTACTCATGAATGTGTAGGGCAAAATGTCAGGTGTGTAATTTACTCATTTTTTCATATTTTACTTGTGTACGGAGTCATTACACTATTTCTTAGGTTAGGCAAGGTGGGTACCACAGTTTTACACCTTTCAGTTCTAATCCAGTATGTAGACATTTGGCCATGTAAAATTTAGAATGTTCCTTAGAGTCATTAAAACAACTTAGAGATATAAATCCTTACCAACACCCCCATAGGTTTTACAGAAGCCACAGTTACAAGACAATGTATGTGGCACTTGAATTTTCTGTGGCTTGGTGGGATTTTAAGTTAATCCGCCATCCATTGAGTGGATTCAGATGTTTTAAGGTTATTTTTAAAAATATATTCTCTCTGTACAAAATGACATTGACATGGAAACTCAAGGTAGACCCATTATTTTCCTAAGGATATTTTTAATTATCTAGAAACATTTTCATCAACTTAAGAACCTTATTGAATACAACTCTAGGCCCCTGACCTTGGTCCCTCAATGGATAACACTCAGCGTTCATTGGAAGGAGCCATAGGTCTCCCAGGACTGAACCGTTTTTAAGGCATGACAAAATAAAGTTGCTTAGAAACTGAAGGGGTGTGTGCCTGTCCCACATCTCATTAGCAGAATTGAGATTCAGATATGCTGTGTTCTTAAAGTCAACACCTAGATTTCAACCCTGAAAATATTTTATCAAAAAAAAAACACTTGTACTTAGATTTCGCAGTATAAAAATTTCCTTTTGTTTATCTTGCCATCACATTTTTTTCTTTGCTTTCTCCATCAACCCTTAAAAACAAAGGGTCTTCATGTGGATTCATAAAAATAATAAAACTTTGGTCTATAATTAGGATTTTCCTCGTTTCTACCTCACAGTAACGTCCCTGTATCAGGCACCATTTTGCTGCCCAATAACATTGTGAAATCAGAAGAGAAGACATCTGTGGTCCCAGACACATCAAGTAATGATAAGTGGCCATGATGTTTTTCTACCTATGGAATCAGAGAAGCAGTTAGTTCCAAAGGTAAACTGCAGGTGCGAAACAGGTCATGCTTGAAGCCATAATTGAAGCATAATCAGAAAGAAGTTGTCACTGACTACCGCTTCTGCGCAATGTAATAGGTGCCCGCTTCTCGTGGGGGGAAAAGATAAAACTGATACATGGACATAAACAGTCTTCACAATGATCCCTAATTTTTCTTTTTCCAAATCTCACCTGGTACCATTCCCGTATGTTCTGTACTTACTTGACCTTACTTGTCATTTCCTGAACACTTCTTTAAAAGAACTGGGTGCCTCTGATCATGACAACATTTCTCTCTCCAATGTTGTTCGGTGATCCCAGTCCTCCTTCAGAGGCATGGTATCCATGTCCCATGTGCCGTGACCCTCTTGGACCCCTCACACACCATTCCCCTGCTTTGATGTCCTCTTTGCACCTCATCCATGCCATTATTATAGAATGCATTATTGCTACGAGTCTGTAAAACTGTATCCCTGACTCTGTTTTGACCAAGGAAGGTTGAAAACAAGTGTCCATCTTCTCTTAGTCATTGGGGTTCTTAATAGGAGGGTACAAGACACTCAACCTTCCATCAGGAATACTCGACACCATTAGGCTGTGATAGCTTGGTCGTGATGAAGCTTTGCTCTGAGAAAGCTCATGGGGATAGAGATTATGTGTGTCACCATCTGCTCACACTTTGAGGAGCTGCATTCATCTCAGAGTGAAGGTCCTTTACAAATTCCTCAGGACAGCTCTGTCCAGCTGTCAGAAACCAGAGGCGCCGAGGACGCCACACCCTTCCTGCTGTTCTCATCCCTGTTCTCCCATGAGCTGATTCTGAGGAACACCCCTGACACTTTTCCGTCCAAGCAAACGATCAGGACAATTTCTAGAGGTTCATCTTTAAGTATGAGCAATAGCTACACCCCAGAGACTCTCATTCTTGACCATAATCCAGATACTTCCCTGCAGACCTGGAGTCAGACAAACCCTCTCTCAGGGTCGGGCATTTCACAGGTGTCTTTGTAATTTTTACTTACTTGGGAGAAAATTGAAGGAGATGCTGCCATCTGCCCAGCCAAAATCAATTCCTTGAAGATAAGCCCTGAATGGGCTCTTCTCCCTTAACTCTCTGTTACTGGATATGGTAAATAATTGGTTCTCCTGACAACTGAAGCGAAGTTCCCATCAGAAATTCTCCTCAATCTCTTATTTTCCCAGACATCATCCATCGTGAGTTTCCCTTCTAACTTGATTATCTAACTTTACTGAACAAAGAAGGATGTATAAGACATCATGAAAGCCATTCAGTGGTAAACTGGACATGGAGATATTACGTGCACAACTTACACTCTGTTATGAAAGTCAAGAACACAGATCCAACTGTTTTTTGACTGATGTGTTTCTTTTGCAACTTCCGTTGACATGTATAAGGTGCCATTTAATAGGTAATACTGACCATTTACATCAAGTACAGTAGAAATGTCTACATAGCCATTTAATAGATTCTGAGTAGAAGCTAGGTGGCTAGGCTTAGGTGCACATAAATTTGGATATAAATATTAAAACCCCAGAAGGGACACACACACACACACACATGCACATGAACTCCTGCGGTCAGCCGGTCCCTGTGCCATGAGGAGCTGAAATTAGAGTGTGACGTCTGGTCAGTACAAAGCAGAGCAAGACAGGATTCTACAACAGTCTCTTCATCTCTTTGGCGTATGAAGTTGGGTTCGTATTCTTGCATATTGGGTTCTCTGTGGAGGAGCTCAGACTGAGTGCTGTACTGCTGGGTGAGAGCCTGAATTTTTGCATCTTTATAAAGGATTTGTTTGTCCATGTGACCCTTGGTGAATCCATTAGTCATTGGTCAGAAGAGGCCACGTGGGAACATTTAAAACAAACACTGGGGTAGGCAGTGATGTGACCCTGAGGACTGTTCAGTTCTTGGGCAGATGCCTAATGTCTCCCATTGCTTTAGCAAATATATTCACAACTGGAGAAAGAAGGGGTCTTTGGGTCAAGTCCGCATGCCTTATAGCATGGATATTAATCTGTTCTTAGAAGTAAACCCTGTCCTTCACTTTCTTCCCAGACGCGTTTCAAGGCAGTCAGCTCTTTCTCTCAGCATTTCTGCACCCTGTCCCTTGTTGAAGGACAGAAACATCTACAGTGTGACCTTTGAGAGACGCCAGCTCATAGATTTGTAAATGTCAAGATTCTGGCGAGGTAACATCTGGTTTTTTTTCTGTGCTCAGGTGTGGGTGAGGGAGTGAAGGGCACACCACACTGCAGGCCCTTTATGAATAAGGCTTTGGAATATCCAGTGACTGTCCCTCTGAGCTTATTATGAATATTAGATAATTTCGTGTCTGTGTAAAGCTCCTGAAAGAGTGCTTAACCTGGAGACACAGGTCATAAGTTATTACCTGTTAAGCAAACCAGTGAGTCAGTGCATAAAATAAGTCTTTTTGGAAACTGGTGTGTTGGTCCATTCCTGTAAAACCAAATGAATTTGCTATTCATCTTTTCAAGTTAGTAAACTGACACAGGAGTAGACACCTATGTAAATGCTTTTCCAGAAGGAAGGAGTGGTTTCCTCTGGAGTAAGAACAGACTGGAATGTCACAAACAACTGAGCACATGTTCAAATACAATACCAAGACCAGGGGGTTGATGTGGTCTAAAAGCCAGTCTGTTGCAATAATCCCTCATGGTAAATTATGTTCCCCTCCAAATTCCCACACTGAGGTCCTTACCCCCGGTAATCCAGAATGGGGTCTTGTTTGGAAACAGGGTCACGAAGACGCCGTTACTTAAGATGAGGTGTTAAGGAAGGGGGCGGCCCCTTCTGCCGTATGGCTCATGTCCTTATAAAAGGGGGAATTTGGGCCCACGTGCCCATGGGGAGAGCGCCAGGTAAAGATTGGACTTTTCTGCTACAAGATAAGGGACTTAGCAGAAGCTGGACAGAGGAACTAAGAGATCCTTGCTAGCTCCCTTCAAGGAGGCACTGTTCTCCCAACACCATGATCTCAGACTTCTGGCCTCCGGGCCTGTGAGATGAAACATTGCTATTGTTTTAAGCCGCCCGGTCTGCTTTATTTATTTTTTTACCATTAAAGCAAACTGATACATCACTCATGATTTCATTTTAATGTTGACTCAGGACATTAAAATGAAGCCAGGGCCTTCAGCGTGTGGCCAAGCCAGCTGAGCTCATGGAAAACTGGAAAACCCTCTTTCCTCTGGGGCTAAGATCTTAATAGGAGATGAGGATTCAAACCTCCTTTTTGTCCCAAAGAAGCTTCTTTGAAAGTGCCCAGAGACTTCCTACAAATGTCTAACCGGCTTCAGTGAAATAAATTAGAACAAAGGTAATCCTTGTTTTGACTTCCCCTAACATTTTTTAATAGAATTTTTAAAGTTGATAGGTTAACATGATCAAGTCAATTCATTTTCTCAAAGCAACCATGTGGTCTCCTATAGTTTTCAAATGTTTTCTTCTCTCTTGACTGCGTCTACCAATTCAAAGACTGATCTTATCCAGGAACATGCTCACGCACACCCCAGAATCCTGTTAAAAAAAAAAAGTATTCGGGTTCTGCGTGCCGTCAGCTTGCCAACATATAAACTAGCCATCATAAATACCCCCCACCCTGGGAGCATATGAGATCTTTTTTCAAGCAGCCCCACTGCCATGAAGTCTTTACACTGCAAATAATCCATCCAACTGGTCATCTAGATATGTATATCTGGGCTTCTACATACCAAAAGCTATGTATATCTGGGCTTCTACATACAAAAAGTGTGATTTGTTTCTTACCTCCTTAGAATTATCTTTTGCCCCTTGAGGGGCAATATTGCCCCCAATGAGAATACATATCCTAGAAATGTTCCTGCTAAGAAGTAATTACTTCACTTCCATTTCCCACTCTACCATTCAAAGGAGATTTTAGTATTCACCTGCTATAGCCACTCACTGATGCACTCAGTACTCATAGTTATTGTTATTGCTACTATTATTTTTTCTACTTTCAACTTTCATGCTGTTAGACAACAACTGGAGGAAGTCAAGTATGCAGACCCAGGAGGTGCAAGGCTCAGATCTCCCAATGTGAACAGCAACGCAACAGTTAAGCACCTTTCCTCATGCGTTTTTCCCTCCAGAAATTCTCTCCTCTCGGCCTCCTGTAAGCCCATCACACCAGGCAAAATCCCGCATCCGTGTGGCGAGGAAACACAAGTGGCAAACGTCTGACACGCCTCCAATGGCCATTTTAACCCCAACACACGTGGTGGATGTTCGCCATAATAATAGGTATTAACAGAACTGGAATGGATATCCCGTAGCTTCTGCATATGTCAGAGGGTGCAGCCTCCTGCCTGGGGAAGCACCGGTGTCTCTCCCATTATTCGTGCATTTCAGGGGTTTGTTTTCATTTCATTCGCTGCTGCTTTATTCTGGTTTCAGCGCATGCATGTCATTCCCAAGTGGCTCTGGCCATGAAGCAGGGCCCTTCGTCCCACGTTTATTGTCAGTGAACTACGGATTGCTTTTCCTACCCCGAGTTATGACTCAGTATTTTCTAGCCCCATGTTTGAAGAGAAAGTCAGCACCGGTAAACCACAGAGGAAATGTGTGAAAGCTCCTTCCTAGCAGGACTCGTGGGCTTTCCAGGATGCCGCTTGATACACCTTCCCAAGGGGTAGCCACGTGGCCACAGTAGTAGGTGACTGGCCCATTATCTTTGGAGTGAATGAGTGTCTCCGATTTTTTAAGTTAACCATTAGGAAGTATAGCAGAGAGCAGTGGACATGCTTATCTGTGTGTGTGCTACACAAAAAGCATGGATTTTCACAGGCATTAATACCAAGGGTTTGATGTCCATGTATTAGGTCCCTACGGAGCCCAGGCCACGGGAAAGCCATTGTTGTAGGCTTATAGCAGAGAAAACAGCAACCCACCCAGGTATCAATCCACGACTTCTGTTCCCACAAGGAGTCACAGGGGATAAAGAAACTCTACAGGATGGAAGATGGCAGGTGTGCATGAGGGTCAAATGGGAACATAACACGGATGACACAGAGAGTGACGGAAGGGCATTTAAGGAGAGTCTCCAAACGAAGGGCTGAAAAACATTCACAGTTATCCAAGTAACATGATTCCAGAAAGAGGGCTAGCAACTCTAATGCCTTTTAAAAAAATTGATTTTGTTAAAATGCACAGAACTTGAAATTTACCCTCTTAAACATTTGTAAAGGGAGAGTTCATTCGTGTGAAGGACATTCATATTGTTGTGCGACCAATCTCCAAAATTCTTTTCATCTTCTCAAACTGACACTCTATCCGCATTAAACAGTAATGGCCCATTTCTCCCTCCTCCGGCCCCCAGTATACTGACCATTCTGCTTTCTGTCTCTGTGAGCCTGACTCTAGGGACCTCCTGTAAGTGGAATCCTACAGTATTTGCCTCTGTGTACCTCTCTTATTTGACTTAACATCATGACTTTAGGGTTTATTCATATTGTAGTATATGGCACAATATCCTTCCTTTTATGACTGCATAATATCCCATTGGATTTATAGATCACGTCTTATTTATCCATTCATCAATACATAGAGACTTGAGTGGCTTTCACCTTTTGGCTACAGTGAATAATGCTGCTGTGGACAAAATGAAACATGAATAACCAAAAAAAAAAGAAAATGAGAATATGAGGGAGAAGAGAAAGGATAAAAGAGAGGATATAGTACTATAAGTCCTGAATAGTTTTCAATAGTTCCAACTCTCAAATGTTGCAAAAGTGATATTTCAAAAGGTGATGGGTGATAAGTTTCCAGTAAGATGCCATGCTAGAGACTCAAGAACTACCACACAGCCCCAGAAAAGCAGGTGAGAAGAAATTCACTTGTAGATCTATCTGAGTAAAATGGGCAGAAACAAACATTAAATGGAAGTCTTAATACACACAGAAAAAAAATGTTAGAAAAGGGTGGTGACCTTGCAAATGGGACTAACAGGACGGACTGCAAAATTCTCTACAAGTAAACAGTGCAAGTCACAGGGACAGAGTAACGTGTTCTACTGTCAAGCTGACTTACTAAATTGAAAGAAAGAAAGATATTTTGAGACAACCCAAATCTAAGAGAATCTGTCATAGTGAGTGGATACTTAGAGAAATGGAGGAAGCAGAAATGCATCTCAGATGAGAGGAAGAGAGGGCACAGAGGGCTAAAAATCAATGAAAACTGGTAAATACCCCAGAAAACCAAATGATACTGAGATTAAAGAGTTGGTACTGATGTTATGGATTTCAAAAATGAGTATACAGCTAAATGCAACAATGATGTACTTGAAATGGACACAGTAAAATTTTTCTAATGTTCTTGTATTATGTGTGAGTAAAAATTGAGTTAATAAGAGACTCTGATACATAGTATAATCAGGACAGATGTCATTAAAAAATTATGAACAGTCAGTATCTTGGGAGCTAATTGAAAAGGAATGTAAAAGGTGGAAAAAAAGATAATCATTGACATTGTGTATTTGTACATATATAAAACCTATTACATTTTATATTTTTTTATATATAGTGTGCCTATTTTGTATTTATATCGATCGCCTGTCTCTGTGCATATATACATGTACAGTGATAAAATAAATTAAAATGTACTATATGCAAGAAGCAGGATCAGACTCAGACTAGATAAAAGGTGACCAATATATTTTACTTACTAGATTTGCTTCTTAGATATAGAGGTGCAAAAAAGACTGGGAAGGGATATACCACAAAAATCATAAAAACATGCTAGGGAAATACTTCCCTGGCTTCCGCAGCGTTCCTGTAAAGAGCAAGCTAGCTTGAGCTGGGCCAGTGAACTGTATACAATAGAAAATGAGAAAATTTGCTTTCACTTCTTCTAGAAACATTTTAATATTCCATGGGGCTTAGATAGGTAGCCATTTATTTTTCTAATGAGGGGAATAATTGTTCCAATGCAATAGGTTAATAAAATTTCTCTTATCTCCCCCAAAAGCAAATGGGTACCGCCCAGACGTATCCCTTGAGGAAGCCCCATGGAAGGCTTGTGTCCACTTGGGACATTTACACTTCAAGGAGGGGGTGACCTCGTGACTTACTGGCCATTCGTGCTTGGTAACAAAAAGACAAGCTGTTTCAGGCTCCTAGAGAGATTTCATTTACACTCCAAAGGGCTGGAGTAAGAAGATCCCATGAGACCGGCGTCCTTCCCTGTACACACAGAGAGAGTATTGTCTTCCTGCTCTCAAGGCTGTAGGGTGTTAGGCCACCCCCTTTGGACCACTGACCTGTTTCTCATTGCATCCCCACTGGGTGAGGACTAAGGGCAAAGGCTGAGCATGCTCTTGTTATATGCTCTCAGATTTTCAATAAGAAAGCCATCTCTGAGCCACAACACCTGTGCACACAGGAGGCTAGAATGAACACAGCCACGACCAGCATGAGATGTAAGTAAGCGAACTCCTTTGGTTCTAGTGATAAAGACAAAATAACAAAAAAACGCAAGAAGAGAAAAAAAGGAACCCTGCACAAGAATGAGACATGAAATACGCTGGGAAGGTCCAAGAACAGGAAAGCCAGTGGACAAACACAAGATCCTGAAATCATCAGAGCAGATGCTGACGGTGCTATGAATCCAGAGTTAGAGCTTGAGGTGTTCACATGCCTCTTTCAGTACTGGTAGAAAATCACAGGGAAGTATCAGTAAAGATGATAGGAAATCGGGAAGACACAATTCATCCACTTGAACGAATTCATGTATCTAAATAATTGCACAGAACAACACAGGATACTTAGTGTTTAAAAGGTAAATCACAATTTTCGGTCTGCTGAAACTTGACGTGTGAAAAATCATGAGTAAAATCATGCAGATACTAGGCAGTTAGGTAATGTGTCATAGGCAAGTAGAGAACTAGAAAATGCTCCTACATCCAAAATATATAAAGAGCTCATGCACCTCAACAAATAAAGGCAAATAATCCAATTAAAAAATAGGCAGAAGATCTGAATAGAAACTTCCCCAAAGAAGAAATTCAGATGGCCAACAGGCACATGAAAAGATGCTCCACATCGCTAATCATCAGAGAAATACAAATTAAAACCACAATGAGATATCCCTTCACACCAGTAAGGATGGCCAACATCCAAAAGACAAACAACAACAAATGTTGGTGAGGATGTGGAGAAAGGGGAACTCTCCTACACTGCTGGTGGGAATGCAAATTAGCTCAACCATTATGGAAAGCAGTATGGAGGTTCCTCAAAAAGCTCAAAATAGAAATACCATTTGACCCAGGAATCCCACTCCTAGGAATTAACCCTAAGAATGCAGCAGCCCAGTTTGAAAAAGACAGATTCACCCCTATGTTTATCGCAGCACTATTTACAATAGCCAAGAAATGGAAGCAACCTAAGTGTCCATCAGTAGATGAATGGATAAAGAAGATGTGGTGCATATACACAATGGAATATTATTCAGCCATAAGAAGAAAACAAATCCTACCATTTGCAACAACATGGATGGAGCTAGAGGGTATTATGCTCAGTGAAATAAGCCAAGCTGAAAAAGACAAGTATCCAATGATTTCACTCATATGTGGAGTATAAGAACAAAGAAAAGAACTGAAGGAACAAAACAGCAGCAGACTCACAGAACCCAAGAATGGACTAACAGTTTCCAAAGGGAAAGGGACTGGGGAGGATGGGTGGGAAGGGAGGGACAAGGGGGAAAAAGGGGGCATTACGATTAGCAGACGTAATGTCGGGGGGGCGCGGGGAGGGCTGTACAACTCAGAGAAGACAAGTAGTGATTCTATAGCATCTCACTATGTTGATAGAGACTGTAATGGGGTTGTTGGGGGGACCTGATGATGTGGGGAGTCTAGTAACCATAATGTTGCACATGTAATTGTATATTAATGATGCCAAAAAAAAATCAATGAGACTCTAGCCAGTCTAAGAAAAAAAGAGATAATGCAAATTACTAATATCATAAATGAAAGATGGAACATTACTAAAGATTGTATGGACATTGAAAGGATAATAAAGAAATACTATGAACAAAAAAAAGAAAGAAAGAAAATGCTCCTACATTTGGAATTTGGAAATATCTTACAAAAAAAGAAACATCCAAGGAAAAAATAAATAGAAATTTGAGAATATTTCAAATTTAATGAAAAGCTACATAATAAATCCTGGTCTAGTTGCATTACACATATCTCTTTAGATTCTATATCCACTCTCTGAAACAGGTATAACAAGCCCTAACTGACAGATGAGGAAATGGAGATACAGAAGATTTAGGTACCTTGGCCAAACACAGCTGTTTCATTGCAGTAAGACAAGCATATCATAAAAAAGAAACACACTGTTGCCAAGCCATTTAAGAAATAATTGGTTCTAGTTTCTCAGGGGATTCCCTTTACACCATGAAGTCATGTGCACACTAGAGAATTGTGGACACATATACACATTTTGGAAACGTGGGCTCTTACTCTTAGCGAAATAGGAAGACACGTGTGGGTTTTGAGCTGAGAAATGCCATGTTCTAACTAAACTTTAACAGGACTGTATGGATGATTTATGGACAGTAGCTGGGCAGGGTGGATGGGGGGAGCAGGGAAGCCTTGCAGGAATCATGTTAAATCGAGCAAGGGGTGAGGGTATTACCGTTGATCTGAGTAACAGGGGGTATTTCTGGTTTCTTCAAACATGTTGAAATAGCTGTTTCCTTCATGATCAGATGGAAAGCACATTGTGGGAGATAAAGAAGAGTTAGTGGGCACTGCAAGATTTTGAAATCTGGACATTTCTAGGGCTCAGAAGAGTAAACTTGGGAAGGGTTGGGGCACTTGGTATTGAGTGTACATTTGGACAGCATTATGTGTGAGAAATACATGAGACATTTTTATCAACCACTTGGCTGATGTATCAGGCACCCATCCTCAGTGGCGGTTTACATAACCCAATATTTATTTTGCCCTCATGACCGTGCTAACTACAGCTGTCTAAGGCTCTGCTCCACGTTTTCAAAGGCACAAGTTGAGGAAATAGCTCTTTATGTGGGATGTGTCCATTCTCATGGCAGAGGGAAAGAACAGGGGTTTATCCTTAAACAATCCCATTTCAAGTTTCACCCCAGAGGTGACACATGGTATATGCCTCCTGCAGCACGTCTCCTACAGTGAGAACTTGACATTATCCATTGCATTTCATCCTGTGGAAGTCATTGAAATGTGGGTGCATCCTGCTCAGTCATGGACCAAATTTCTTCATACTACAGCTTATATAACCTTTACGGAAGCTTCATTCTGCCCTAGGCTTTGGAGTAGATTCAGGGGAGAATTGCAAAGGGGAGATAGGGGTACATGAATCCAGACAACTCTCTCATAGCGTTTTGTAAGAAGAAAACAGAGATGTGACGTATTTGAAGAAGAATAAGGAATTGTGTGTGTGTGTGTGTGTGTGTGTGTGTGTGTGTGTGTGTGTGTGT
>JAQQAC010016209.1:2287493-2308191 GCA_029783875.1 Phataginus tricuspis | reverse complement strand
GCTGGGTTGGAAACAATGGGAAGCTGTTGATCTCCGTGAGGGTCTCAATGGCGGGCACTCTTTCCCAGTCGCCAGCTACGGGGTCCAAAGCTCCCCAGGACTCCCAGCGTGCTGGGCTCAGTTCGCGGGGCTATCCGGCCCCTCTACTGAGCTCCTGTCTCTTTAAGACCGCTGGGGTAGAGCGCGCGCTTTTCTTCCCCTTTTTCTCCTTTCTTTTTCCTTCCCGGAGCCTGCCGCGGGCAACTTGCACGTTCCCGGCTGGGACCCTGTGCCCTCTGTCCCTCCAATCTCCGCTACACCGCAGATCTCCACTCCCTCCTGGCTCTGAATCCTCTCCTCCCGCCGGAGCTCTGGGGGAGAGGGGCGCTCGGTCCGCTCGCGGCTCCGTACCTTACCCGCCTTGCCGGAACTCCCGCCGGAGTGCTGGGGTGGAGGGGCGCTCCGGGCGCAGACTTCCCCTGGCTCCCGGCTCTGAATCCTCTCCTCCCGCCGGAGCGCTGGGGGAGAGGAGCGCTCGGTCTGCTCGCGGCTCCATACCTTACCCGCCTTGCCGAGACTCCCGCCGGAGTGCTGGGGTGCAGGGGCGCTCTCGTCTCGCTGGATCGTGTTTCCGTCCCGCCTCGCCGGATGCCGAGTCCTCTGTCCGGCGTGTCTGGCCGCTGGAGCTCTGGGGGGGAGAGTGCTTGGTCCCACCGGATCACCGCCCGTCCGCCTCACCGGCTGCCAAGTTCTCACAGGTGTAGCTGTACGCTGTGCACTTTCCTGTGTATTCTGGTCTCTCTTTTAGGGATAGTTGTATTTGCTGTATTTTCGTGAATAAATATAATGTTGGGAGGAATTTTTCTGCTAGTCCGTTCAAGACGCCATATTCCAGTCTTGTTAATTTCTATAGATACGCATTATATACAATGTCATATATATATATGTATCTGAAAAATATAGATTATAATCTGTTCACACTTCTGTAAAATTATAAAATTTTCAGTTTTTATTTACTTATCTAGGTATCTGTCATCAATCTATGTATCATCTATATCTATCCATATATATCAATGTAGATCTGTATATCTCTATCCATCTATTTCTGTCATCTATTTATCCTTTATCTATCTAGATGATCTTTAATTTTTATCCAGCTCACTTGGAATACTTCACTTCCTAGTACTCTTGTTTTTTCAAATAGATGTGCATCTCAAAATACCAACTGATGTCCCCATAAATTACATCCTAAGATTTAACACTGTCAGTTTTCATCACCTTTGCTTGCAGACTACTCCTCAGATTAGAAAAAGAATGACCCTTTTGCAAATGAAACTGACCAGTTTGTCAGCCCTCACCCTAAGTCCAAATGTCAAACTTCTCTTTCTGCTAATGCCTCAAACAAAGCCAGGATTTGAGCTCTCATGGCCACATCCATTGTTGAGGTCCGTCTTGTAAGTATATCTTGGAGTATACTTATATGGAGGTCCATCTTGGAGTCTATCTGCCCTCCACTTACCTTTATCTACAGTTTTCAGAATTAATCTCTATACTTGATTCCTGCCATCTCTCCAGGTCCTTGGTGGTCTCCACCAGGTTTCCCTAAATGTATTTGCAGACCGCGTCCATCTCCAGGGCACTCACAACTTACAGCCAAGACGCACCTCAGCAACATGATATGCCCTGATGTCATTCTTCTTCCTTTTGCTGGCAGCTGGTCTTCTTGATTAATCTGCATCTCACACCTCGACTTCCTCATCCGCCATCCATACCTTAGCCCCCTTACAAGCATCCTTCTTTACCTGTCTCACCTCCAAGAGTCTCTTGCTCAAAACCACAAATGGTCGCTGTCAACAGTTCAGCTTGGAGTCTTGCATTATCATGTAGAACCAGTCCTAGCAATGACAGATGTTTTCTGCGTTTCTCTGCGAGGCGTACACCTGCTATGATACCTGGCTTTCGTGCCGTCTGTGCACTCACCTGCGTGCTGTGGAGCAGAGCACACTGAATCCTTGGCTTATTAGCAGCTACCTCCATGAGATTTCTTGTCTCAATGTCCCTTGACAAGGAGCACATGGCACTGATCAGTCACCAGTCTTTCTTCCCTGATTTATGCATCAAGTCAGATGTAGTATCTTACTCTTTATTGTCAGTCACACAGCTGTTTATGTTTATGCGTCCTACACAAAAATGTATCAGCATCGAAATGAAATGATTACTTTCTCCAACACTTGACTACAACCCTGAGGGGCTTCAGATTGCTTAATGGAGTCCCCGTGCCTGGAATAAGACTGTATTAACAGCTCACATTTTATTGATAATGGAAACGATAATGATGGAATGTGTTGCAGAGATATTCGTGTGTAATTGTTCGCCAGAACAAAAATACGCACCATGTGGATGGCAGTCTGGAATCAGGAAAGGGGAAAGGGGACATCTAATTATCCTAATTATCTAATTATGATTGCAGCTCAGGAAAGCACATCGATACTTTGGAGCGACGGGCACCTAAATCTGCAGCCCATTATTCATGTGAAGGTGAACATGTGCCAGGGCATAACCCAACTTGCATACTTTCTTTCCCTTTAAATTATCCTGCTCCTAATTCACGCTGAAAAACGGTTGGCAGCTGTCGAGGACTGGCACATTTTCAAAATACCCTGCCTCATTTGGACACTGAGTCCTAATCTCAGTCAGGAGTCTGTGAGCTGTGACCATACTGGGTAGGTCCAGGCATATTAGAGGTGAACGATAATATCAGCAGTAGACTAACCAGAAGAGAGGCAGGGAGAAATTGTAAATAATACTGAGGGCCTAATCTTAAAAGATGGAGGGAAGTGTATGGATGTCATGCTCCCCAGTAGCACATAACGCTCTTCATGGAAAGGATGTTGACTTATACAGAAAAAGGGTTGAAGGGTCTTCAAGAGAATACATTTCATACACTACTTTCTAAACTACCTGCACACCTTTAATAAAGGAGGTCAGGTCCATGAAGAGAAAAACAAAGTCAAACCACAATAACTCAAGAAAGAGATGGCAAGAAAATAAGAGTGTGAGTCGAACACGAACGAAACTCAGTAATAAAAAAGAAAAATCACAGAAATTGAGATTAAAAGAAAATCAGGGAAGAACACAACCTACAGTGAAAAAAAATGGAGAGACGGTCAGTGTTTGAAAAACACAGTCACTTAAATAGAAATCAAAAAGCCTTGAAAAGGAGAGAGATGTCAAGAAGTGCCATATGTATAATTGGAGTTCAGAAAACAAACTAAAGCTATACTATGTATCAATTACAGATTAAATTTTAGAAATGTGTTTCATTGCCCTTGAAACCACTGTTTGAAAAGACTCATGTGAGGGATAATTAATCAGTCACAGATTAGAAATAAATACTGAACATAGTAGAAAGTATGTTTGGTAAAAATACTAGTCTGATTTATAAGGATTAACATTTAGACTGGCCTCAGTTGCCCCATAATAATATTCATTGTCATATGAGAGCCTAGGATAAAGCAAGATGAAAGAACAGAGTGGGCACCTATTATTTTTTTATCCAGCCCCACTGTGACTTGAGTGTAAAGATAACAGGAAAATTATTTTCAATAAAGGAAATTTCTTATGGACACTTTCAGAGGACATATTTTAGTCAGAAATTAAACGGTCAAAGGAAAATACATGGAAACAGTCCTAAATATCATGAAAACTTCAAAAGTCAAAGCAACATTAGTATATTACAAAGGGAAATATTAATAAAAATTAATCATAGATGTATCACAAAATATCTTGAATACATTCCAATCGTGATTTTTAAATGGGGAAAATGCATAAATACGTAACCTAATGAAAACCAAAATCAACTAAGAAAAAAAAAGATGACACCAAATTAAGTGTTTAATCCAAAAGGCACCATATCCTTACAGAGGAAATAAGAAATATCCACTGAAGTGAGGGAGATCACAGAAGTGCTGTTCTCACTACCGCTGTCGATATTTCCCATTGTGTCGAAAGAATTAGCAGCGTTAACAGCCAGTACAGAAGCAAGAGAGTATAAGGAACTATACCTCAATAGCAAAAAGCCCGGCAGCCCAATTAAAAAATGGTCGAAAGACTTGAGTAGATGTGTCTCCAAAGAGGACACAAATGGTCTCCAGGCCCACGAGAAGGTAAACATCAGTAATCATCAAGGAAATGCAGAGCAAAACCCAAAAACAATGGGATAGCACCTCACACCTGTGAGGGTGGCCTTTATCATAAGAAATAATACAACAACCAGTGCTGGTGAGGATGTGGACAAACTGGAACCCTTGTACGCAGGTGGTAGAAATGTAAAGCGGCTTTTATGGAAAACAAGATGGAGATTCATTGCAAATTAAACCTAGAGCTGCACACTTCTGGGTATTTTCCCGAAGGAATTGAAAACAGGGTCTCAAAGAGAATACTTACTGTCTCATGCTCACTGCACCATTACTTACAATAGCCAGGATGCAGAAACGACCTGAATGTCCATTGATGGATGAGTGGATGAAGAAGACATGATCTGTGTGCACACACAAACTTTAGCTACTTAGTCTAGCACCAGGCTTAGGAAAGTAAATCCATAGCAAGGTTGCATGAAAAATACAGAGGAGAAACACATCTGGAGAAAAAGAATTATGTAGGGAAACAGAGTTCGCCAAATTGCTCTCCAAATTGTATTCAAATACAGTACTCTCGGCAGGATCTGATTTAAATAATTGAACAGGACATGAATCTTATCCCAGAAAAACCTTAAGAGGCCTGAGGAATAGGGCAACAGGACCTGCCACAGGTCAATACAGAAAAGGACGGCAAAGCCAAGTGATACAGAAAACGGTGCAAGATGTACAAACAGAAAAAGCGTGGTGAAAAATCCATCAACGCTGAGAAGGAAAGGTGTGAGGGAACCCCTGAAAATTAAACGGGAAAATAGCCAAGTCTTAAAAGTAATTGTAGAAATAAAAATGATCATGTTTTTGTTCCTATAGAAAAGACTAAAACAGATCTAAAATATGCACGGTGAAATTACCAAAAGGCAGAGTTCAAAAATAACAAAAATATACAAATGGACATTCTGGAGAAAAACATCGACTCTCAGACAAAGGGATAAAATAGACTTCTTCCAAAATTTTTCTTAGTGATGTCATTAGTGAGAGAAGGAAATATCTATGAAGTCCTAAGAATAACATACACTTTTGTTAAGCAAGCCAAGCTGTCCACCAATAGACTAAATTTAAAATCAAGTAAAATCTTAGTTTTGCAGTACCACATACATTACACCAATTTATATCTATAATATAAATGTGTTCATAGACATGGATACAGAACTCAAAACGTATATATTATCCTACAAGCAGCCAAATGGCCAAGCCATTCTAAGTGATGTTCCTATTTCCCTTGCAAAAAAAGAAAAAGGAATAAAGGAACAAATCTCAGTGCTTTGGATGTTAATTCTTGCAGAGCAGCTCACAGACATTGTAATGTTTCTCTTTTTCCAAATTATTCCCCTAAAGTACAATGTATGTTCATGGAAAATGTCTGCAGCATTTAGTATGTCAGAAATCAGTGTCTACCAGGGATGAGTCACAGCATCGATGCCACCACGGCATGGAAGCAAACATTCAATTATTTTCACAACTGGTTTCCTTTTAGAAGACATAGAAGGAAGAACAATACCACCTGCCATCCAGTCTGAATATCAGCTTGGTCCTGCAGACATGGCTAATGGCGTGGCGTGCATCTGTGGTCATGGCTACCACCAAAATCTTTCAAAATCAAGCAACTTGCACAGGTGTAGTGCCATATATATAATATGTTCTGTGGGCCAAGAATCTTAAGCATCTTACCACTGTGTAGAACTGAAAATATACTTTTTTTTTCAAAAAGCCCCATGTGTAGTAATGTTGCCTACAAATCCCCTTATGAAGTACATACCCTCCGTGTTAATAGCCACTTGAGCTCAGTGAGGCAGAAACTCTCAGTCCCTCCCTCTTAACAACAAACACACCACAGTTCCCTGTGTCTTCGCCGTCCTACATCTAAATCCCTAAAATACTCAGTTTTCCAAGGGCCTGGATGACAGTCACCCTCAGGTTGTCCATCCTACAGCAATGAGTAAGGTCTGTGCTCTCATATTCTGTTGCCCCTGCAGGATTCAGTTTCTGAAGATCACTGAACCGTGCTTCGGATTTGAGGGCATCTCTTAGTGTAAATGCTGATCTCTGCTTTTGTTCTTATGATTCTAAGCCCCTGAGGGACGATCCAGCAAGGACGGCTGTACACAGCCTCTTTTAAAAAGTGCTCACTAAATATTTGTCCTCTACCACATCACACAGGGGAACCTCAGTCTCCTCCCCTTGAAGCAGGACCACCTGGGTGTGGCAGAGCCCACGTTTATGAAGGGCAGCCTAGGAGGATGCAGTCCCTCAGCAGCCAGCCCCCACTCCGTGCCCCAATCCCTGGTGACCGTACACCACATTAAAGTGTTCTAGCCAACCCTCCAGGCGCGTGCTGGCTTGAGTTGACTCCATCCAGGTGGTGGACATGTAAGTGAAAAGGCCATCCTGTATGTAGATTCTCCATCCCCTACCTGTGTGAGCCAGTCCCAGCAGAGACAAGCCACCCCCAGTGTACCGTGTCCAAATATCCCCCATCACACAAAATCCACAGTCAAAAATAAGCCAGCCATCTGCCATGGGCTCAGAGACCACATGTGTCAAACTCTGTCGCAGGACATTAGTCATGCACTGCCAGGAGGGCCACAGGGGGCTCTGGGGCTTGGTGACCGGCAGCCTCTATCGACGGAGCAAGGCTGTGCCTTCTCTAAGAAACATCAGTGGAAAACAATCAACAAAAATTGTCAGCCCAGATGGGACCTCCTGATGAGGGCAGCTGAACAGTGGCCCAAAGGCAAAACATCAGAGTGCCTGTGACCTCATCAGTGATGTCAGAGAGGCGACGGTCAGCCTGCGTGGAGATGACCCCTGAGTCACAGGGATGAAGCTGAGCAGAGCAGGGCTCTGTGCTTGGGGACCCACGCTCAGAGATACAACCCAGGATATTTGAAAGCCGTCACCTCGCGTGTGTGTAAGAGCTCACTACATGAACGGAGATCAGGTAGGGCTACGTGGGGATAAATGAGCTCTCAGGCAAAAATAGGGCCTACATGAATAGGAGTATACATTTATTCTCACGTCATACATACTCATATTTGTAAATGAACACAACATCTTCATATATGATTGTGTGAAGTATAAAGTTACTTTTCTGGGACTAATAAAATTAAATGGTGAGGGTTTTTATGACATAGAATTGCTAAGAGTCATTGAAACATATGACCCTTTATTTACTTTTCCCTATTGCTTTTGTCCAAAGCCTAACTTTACGCCACATTTCTCAAAAATTCAACATCACTGCCATCATGTAGAATAGAATCAAATGGAAACGGGACAACGATTTTCATTTTGAGAACATAGTTTTAGTTAGGGAAAAAACCCACCTCACTCTCAGTATAATCTCCTATGCTGCGTTTGAAGATGCCTGAAATTAAATGCTTTCTGTGTATGACTGTTACATATCAGTATTTCTTAGGCAAATATTTGTTATGTTGAGAACAGAGTTCTTTATACATATTTGCTTTACCAAAGTAAATCACGGTGTGACAACATCATATGATGAGGCTGGTTATAGGCAATTTCTGGGAAACAGTTTTCTCTTATTTTTAATCTCTTGTAATATCCATTCGTATTTTAGCCATTTCACATAGCAGTATAATCGACATATAACAATAATATCTTAAAATAAATAGTAATACGTATATGTAGCAATACACAAATAACAAATACTTATAATAAACATATAAATGATATATACTATATACATAACACACACATGCACGCCTTCCAGTTAATATTATAATTCAATGAATAAAGGTATGTGTGGGTGTTCTGTGAACTGTACAATTCCAAAGAAGCACAACTGAGTTCAGAGAAAAGCAGCATCTCTTCACAGCCACCACTATTTAGCACCTGAACTAGTAGATGAACCTGGGAAGCATGGAAAAGTGAGGACTTTCAGTTACAGAAAATTTTCTCTAAACGGTGGTCCTCGCCCATGTATTCTCAAAACAGAAAAAGTGGGCAACGAATGCGAAAAAACAACCTGATTAGAGACCAAAAGATGTTGACCTTCTAGTTCAAAAGCAATGTTGTGAAGCTCGAATCGGGTAAGAGGTACTTAAAGTGTACGGGCCTGATGTTATCATAGTCCAGGCACTGCTTCCCATGTTTTTCCTCGATCTTCGGGAACAACCATGTCTTTCTCATGATTACTGTTCCTCTTTAAAATGTAGCCAAGTGAATGCAAGATGAACGTTAATGGAAAATGGAAATCCCCATGTTTAGACACGGCTGTGGGATCTGGGTTCCGCTCGTGATTTGCACCAACAAAAATATTGTTTGATTTAATGCATACAATATGAAAACTCGGCGTAGTTCTTTTTTAAGTGCCCGTGTGATTAAGTACTGGATCACGTCAGGTGGCAGTCTGCATTTCTTATCTCCCGTCTATCTGTGATTTTGAAATATGGTATGTTCTCTTAAGGAGCATGGCAACTAAGAAAAATAGAAAGAGGCCAACACATAATGTGTTATTTCTATTTACCTGCAGGAAATTGCATGTGAGACAAAAGAATACAAGTAACCGCAACAAAATATCTTTACCTCTCTGTCAAGTGTTGTTTTATTTTTTCCTAAACGTTTCACGTTTCATCCTTCATGCTAAATATCGTAAGGCAGCAGTGGTGTGCCATTTAAGTAGGATATAAGGTTAGGCTTTAAGAAGACTGTTTAGGTCTTGTTTGGTCTCCTTCTAAGGTTAAAAACACAGCACTGGGACAGAACCTCAGTGTCCTCAAATCCAGGCTGGCAGTGGGCCCGGGGTCCATGTTCTGTGCCAAATGGTGTCCAGAAGGTGCCTTGGGAATTAGACTCAGAGGCTAGGCCTGAGGGGATTCTGGAGCAGGGTTGGGGATTTGCAGGTCAGGTTTTCGCCTGAATTTTCTCGGATCCTGGAGCATAAACTCCCATCTGCAGCTTTAGCCAAATCTAACACTACCCCCTCTGCGCATGAATGGGTTCCTGCAGCGAGGCATTCTGTCCTCTGCTTCCATCATACAGGGTTGTCAGGACCTCTAATACATCCCCTTCCTCACAAAGGCACGCTTACTAGTTCCTCTGAGTGAATTCTCCTTTACAGTTAGCCACCCCCACAGGGGAGAAGCAAGATAAAATCATTCTGACTAGCCTTCAGTATCACATACACCCGGGGACCTGCCTGTGAATACAGCCCCCCATCCTGAATCATTTCACTAAGCAATTAAATGACTGTCCTTCCCTCCACACTCACATGTTCTGTTAAAAAAAAAATGCACTCATTGCCATGGAAATAGCCAAGATTCCTTTGTAGTTCTGCTTTTGTTCTCTAATGCAAATCACATCTATTTTTTGCTTAATTATATCTGTATATCAAAATGCAACTGCTCGTAGATGTTGATTTAGTGGAGGGGACCGTCTGGAGCAGGAATGCCTACCGAGGGTAGAGACTCCTGGGGAAGAGGAGCCCTGCCTTGGGGGTTTGTTGTTGAAAGATAAGAATCTGACCCAGCAAGAAGGCAAGAGGTAAAAAGCATCCATCCTACAGAACCAGATGAGGGCTTCCCGCTTCCTCTTCTCCTGCACAAGACAGGCAATACCCAAACAAAACCAAAAACATCGATTAAGAAAGGTTCAGGTCCCTGTGTGAACATAAGGCACCTGCCTGTCAATAGGAAAAAACCTCATAAGCTGTAGAAAGCTCCCTGTCCGGGCCCCATACATAACGCGGTTACTGTCAGAATAAAATCAGCAAAAATCAACACTGGTCAGCCAGCGCAAACGCTTCCCACAATGCCTAACAAAAGTGAGAAAGCCTGGAACACAGAGAAAGAATATCCATCAAGGGTATGGTGCTTAGAAAGGCTTCCAAAGAAAACACCAGCCCCTTCCAGAAACGACACATCACTCCCCACCGAGTCTTCTGATTGGCCTATGCTTTGTGTTCAGAAGGGTTACGGGTATGATCCTGATGTTTAGTACTTCATATACATTTCTAGCTATTTTCCTGTTTTTCTCCCAGAACTGGATGTTTGCATACTTCAATTTTCTCCCAATATCTGTTCCCTTCAGCTGTGGATAAACTGAGGGTGGTCCATGTCTTTTCATTCTTACGTTCAAAGCATTTCTAGTTCTAACCTTTCGATTTTGTTCTTTTTTGCGTTACACAGTTGACTTTTGAGAGTCTCACAGCCGTTGGCGAGTCTTCCATTATCCTTTGAATGTCTTTTGAACATTTCAGACCTGGGTTTCTATGTTCTTTGTAGGATAATTCCGATAATAGTGTGGTTTTGTGGTCCTGAATCTTTTGCTTTTGTCAGTTAAAGAGGGTTCTTTGTTTTGCCCTTGGTTATTTATTTTAGGATCTTATGTTTGTTTGACCTTCCGATGTGGCACCGGCGTCCTACGTGGAAATCTCTTTCCCCCAGAGATGTTTGCTCTGGCTTCTGCTCGGAGCCAAGATACTCATCTCGGGCCACTTTTGTTCTGGCCGCAGGTTCCACCTCACAGACGGCTCTCGTGTCCTGCTCCCACATCATGTTTGAGAGTGCCAGCCTCGAACCTCTAGATGCCCTGTCCGATGGTGGCATCTACGTCCAAAAAGCAGCCACACAGAAAACCTGAACATCTGTGTTTGATCCCTGCCTGCATGTTTGGTTTTAATTCATTGGGTTTTGTTTTCATTTGTTGCTGCTCTTTGGATTTAGCATCATTTGGGGTTCTTGGAATTTAGCTTCCTTTCTGGAAGTTTTATTTCATTCTTTAAATGTTAAAGAACATCTAACAGTGTTGTAACACATTTTTAATTGTTCAGTACAATACTGTGGACCGTACAGACTTGTACAGTATTCCTGTACAATGTGGTACCCAAGACCTCTGGAATTTGTTCATCTTGCTTAACTAAAGCTTATGCCCACTGATTTCAACCTATTTTCCCTTCCTCCCAGCCCTGAAAACCACCGTTCCAGACTTTAAGTCCATGAATTTAACTATTCTGGGTTCTACATCAAGTGGGATCACATGCTGTGTGTCTTTCCATGACTGCCTTATTTCACTCAGCATCATGCCCTCAAGGTTCATGCTTGTTATCCCATATTGCAGAACTTCCTCCCCTCTTTCTAAAGTCTGAATAGTATTCCATGTGTGTATACAATACCTTCGTTTTATCTATTAATCTGTCAAAGGACACATTAGGTCATTTTCCATACCTTGGCTAAAAATGCTGCACTGAACTTGGGTGTGCAAATACCTCTTCAATACCCCGATTCCAATTCTTTTGCATATTATATACCTTAGAATTTTCCTCCATGTTTTAGGAACCGTACCCATTCTTAAATGGGATGCTTAAACAGAAATTTTTGCAAGGTCCAGCTGTCCTGCCTCAGAAGGCATCTGTACACTCAGAGTCCTTTAACACGTCACTCCTAATTCTGTGTGAATCACCTTTCAAACAAACACACCTGATGTCAAGATTCATATCATTCCCTAGTCCTACTGTGGCGACAGAATACAAGTCAGAGTCCTTGACATTCTGTACAAAGGACTTGGTGATCTCTCCCTTCCACACATTCTGTCTTGTACTCTGCCTCTATCAGCACACTAGCCTCCGGCCGTGTGGGACCATGTGGAATTCCTGAAATGCACACTGCACAGCCAAGTGTCTTTTTTTTTTTTTAACTCTCTTAAAGTCTTTCTCTTTAGCCAGCTTTTCAGTCTCTGTCAAGCTTTGGTAGAGAAGTATCAAACCCATTCCATTTGTCATCTTCTCTTACGATGAGGCATGGCCACGCAGTGGAGTTATAGCCAATGACGCATGGGCAAATGCTTATGAGACTATAATCAATACACACCTCCAGTATTATCCTACACTTTCTTCTCTTTCCCTCCCTGTGAGTTGAACCCATCATCACTAACGGCATGGATGCTGTGTACTCAAGACTGGATTTCCTGAAGGGTCGTCCCCTCTGGAGTCTTTGGGGACCAGTAATTCTGGTCCGTTTCCTCTGAAGGTCAGTGAAAACCATCACACGTCAAAAGCAGGAATCTTGCCCTTACCGAGATATGAGAGAGAAAATTAAGAGCAGGCTCCTATGTACTGAGACCGTGGCATGTAACAAGCCGTGGAGAAGGATATCTTAATGAGAAACATGAGAGCTCAGCTACATTCACTCCAGTTGGGAATTAGTGCCCCCCCCACCAAACAGTGCCCAGGTCACAGATACAGCAACTCTGTTAGCATCCGTGCAAACGTTCCAAGCTGTGCATTCACCTGGTTATTAACACTTGAAGGATATCAGGGTACCATTTCTGGGGAATGTCCCTGTGGAAGGACTGTTGCCCACCCTAATGCCCAAGAGATCTCCAGCCTTCACCAATCTGCAGATTAATTCCTGGAAATGGGTCTCCCGGGAGCTGCTTCTGTAAAGGGTCAGGTGTGTCCTAAAGTTTGAGAACTACTGGCCGGGCAACATATCTGATACTCACATAATCCTTAAAACAACACCACCACCGTCATCGTTATAAACATCGCTGTCATCATTTCGTCATACATATTATCCGCCAGTGAGTGTTAATGAAACACTTCATGTATCAAAGGGGACAAATCTTACCTCACACCTCTGCAACGTCCCATGTTCATTCATATCCCTTTCTTCCCCTGCCTATTGAGATGGACCAGTAAGGAACCTAAAATTATCGTACTACAGAGCAGGCAGCGGCCTTAAAGCCTAGTCCAGTTTTGTTCCATAAAACATTCACAGAAAACTAAGTAAATAGAGAAGTCCACAGATTCACGCTCCATCCGCCAGCCACACAGGGGTGAAAGTCATTAGTTCCATGTGTTCTGATGCACCTCCATTGGTTTGCCTACTAAGCCATAGTCACGGAGTTCCATTCAGGTTGTCACCTAGCGTAGGCTACCTACAAGGACTCAATGATCAGTGGTATCCAACTTTATTTGTCAAAAACACCACTCGGAGAATGCTCTGGAAAGGTGAGTTCCTCTGCATGGGAAACGTCCCTGACACGCTTCACTTCCCATGGAGGTGCTTCTGAGTCCGCCCCATTGGTGACCATCCACCTCAGCGGCGTAAGCCAACTAAAAAAACGAGCTCTTTGCTGCTGCCTCGTCCATCAGCAGTTCCCTAGAGCCTTCAGAGCACAGCGATCAAACGCCCTGAGCTCAGCGCCGCTCACGGCCGCAGCCTTCCGGGCAAACTTCCATCTTACTAGCGCTCAGCACAAAGGGCTTTCTGACATTCTCAAAACCAGAAGCAGACATTCCTCTCCAGGTGAGTCTGTGTTCTTACATGGAGGGAACTGCTCTGTCCATGCAGATGGACGGTCATACATTGAGTCAGCTTCCTGACCTATAACACTCTGGGGTCAGAAACAATCTCCCAGGAGCTGCTTTCCTGAGAAGGGTTATTTTAATTTTTTTACAAAATCATGATGTCATAAAGGGGAACAGCTGAGCACAACTAACAAGCCACAGTGGAGAGCAGACTTTGAGGACATGTCATTATTTCTCTGAAATACAGTTCTGTTTTCTTGACAAGAAGGAAGATTGGATGAACATGGGTTAGAATTTATTGAGGACTGTGTTAACTAGACCTGCCATAATGAAATACCACGGGCCAGGTACCTTAAAAAACACACCCTTATGTCCCCCATCCTGGTGGCTGGACTCATGCCCGGGTGTGGGCAGGGCTGGGCCTCCCTCTATGCGTGTCTGTCTCCTCCTCTTATAAGCTCACCAAATCCTATGGGATCAGGCTCGCCCTATGAGCTCATTTTACCTTAATCCCCTCTTAAAAGACTCTGTCCCCAAAGACAGCCCCATCCTGAGGTCCTTGTTGAGGGTTCAGAGCATCAACATAGGAGTTTTGGGGAGGCACTGTTCAGCCCATAAGAAGCACATCTCCTCGTTGGCCGGTGTGAGCTCAGTCAGCTTAAAGGCTGGGCACATGGCAATAAGAATAGACGAGAGGACCTTCCAGCAGGAGGGATTTCAAAGTCAACCAAGCATACGCGCATCAGAGGAGCGAGCGGGCAGGGCGGCAAAGAAAATAAACAGGAGCGCGTGTTCAGGTGTAACTGAGGAGATGGCTATAAAATACTAGGATAGCTAACAAAGGATGCTTTGTCTTTGATTGGGACTGTCCCAGGGAAGCCCCAGGAGGAGATGGGGCCAGCCATACAAGTCCCTGTGCAGAAGTATACTACACAAAGGAAGAACGTTTGACTCAATGGGGGAAGTCCTTACAATGGGTCAGGAAGATAAGGGTCAGGACAGAGAAGTACACCATTATGACCTTCTCGGGGTGGATAAGGCATGCTCACAGTTTGGAATGATTTCAGGTGTGGCGCAAAGGCATTTGGGGTTTTAAGGAGGGGATCATGCTCTGATGTATATTTTAAAAGGATCCTTCTGTCAACTGTATAGAGAATGGAATGATTGGTACAGTAAGAGCGGAGATCAGCTGAGTGTTGCAAAGAAGCCAAACATAAGACATCACGTTAGTTCCGTGTTTAAGAACTGGGTGATAGAGTCACTAAGTCAGGAACACTGCCTGCAGAAAAGGACACTGGAAAGGTGGAGAAAGGGTCGAGACTTCTCCTGGGAAAGATAATTTTGAGCCACTGATCTCACATACAAGGTTTAGCGTGTAACAGTGAGTTAGGTATCTTTTCATGCTTTATCAGAGTCTTCAGAGTTCAACTTTGTCTCAGGATCTTATATCCAAGGGTCATACTGTTCAGCCACATCCATTATGATTATCGTTAGGCAGTTCTCAGAAACAGTACCACAATTTTTCATTTCTGACCAAAAGTGAGAAGCATTAAAAACCAAAAAGATACAGGATGTCTGGAAACGTATATGGAAATAAGATAGGAAACTTGAAATGGAAGCCATGATTGGATCGCTACTCCTTTCTTTGGTTCTTCTTCTTTTAACCTATATAGTGTAGGTTTTATTTTATTTGAGGTATATTTGGCATATAATGCTGTGTAAATAAATCTAAGGTATTCAGTATATTGACTCGATACAGTTACATATTGTAATATGATTGACACTGTAGCCATAGTTCCCACATGTAACCATGGAGCTGCCTTGACACGTAACGGTGTTCTTTGGAATTACACGTTTTTTTCTGTTGCACTTTTTTTTCTAGTTTCTACGGAAAGAGACAGGAGCCCTTTGTGTTGTAAAGCAGATGTTCTCAAGTATTTAATTCTTACAAAAATTAAAATTTGTGCCTCAGCAAAAATATCCTAATACCTGTTTTCATCTATTCTCTTGGAGGCATGAAGAGCCCAGTTGGGAATTGGGAACATCCCCTGGAGTTCATTTATTCATTGATTCACTTCTGTGTCATGAAATATTTATGGAGAACCAACTCGGTTTATTTCTTAGTAAGTTAATAGAACCGTGGTTGACACCAGTATCCTAGTCATCGTAACAAATCTAAAATGCCCAAAGCATGTTCTTCTTTTTCAACCCCTACACAATCGTGTTTCAGTCAATAAGATTGCAGAATTCTTCAGTTCAAAACATACACATTCTCATCCCATAATGTGTACAGTATGCAAATACTAAACTGTGAGGAATTGATTCCTCTAATGGTCGCTGACCTTCAATACCTTACGGTTGTTCTGTTCTTTATCGATGTGCGTGTGAACTACCTCATCCTCACATGACCTACCTCTCCGTGAAGATTTCATTGTTTTAAAAAAATACTGATTTAAAAAAAGTTGTGCCTCTGAACAACTTTATTAACTATTAGATTCCTATAATTGTTTTCATTGAATGAATTTTAGCAAAATACAATGCACCATATAAAATGCACCCACCTGACAATTTTTCCACTTAGGAATCATTTTTTTAAAATGTTAATAGTGAATAAATATAAGAAATGGGTTTTTTCCCCTAAATATGCCAGTAAGAATGGGATCCTGAAAACAGATGTTTTTACAGCTTTTTTTAAATCTAATTATCAGAATGATAAACAAGTCATCTTTAGACTCATACCTGAAAAGGGGGAAAGAATCTTAAAGTCTCTTATTTAAAGAAATGTCGTTTTCAAGTCACATACAGAATGTTAGTCCTAGCACAGTGGTCGTTGATGACCTTGGGTAAGTCCTTCTTCTTTTAAATGCCTCATTTTCCTAGAAAATAAGATGATCACAACGGTCGCCTTCAGTGCGATGAAGTCACGCTTCATGCAGAAGAGGAATAAAGCTAATGGACCCAGAAAAATGGTATTTATTTCAGGAACTAAAAGCAGCTGAGCATGAAAATAATGTTCCCGCATTAACATTTTATTATCTGCACACACCAGGTTGCTTCGCATGCCTGTCAATTAACAGAAATCTGGAAGTTAATGAAACAATACTTGTGCAGGGCTGGTGACTCTCCAGTTTAATTATTGCATTAAAAAATTCACGTGAGAAATAGTTAACCTATTTTGTTTAACAAGATCCTTCTTTCAACACAGGTGGTTATCTTTATATCCTATGTTCGTTTTTAGCAACTCAGGGTCTACGGGGAGGGCATAGGGGCCGGTGTCGCCCACTGGCTGGATGTCTCTGTGATGTGCATTGTCACAGGGAATTCGATGTCCCGACTGTTTATTGGCATAACCTGGCTAAGAGTCAAATCACACATGTGTGTTTGAAGACAAAGCCCTTTTATAGGAGTAAATTTTAGATTCTATCTCAAATATGCAAGCCCCTATCTGGAATGTCTACATACATTTCTTATAAGCCTTTAATTTATCCATGTGTCCGACTGCGGTGTTCTCCGTAATTGAGTATGGCTGGCTAACACATGGTTGCTGATGATTGATTACCTAATCCATTCTGGAAGGTCAGCCTCACGGCTTTTAATGTTGCCTCCACGTAGCCACACATTCATATAGACTAAAGCAGGTAGAAAGATAATGCTGGCATTACTCCAAATCCACGGTTCAGTCCTTAAAACGGACTATGATTTATTGATGAAGAATTAACTAGGCAGAACAATAAATACATTTAGCTCTATTATCGCCCCAATTAAAATTAAGTTTACACTCATACAGGAGAAATTTTAGATAATGTTCTTCTAATTCCAGTGCTTTTTACATCTGAATTCATATATCATTTCCACATCTGCACATTGCAATTATTCAATTAGGATGTTAATTGCCTGTTTTAAATTTTTATAAAAATGTGGTTGCTTCTCTGTTTTCCCAAACTTCTTAGCCATTCATAAATGTGTTAACTAAATTCAAAGGTGTCCTGCCATCTACGTGCACGAGTCAGTGGTCCATTAATGCGTAGGGGCTTATGAGTAAGTAAAACACACTGTGTGCCCACGTGGTTTGACCTTGACTGCCCTTCTGCATTTGCAGATGAGTCATTGTTCATAGTGCCATTGCATTGATCGGGTGATTTCTGTCAAGCAATTGAAGACTGTCCAGCTGCCTCTGTCCCAGAGTAAGGCACTTAGGCAGGCGAGATTATACCTCTCCCAATCTCTCTCTTAACTTTACTCAGGTTGAGTATAGAGAGGAGGCATGTGAGGTTATGAAGAATGATATTCATCCCACTTAACTTGCCATGCTTATTGATGTCCTGTGTGCTAGGCACGGAATACCTTATTAAAATGAAGTGTGAACAATTTGAATTAGCAAACACACGTTACAATTAACCACGTGGTATTTTGTAAAATGGTGTGGCTAAACGAGCAAGCTATAATTCCAAATGTTCAATCCTCACTCCTGTGCATTTCTTAACATATTTCCGACCTGCATCTGATCCATGCCTCCCGTCACAATGTGGTCTGCAATTTGTTGGATCTTCTGGGGGACAGACTTGCCCAATTTTTTTATACTTTATTTTGGTATCATTAATCTACAATTACATGTGCAATATTATGGTGATTAAACTACCCCCTTCATTAGGTCCCCCCCCACCAACCCCATTACAGTCACTGTCCATCAGCGTAGTGAGATGCTATAGAATCACTACTTGTCTTCTCTGAGTTGTACAGTCCCCCCTGTGCCCCTCAACATTACTTCTGCTAATCGTAATGCCGCTTTTTCCCTCTTATCCCTCCCTTCCACCCATCTTCCCCAGTCCCTTTCCCTTTGGTAACTATGAGTCCTTTCCTGGGTTCTGTGAGTCTGCTGCTGTTTTGTTCCTTCACTTTTTTCTTTGTTCTTATACTCCACATATGAGTGAGATCATTTGATACTTGTCTTTTTCATCTTGACTTATTTCACTTAGCATAATACCCTCTAGCTCCATCCATGTTGTTGCAAATGGTAGGATTTGTTTTCTTCTTATGGCTGAATAATATTCCATTGTGTATATGTACCACCTCTTCTTTATCCATTCATCTACTGATGGACACTTAGGTTGCTTCCATTTCTTGGCTATTGTAAATAGTGCTGTGATAAACATAGGGGTGCATATGTCTTCTTCAAACTGGGCTGCTGCATTCTTAGGGTAAATTCCTAGGAGTGGGATTCCTGGGTCAAATGGTATTTCTATTTTGAGTTTTTGAGGAACCTCCATACTGCTTTCCACAATGGTTGAACAAATTTGCATTCCCACCAGCAGTGTAGGAGGGTTCCCTTTTCTCCACATACTTGCCAATATTGTTGTTTGTATTTTGGATGTTGGCCATCCTCTCTGGTGTGAGGTGATATCTCATTGGTTTTAATTTGCATTTCTCTGATGATTAGTGATGTGGAGCATCTTTTCATGTGCCTGTTGGCCATCTGAATTTCTTCTTTGGAGAAGTGTCTATTCAGGTCCTCTGCCCATTTCTTAATTGGATTATTTTCTTTTTGTTTGTTGAGGTGCGTGAGTTCTTTATATATTTTGGGTGTCAACCCTTATCGGATACATCATTTATGAATATATTCTCCCATACTGTAGGATGTCTTTTTGTTCTACTGATGGTGTCCTTTGCTGTACAGAAGCTTTTCAGCTTGATATAGTCCCACTTGTTCATTTTTGCTTTTTTTTCCCTTGCCCGGGGAGACATGTTCATGAAGAATTCGCTTATGTTTATGTCCAAGAGATTTTTGCCTATTTTTTTTTCTAAGAGTTTTATGGTTTCATGACTTACATTCAGGTCTTTGATCCACCTTGAGTTTACCTTTGTGTATGGGGTTAGACAGTAGTCCAGTTTCATTCTCTTACATGTAGCTGTCCAGTTTTTCCAACACCAGCTGCTGAAGAGGCTGTCATCTCCCCATTGTATATCCAGGGCTCCTTTATCAAATATTAATTGACTGTAGGTGTTTGGGTTAATGTTTGGATTTTCTATTCTGTTCCACTGGTCTGTGGGTCTGTTTTTGTGCCAGTACCAAATTGTCTTGATTACTGTGGCTTTGTAGTAGAGCTTGAAGTCAGGGAGCGTAATTCCCCCTGTTTGATTCCTCCTTCTCAGGATTGTTTTGGCTATTCGGGGTCTTTTCTGGTTCCATATGAATTTTAGAATTATTTGTTCCAGTTCATTGAAGAAAGCTGTTGGTATTTTAATAGGGATTGCGTTGAATCTGTAGATTGCTTTAGGTAGTATTGCCATTTTGACAATATTGATTCTTCCTAGCCAAGAGCATGGGATGCATTTCCATTTGTTAGTGTCTTCCTTAATTTCTCCTAGGAGTGTCTTGTAGTTTTCAGAGTACAGGTCTTTCACTTCCTTCGTTAGGTTTATTCCTAGGTATTTTATTCTTTTAGGTGCAATTGTGAATGGAATTGTTTTTCTGATTTCTCTTTCTGTTAGCTCATCATTAGTGTATAGGAAAGCAACAGATTTCTGTGTGTTAATTTTGTATCCTGCAACTTTGCTGAATTCAGATATTAGTTCTAGTAGTTTTGGAGTGGAGTCTTTAGGGTTTTTTATGTACAGTATCATATCATCTGCAAATAGTGACAATTTGACTTCTTCTTTACCAATCTGGATGCCTTGTATGTCTTTGTTTTGTCTGATTGCCGTGGCTAGGACCTCCAGTACTATGTTGAATAACAGTGGAGAGAGTGGGCACCCCTGTCTTGTTCCCGATCTTAGATGAAAAGCTTTCAGCTTCTCGCTGTTAAGTATGATGTTAGCTGTGGGTTTGTCATATATGGCCTTTATGATGTTGAGGTACTTGCCATCTATACCCATTCTGTTGAGAGTTTTAATCAAAAATGGATGCTGAATTTTGTCAAATGCTTTTTCAGCATCTATGGAGATGATCATGTGGTTTTTGTTCTTCTTTTTATTGATGTGATGGATGATGTTGATGGATTTTCGAATGTTGTACCATCCTTGCATCCCTGGGATGAATCCCACTTGATCATGGTGTATGATCCTCTTGATATATTTTTGAATTCGGTTTGCTAATATTTTGTTGAGTATTTTTGCATCAACATTCATCAGGGATATTGGTCTGTAATTTTCTTTTTTAGTGAGGTCTTTGCCCGGTTTTGGTATTAGAGTGATGCTGGCTTCATAGAAAGAGTTTGGAAGTATTCCCTCCTCTTCTATTTTTTGGAAACTTTAAGGAGAA
>JAQQAC010016209.1:2134409-2280490 GCA_029783875.1 Phataginus tricuspis | reverse complement strand
TGGTGTATGATCCTCTTGATATATTTTTGAATTCGGTTTGCTAATATTTTGTTGAGTATTTTTGCATCAACATTCATCAGGGATATTGGTCTGTAATTTTCTTTTTTGGTGAGGTCTTTGCCCGGTTTTGGTATTAGAGTGATGGTGGCTTCATAGAATGAGTTTGGAAGTATTCCCTCCTCTTCTATTTTTTGGAAAACTTTAAGGAGAATGGGTATTATTTCTTCTCTATATGTCTGGTAGAATTCAGAGGTGAATCCATCTGGTCCGGGGATTTTGTTCTTGGGTAGTTTTTTGATTACCGATTCAATTTCGTTGCTGGTGATTGGTCTGTTTACTTTTTCTGTTTCTTGCTTGTTCAGTCTTGGAAGGTTGTATTTTTCTAAGAAGTTGTCCATTTCTTCTAGGTTTTCCAGCTTGTTAGCATATAGATTCTCATAGTATTCTCTTATAATTCTTTGTATTTCTGTGGGGTCCGTCATGATTTTTCCTTTCTCATTTCTGATTCTGTTTATGTGTGTAGATTCTCTTTTTCTCTTAATGAGTCTGGCTAGGGGTTTATCTATTTTGTTTATTTTTTCAAAGAACCAGCTCTTGGTTTCATTGATTTTTTCTGTTGTTTTATTCTTCTCAGTTTTATTTATTTCTTCTCTGATCTTTATTATGTCCCTCCTTCTGGTGACTTTGGGCCTCATTTATTCTTCTTTTTCCAATTTCAGTAATTGTGTCTTTAGACTGTTCATTTGGAAATGTTCTTCCTTCTTTAAATGGGCCTGGATTGCAATATACTTTCCTCTTAGAACTGCCTTCGCTGCGTCCCACAGAAGTTGTGGCTTTGTGTTGTTGTTGTCATTAGTCTCCACATATTCTTTGATTTCCGTTTTGATTTGGTCGTTAACCCATTGATTAATTAGGAGAATGTTGTTAAGTCTCCATGTATTTGTGAGCCTTTTTGATTTCTTTCTAAAATTTATTTCTAGTTTTATACCTTTGTGATCTGAGAAGTTGGTTGGTAGGATTTCAATATTTTTGAATTTACTGAAGTTCTTTTTGTGGCCTAGTATGTGGTCTATTCTGGAAAATGTTCCATGTGCACTTGAGAAGAATGTGTATCCTGTTGCTTTTGGGTGCAGTGTTCTGTAGATGTCTGTTAGGTCCATCTGTTCTAGTGTGTTGTTCAGTGCCTCTGTGTCTTTACTTATTTCTTGTCTGGTGGATCTTTGGAGTGAGTGGTATGTTGAAGTCACCTAAAAGAATGCATTGCTGTCTATTTCCTCCTTTAATTCTGTTAGTATTTGTTTCACATATGCTGGCACTCCCGTATTGGGTGCATATATATTTATAATGGTTATATCCTCTTGTTGGACTGACCCCTTTATCATTATGTAATGTCCTTCTTTATCTCTTGCTACTTTCTTCGTTTTGAAGTGCATTTTGTGTGATACAAGTACTGCAACACCTGTTTTTTTCTCCTTGTTGTTTGCATGAAATATCTTTCTCCATCCCTTCACTTTTAGTCTGTGTATATCTTTGGGTTTGAGGAGAGTTTCTTGTAGGAAGCATATAGATGGGTCTTGCTTTTTTATCCATTCTGTTACTCTGTGTCTTTTGATTGCTGCATTCAGTCCATTTATATTTAGGGTGATTATCAATAGATATGTACTTATTGCCATTGCTGGCTTTACATTCATGGTTACCAAAGGTTCAAGGGTTGCTTCTTTACTATCTAACAATCTAACTTAACTTTCTTGTTATGTTATTGTAAACACAGTCTGATGTTTCTTTATTTCTCTCTTTTCTTATTCTTCCTCGTCCATTCTTTATATACTAGGTGTTTTATTCTTTGCCTTTAGTTAGTATTTGGATGGTCTGCTTTCTTTGCTATGATTTTATTTTCTCTGGTGACATCTTTTTAGCCTTAGGAGTGCTTCCCTCTATAGCAGTTCCTTTAAGATGTCCTGTAGAGGTGGTTTATGGGAGGCAAATTCTCTCAGCTTTCGCTTGTCTGAAAATTGTTTAATTCCTCCGTCATATTTAAATGATAATCGTGCTGGATACAATATTCTTGGTTCAAGGTCCTTCTGTTTCATTACATTAAATATATCATGCCATTCTCTTCTGGCCTGTAAGGTTTCTGTTGAGAAGTCTGATGATAGTCTGATGGGTTTTCCTTTGTAGGTGATCTTTTTTCTCTCTCTAGGTGCCTTTAATACTCTGTCCTTATCTTTAATCTTTCCCATTTTAATTATGTGTCTTGGTGTTGTCTTCCTTTGGTCCCTTGTGTTGGGAGATCTGTGGGCTTCCGTGGGCTGTGAGACTATTTCCTTCCCCAGCATGGGGAAGTTTTCAGCAATTATTTCTTCAAAGACACTTTCTATCCCTTTTTCTCTCTCTTCTTCCTTTGGTACTCCTATAATGCGAATATTGTTCCATTTGGATTGGTCACACAGTTCTCCTAATATTCTTTCATTGCTAGAGATCCTTTTATCTCTCTCTGCCTCAGTTTCTCTGTATTCCTGTTCTATGATTTCTATTCCATTAACAGTCTCTTGCATCTCATCCAGTCTGCTGGTAAGCCCGTCGATCGCTTGTCTTATTTCTGCATTGTCTTTCCTCACTTCCCTCACTTCCTTCCTCAGCTCTTGCATATTTCTCTGTAGATCCATCAGTATGGTTATGACTTTTTTCTGAATTCTGTTTCAGGAAGATTGTGCATTGCCTTCAGTTCAGGTTCCCTCTCTGGTGTTGTCTGTGTCTGGGTAAGTTTTGTTTGTACCATATTCCTCTGTCTTTTCATGGCGATAGAAGTGGTCACTGGTAGGTGACACGTATGTCAGCTGGGCTCTTTAAGACTTTTAAAAAGAAAAAAAAGAAAAAAGAAAGAAAAGAGAAAAAAAGGAAGAGAAAAAATAAATAAAAAGAAGTCCGCCGGGTGTAGATTCTGTGGGGATGCTGTAGGTGGCGCTGTTGCTCCACTATTCCGCAGCCACGGCCACACTGCTCCGCAGGGCCCATTGTAGCTCTGGCCAGGGTGGGAACGAATGGGAGGCTGCTGATCTCTGTGGAAGTCTCAGTGCAGCTACTTTTGCCCAGTCCCCAGCCAAGGGGTCCGAAATTCCCCAGGACTCCCAGCCTCCTGGGCCAAGTGTGCTGGGACGATCCTGCTCCTCCGTTGGGCCCCTGTCTCTTAAAGACTGCTAAAAAAAGCACACACTTTTCTTTTGTCCCGGGAGCCGGCTGCGAGGACCCGGGTGCGTTCCCCGGCTCAGATCCTGCACCCTCTGTCTCTCCAATATCTGATACACCACGCGGTGTGTGTCAGCGCTCCCGGCGCAGATCACCATGGCTGGTTATTTTGCAGGCCTGTACTTCCACTCCCTCCTGGATCTGAATCCTCTCCTCAGACCGGTGCGCTGGGGTGGGGGAGCGCTCGGGTCCCACCGGGTCACGGCTCCGATTCTTACCTGCCTTGCGGGGTGCCGAGTCCTCTCAGGTGCAGATGCAGGCTGTGCACTGTCCTGTGTATTCTGGTCTCTATTTTAGGAATAATTGTACTTGCTGTATTTTCATAATTTGTATGGTTTTGGGAGGAGATTTCTGCCGCCCTGCTCACGCCACCATCTTCCCGGAAGTCAGGCAGACTTGCCAAATTTAAGATTTTTCTTCTTTTATCTATAGTTGATTTTATTGATCACTTTGTATAATCTTTTTTAATATAACACACTAGGACAATGGTTCTCAGATGTTTATGTGTGAAAGAATAATAGGGGAAGTTTGTTAGAACACAGATACCTAGAAAAGGAGATGATACAGAAGGGCCAGGGTGGGGCCCGTACATTTTAATTTCTAGTACCTTCCCAGGTTTATTCCTCTGCACAGTTGAAAGCCCGTCTTGAATTAGCATAGTGCTGTAATAGAATGCTGGGGTGGGGAACACATATCTTATTAAAAATTACATCCCTAGAGATTATCACCATTGGCAATGCAACAAATATTAGCTTATTCAGGTACATGAATAGAACAACTTATTAAATGTATGGACTGAGAAAAACTGGGCTTTAGTCAGACAATTTGTTATTTTAACACATTATTTCCACTTGTTTGGCTCGAGGTAGAATGGAAGCATTTACCATGAATTTAGGGACATATGATTTTGCCATACTATGAAGACAGAAAAGCCAAAAAAGAAAAGCTAAGAAAATACAATGTGTCTTTATTGTATAACATCCTTTCTTTAAGATTTTTGAGTTTTCATTAAGAAAAGAACAAGATGGAATCCTTATGATTTTGCTATTCCAGGTGTGATTTTGTAGGGCAAATCAAGTCTGCATACCCTTAGGCATTCTCTTTGAAAAATCATTTGCTTAACCTTTTTTCCTTTCTCCAAAGCTAAGAATTTTGACATGACATATGTTTGGACTAGGGGCATGACATTCAAAAAAAATCCTGTACACTCACCCATTTGGAAGGATTCATAGCCTATAAAAATGTAGGATTTATTTTGATGTCTTATTTTTGATTACTAAAGTTTCTGATATTATATTAACTTGGGTCGACTAAGTATAGAAACACTGCAATCTGGTGTTTAAGATGTAAGTAATGAAGAATAATTTGACATCCTTATAGTCTGTGTGACGTGTGTGTCAAATTAAAAGCAAACAAAAACAACCATGACTTTATCTGTCTGGTTCGGCATTTGGCCACGTTCATACTTTCTCCATGGTTTGATTATAGGAAAAATTAATAGCATGTGATGTATTCATGAACTGCATCTTGGCAAATAAGGAATGCATATCCACCCATTCAGGTTGTCTACCACATTGGTTTTTGGTATCAGAAATAGGCACCATGCACATATTTTAGATCCTTTAGTTGCCACGGAAACCCAACGATGTCGATTCCAGTTAGAGATAGCATAGTATGCTGATCTATGAAGTTTCTAAAATTGGCCATCATGCTCCTCTTTTACTTTAAAACTTTAGAGAAAGAATGAAAATGGCCACTATTGTTCATTTTGGCTCCTACCATGAAGTACCATTAATCACATTTTGTGTCCCTAGGAGACAAAAGCTGAATATGTACAAGTCACCAAATAACTCATAACATTCCAGGGCGTATGTGTGTATGTCTGCTCTCCAGGCATCTCAGCATTAACAGGTGTAGAGGCACCATTGCTATCCCTTCCTTGAACTGAAGCCGATGTCATAAATTTTCCCAAAGGATCCTACGTGCCTGGTGCAGAAATTCCTTTCAGATTTGTAAAACCTCAGATGCACACACAATGTATTTGTAGGTGATAGTGTAAGTATGTGTAATAAAACATCCACCAGACAGAAAGAGCTCTGTACTTAATAAATGGTACAAAGGTTTTATAACTCGCTTCCAGTAGAGGCGGGAAAGGAACATGTTAGCCCAACGTGAAGGCTCAATAAGAGAAGCAGAGCAGGACTTCCCAGTGCCCCTTAGGAAAGAGAATGCGCCTGCAAACAGAAAGTTCATTGGGAAATAAATGAGCAGTTAGACCTCGCCTCACAAAGAACTGCCTGGATGAGTGCTGTGCAAGCCCGTCAGAGCCGTTGCCCAGGGGCCTTTTCAGGCACATCTTCCCTCCTGGCCAAAGCCTGGTGCGTCCGGCTGTGTTGCAGACAAGCCGGGAACTTGTGCGTGTGCCGTCTCCATCTGGCCAAAGGCATGAGAGGCAGGCGTCCACGTGTACCTGGCCATGCTGTAGACTTGGCACGTTTTGGAGTCATTCAGGAAAGTCACTCCTGTGTGGATCCATGGTGAGGGCCGTTCTGCCAGCCTCCGAGCCAGAGCGCCGAGGGCATCCGCATCCCTGGCTTCCTTACGGAATTGTAGACGGGTTTGGGACCTCTGCACCCGTGGTGCTTCTCGCTTTCTGTCCTTCTATTGTTGCTGCTTAAAGTCCTTATAGCTAAAAAGGAACCACAGGAAAAACACACCATTTCCAATTTTTGTCTAAGAAAATAATGCTTCAGTACCCACTGTGGTCAGTGAACAATAGTTTCTTGCACCCTCAGGACACATTCAACGGAATAAGCTTCTCCCAGCGTCAAGCAGTTGGTGACGTCCTGGGCAAGAATCAGCCTAGCTCAGGCTCCACAACCACACTACAGCTCCCTGTGTCCCCATCAGCCCTTACTGGGGACCTGTGCTCCATAAAGGGCCTTGACTATACAGCCTCCATGCCAGCAAGGAGTCCGGTGTGGGCTACCTTCAGCACTGAGGTCTAGGTGTCTTCTTATGGAGCAAGTGACAGCGCCCAAGGGCAGGGTCGGCCCGTCCACGCCCACTCCTCCTGCCTTGGCCTCATCCACAAGGCGCAGGGCCTTGCTGTGTCCTCCCCTTGACTCTCTTTGTCTTGTATTCATTAATAAAAGCCGACTATGCTTGGAGTTAACGACCAGCAACGTGGACCGATGGTCAAATATTCAGGCCTCCATCACATTAGGAGAAAAGCTGAAGACCCACAGCTGAACACCCTCTTCCACCGAAAGAGGGAAAGAAGAAAGAGGCGACGGGACACGAAATCAAAGCAGTCACTAGGCTGACTTCTTTCAAATATGGTTACATTATCATGTTTTCAAGACATACATGACTGCGTAAAGGCTATCGCAGAGGAAAATTCAGGTGAGCCTGTCTGTGCCAAATTACAAGCTCCGTATCCTTTTGAGATAACAAAGTGAACTTGACATGTCCCTGGATGTAGAAAGCATTAAGTGCCTTGCATATAAAATTATATCCCAGGAAATAAAAGTGGATGAAAGGAAGGGAACAAATCAGAAAGTTAATTAAAATATATCCACACTGTGAAGTGACCAGCAGGCTGCCACAATCAACTGCTTTGTGAAAGACAGGGTTGTGGTGGTTAAAACGGTAATCAGCGATTGTGCAATGTTCAACTTGAAAGGGCTCTGTGTGAACCATCCAACAGAATTACACTAACACGGTTACAAAATGACCTTCCCACTTTAATGTGGGAAATTGACAGTTTCCTCTGACTCTGCAAGCCCACATATGCTAAGATCCTGCATCCATACCCCTCTAAATATTTACTCAAGAAAGATGCAAATATGCAAACGATGTTTGTACAAGAATGCTTACAGCAGGTTTATTCATAATAGACCAATATTAGAAACAGCCTGGCTTCTTGTCCACAGGGGAATGAGTGAAAACTGTGATGGATTTATGCAGTGGAGGGCTACTTAGTAATAAAATGATATGGATTACAGATACACACCCAGTAACATTGAGAAACCTTAAAAAAAAAAAGATGCTAGAAGAAGCCAGACACAAAAGTGAACACAGAATGTTTCTGTTTATACAAAGTTTGAGAAAAAGCAAAGTTAATCCTACCATGAAAAAAATCAGAAAGTTGCTGGTGGAGGCATGAATCAGTGGGGAGTTCCATGGCGGAGCTGACTACCGGTGAGCTTTGCTTTTGCAGGACGTTGATGTTGAACTGGTGGGTGTCTTCATGAGGACCCATAAGCAGGTAACCGAGGATCGTGTGTCACTTAGGTGCGTGCATTTTACTGAAAATAAAAAGCCATAAGCAAATATCAGTAATATGCACACTAACAGGAATAGCAATGGAAGGCTACTTATCTACTTTGATACCACTTATTTTTAAATATATACATCTGTAAAAAGATGGCTTGATGAAGGGAAAGACGCATGAACAGGTGGGTAGCTCTGTGATAAACCCACTGAAATAACACAGACCCTCTGTGGATGTTGTATGTCTGGTCCCACGCCTCTTTGTTCAGCTTTCCTGGATGTTTGAGAGTGTTGGCATTCCATGTAGGAAAAATAAAACATTTAATCACACAGCTCTATCTTAGAGAAAGCTAAAGTATGGCTCTTCAAGAGAGGCAAGGAAATAGAAAAAAACAGGTGCAAATTACCTAGAAATACAGAAACACTGGACCTCATGGTTTTTGATGTGGTAACTGTGGCTTGTTGCTTTTAAGGAATCTCCAAAAAATGCATTTTGATGAATATGGTTTCTGTGGCTTTTGGCTCTTCATACTTATTGTACTGGAGGAAATATTTTTGACTTTTCACTGCAAAGAAAAATGTAATCTGATTTAATGGAGATTGCATTGCAAGGAAGATTTGTATTTCTTTCCTCTGCCCAGATATGTAAATGCATGAACTATAGCCCTACCATTCTTCCAGCTCTTTTGTACAAGCAAAAAAATATATATATTATTACTATGAGTTTCCATCCCTATTTGGTGAGCTCTCAGACACTCCCTAAAAGAATGAGATACATTATTGAACAATTTCCACAATTAAGTCAAGTCTTATGGTGTAGAAGATAACTGAGTAACAAACACACAGTCTCCAATTAAAAACATTTGCATTGCCTTTCTTCATTAGTATGATAATGAGTAATTTAGCAAATCGTTTTGCAAAAAATGATCACAAAAAATACCAATCACTTAGCGACCTGCTATTAGGATAAACTTTTAAGTTTAGCTTCATTGTGTTCTCCGGAATATTGAAACAGGAAATGCATCCAGCTTTAAATCTTTGTTCCAAGATCCATTCTAGATAAGAAAGAATGTTGATCTTAGCAGTATACTTCATATTATAATTGTTACTGCAGTATAAACACATATCCCCTGGGTCCATGAGCAGAGAAAGCCCTATCAGCCGTTGTATTTAATATCATTCACTGGAGGAGAAGTATTTGGAGAGTGGGATACATTATTTCTAGGTTGAGAGTCCTCACGAAGGTGAATCTGTCTGCTGTCTTTAATGATCTTATCTCAGAAACTCAGATATTTCGGTGGTGAGTCTATTTCATTTAATATGCTGGGAACTAAAAACTTTATTTTTCTGGAGAGCCTTTCATTTCTGGAAAAAGTATGATTTAGTCACTCATTTCCTGCTTGCAAATTTTTAGATAGATTTGATCCGATGTTATAAATGTTATGTTCTCCTGTGGTTTTAATGCCTTGGTGAGTTCCTTTATTGTAATTTTAGCCTTTTTGGAGTTTTGGTTAAGAAGCCTGGAATTCTCTACTTCCTCTACTTTGCCACTTTATTTCAGTTATTATTTGTTCAGTATTCTCCTCTGCTAATTTGTAAATTCCCCTGTTCTTTGCTATCATTTGATAATAATCCCATTTCCCTCTGCAAGTACATTTTAAAAAATACTATTTACAAACAAAATCCCAGTGCCTTATTACGTATAGCTGGGATTTCTCTAAAACTGTCAGCCCCTACTCTGTTTCCCATCAATAAAATTACCTTTATAATTATTAACTTCTTTCCCTGCAAGCCCCTAAATTATCAGGGTCAGTTATAGGCATCATAGTCTGTCCATTATTACAATTTCCTTACTATGCAGTTCTTGCTTTAAAGAAGTCTCTCTTCCCAGTGGCTGAACTCATTCACAGGTTAGAAACTTCTCTGTCTGGATTTGCCATTCTTCACTATTTCATTCTCTCTCTTTAAGACATGTTCACATTTGATTATCCAAGTCATTTGATCAGTGTTCGCAATGGAACTCCTTTCAACGAAGTCAGTGACTTTTTATTAGAAAATTCTTAATTTGCTTGGAAAATAACTTCATGGTGGAACTCCCTTGAATTCTGCTCTTGTTATCTGATAATCCCTGCAGGGTACTTTGGTTTGATATCCTGCTCAGTTCCCTCTTCTCTAACCTCTGTTGATACTTTGTATCGGGAATATTGTGTTGAAAAACGACATTCAGTAAACTGAACTAAGCATTTAAAATTCCACCTTTAAAGCTCCAATCTGTGTGTTTCAGTACATTCTTTGCTCAGACTCTAGGTACCTTTGAAGCTCTGAAGGTTGTGCTCAGCATCCATGAACAACCTCAAGAGTGTATTAGGAGAAAGAGAGGGGTCTTGGTCGTACCTTTATTCTCTGCAGATGCACATTTTGTATCTAAAATCCATTTAACGTTGATCCATCACTGGTTGGGCCATGCATAGAATGTGAAGGAAGCATACCAAACATTTTAGTGTAACACACATAATCTTTTGGGAAGACATTGAATATAAACCCAAACAGATTAGAGTCCTTAAAGGTAGATGGAAGTATTTGATGTCCATAATTTTACTTCCCAAATTCATACAGAGAACTTTAAATTATATCTTGAAACATGCAAAATAGAAGAACATATACTCCTAAAAAAAAGAAAAGAAACCGAATTTATGATAATCCGGTATGTCACCATCCATATGTCAAATACGAAAGCCATAACTTCTCAGCAGAAATAGTAATCCACATTTAGATTCATTCACACTCACTTTTTACAGATGGAATCAACAGCTTTTTTCTGTAATTGCCACTATTTGGAAGCACTATGATATCTCACCTAAAACAACCCTTTTCATGCTTGTCGAGATGAACTAATAAGCGTTCCTTTATGTGTAGAAAACAAATACATGCCTTGCCTCTTCCAAACTCAGAATACCATTTTATTACTTACAATGAATGTTCCAGAGATCCTGCCTACTCCCTGCTGGAGAAATTAAATGAATAAAAGCTAAAAGAAATTACTTTCCACAGCACAAAACCTGCATGTATATTTATCTGTAGATCAAAGACATAATGAATAAGTCCAGAGTGAGGGGTCAGACCAGATATGGACGCACATACTTCAAAGACTTTGCATTTCTCATTCAGGAAATTCAGATGCTAAATACAGACATCTTCATCTCAGAGGATTGGCTGATGGCCTCTTTTTATAAGAAGGCCAAGTAATCTTGCAACATCTAACATGCCAAAACCTTTGGCAATTTGATGATTTCCAAGAATATTATAATACTCAACTCTCCCAGCTTGACTTTCTATAGAATACCTGAATGTTTGCAATTAACTATTAAGAGTTTTTGATGGGAAAATGAGCATAACTCTCTATTCCGATTGGGTAAACGATCAATAGAGACCATTTAGAAAATACAAGAGAGTAAGTTCTTTGGCAACCGCTGGAAAGAATATCAAGCAATTTTCAGTGTGATAGTGGAAGTTACAGTTAATAGTGACATTGTCTGAGATGCGAATGCATCTGATTTTCATCCAAAGACAGGAATGCGAACACAGAAAAGCAGGAAATAAGAACAGACAGGACACAATGGTTGGAACTTTGGAAGCAATGAAGGAATTTATGTTGTTCAAAATTTTAGGGCTACCGGTTGGTTCCAGTGTGCCATTCGACACAAAACACGCTACCATGGAATTCTGTGAAGCTTTATTCAAAATCAGCCTTAAAACCTTCTGGGCATGTGGAAGGGAATAAATGCTTGGATCTTTCTGACATTTAATCTTTTTGTCAGCATATTAGAGATATTTTGGACATTTTGGGGCACTTGCTCCGAAAATGGCCATGCAAATCCATTTAGATTAATTGAACAGAATGTTCATGAAGAGCCTGAGAGAGACTATGCATTCAATAAATGGGGGTTCCAAGGGGCGTTAGACACGCATTTATATTCGGCAATGTTACAAATCAGCTTGGATATTAGCATTTACACGTTATGAGAAAGTTGAAGAGAAGCTGACTAATTAAGATGTATGTCCTTTAATCCTTAATAAGGCTATCTCTCCACTCTATGTCTCTGTAGGGGTAAAACTACAGATTCTGCAGAGAGAAGATACCCTAGTGACGTGATTGCAGACACCCCACCCACGTCATTGACAGAAGACCATCGTGAGTGAGGTACCATGCTTTTGGGAATGCTCTTTATGGCTAGAACCTCACAAATGTACTGGGGGCAATTTTTAGAAACTGTATTATCAAACCCTATTTAGCAATGTCTTCTTACAGGAATTATAAGTTGTGAATTTAAAGATGTGCCCAGGCAGACTTAGAACTTATCTTTCATCGGAAATTGGAGTGTGTTAAAGAAAACTGTCCCCTCATGATTTCCATCTAAATGTTTTATTTTGGTGTCTCACAATGTGTACTGGATCCCACTCAAGGTAAGTAATATAACAAAGAAAGAGAAAAACAGGATTTGGTTCATTAAATTCACTGTTAATCCATTCCAGCGTTTTTTGAGGAACCTAAACTGTTCAAGATCTGCTCAGTTTCTACTGAGTTTTCTTTTAAAATTTCAGCCATTAATGAGTTGTTTGATTGTGCCCTTAGGGCATTTTGGGGTGTTTATCCTCAACAGAATAACATTTCATGTAAATGGCATGACTAACATTCTGACTGTACCACTCACTGGGGATTTTAGTAAACAGACTCACACTTCCTCTTAGTAAGTGTATATAACCCACTGCCCAATTATACGTTAACATTATAAGCAGACAGAGAAATATCTAAAACACCTTAGTTCTGTGACCCTGCAGTTTAAAAAAGTGGGACAGATGAATGCCTACAGTTTTGAAATTTAGTTAATAGTCACATTCCTCCTTGTGAGCCAAATGTTCCTTTGGGGTCACTGGATCCTGTAACCTCCAAATATGTGTTTCAAACTAATGCAAACCCTAGCAAATAAATGTTCATTTTGTTTTATTTCCTGATTTTCTGTGTCCACTACCTATACATGGAATGTTGGCATTTGATAAGTCGCAGCATGGGAGTTCACATACCACAGGTGTTCAGGGATTCAATAAATACATCTTTGTATTTTTGTAAATTCTTATATGTACTCCTGATTATTTAAAGAACATAAAATGCAGTGAATTACAGCTAAAATGTGCCCCATTACATAACTCAAAACTCCTATGTACACACTCACACAGCACACATTTATGCATATATGTGCATTTGGTTATTTTTATCTCTATTATGGAAGGAACAGGTCCTCGAATAGGAGCTTTAAGAGTTGAAGGCATTAAAAAGAGCGGGGCCATAAAATGTGTGTATAAATTAATGTTCTCCATGAGAGTGAATCGTTTTAATGAAGAATGAATTAACTCATTCACCAGGAATCTGAAAGCGCAAATTAATATCTGTTAATAGGCAATTTAATATGCAATGATTGCTGTTTTAGTAAAATAATGCAACTATTTTAGCTGCCATATAAACCGCTCAGCTCCCCACATCTTTCTCTAATATATTGAGCTAGGCTGTTCATGAAGAAAGTGATTTTATTGAACCCTTTATTTTCTGGTGTGCTCTTACTCTCGCAATCTTAATAATCCATAAGAGTGGTGTAACTCCCTCAGATGTGCCTGGATACCACGTTTCATGGGAATGTCCTTCAACATGATCCCATTGGGATGGTTTGTATCCTTTGTGTTTTACTTGTTAGATGATTATAGCCCCGTGCACTTTGCAAGAGATTGCACCTAGTGGGAATAGAAAAAAGGAGCAACGTTCAATGTACCATCCTCAGTACTTCTAACAGTCCACCTCTGTAGTGACACGTATATTCACACCGTCCTGCGACAGATCTTGGGAGCATTTTCATCATGCGAATCTGAAGCTCTGTAGCCATTGACTACGACTGTCTTTCCCCTCGTCCCAGCTCTTGGAATACACCCTCTGCTTTCAGTCCCATGACTTTGACGGCTTTGGATGCTTCCCAGGAGTGGAGTTCTACCGAACGCGTCCTCCGTGACAGGCCGATTTGGCTTAGCCCCGTGTCCTCGAAGTCCATTCGTGTGGTAGCAGGTGACAGAGTTTCCTTGTTGAAGGCTGCAGAGTTTCTTGGATGACACCCACAGCCAAGGGCAACAGAACTAAACTGGCAGGTGGGATCCCAGCAAACTTAGATATTTGCACATGAAAAGAACCAGTCAACAGAGTGAAAAGGCAGCCTGTGGAGTGGGAGAAAATAATTGCCACTTGTATAACTAAAAAAGGGTTATTATCAAGATTATATGAGGAATTTGTACAGCTCAACTGCAACAACCAAAAAAAAAAAAAAAATATATATATATATATATATATATATATATATATATATATATATATAAAGCGATTAAGAAAACAAGCAACAGGCTTGAATAGACATTTCACCCAAAAAGACCTACAGGGGCCAGCAAGCATAAGAAAAGATGCTTCTTATCGATCATCATGACGGAAACGTTAGACTCACAGTGAGCTATCACCTGCCATCCATCAGGATGGGTACTATAAAAAATAGATAGATAAAACACCCAGCAGGATGGCTACGATAAAAAAATAAATAACAAATGTTGGTGAGGGTCTGACACGAGAACCCTCGCACGCTGTCGATGGGACTGTAAAGTGGTGCAGACATTACGGAAAGTGTATGGAGGATCTCAAAACTCTATGTTTCAAAGTTAAATTAAGAAAAACTTAATTACTGTATGGCCCATCGGTCTCATTTATGGAAATAACAACTAAAAGAAGCAAGATCTTGAAGATAGATTTGCACACCCTTGTTTATCGCAGCGTTATTTACCATATTCAAGAGGTGCAGTTGACCCAAAGGCCCACTGATAGATGAAGGGATTAAGAAAGACATTATGTACATTCACTGGACTATTATGCAGTCCTCCTACTTTAATTCTTCTGAGATTTCTTCCCGAGGTTTAAGTCCAGTTGGTGACAGAAAGCGAATATTTTAAAAGGTAGCTGCAAAGATTTGAATAATGATTATACCTCTGAGACTGATACAATTTTTGTAAAATAGGCCCAAACAAACAACAAAAACTGACTCAGGTAGAATAAGGAGTGTGGAAAATATTCAGGTTAAACCTTAAATCTGAAAGTAAAATGAGGAAGTCAGGTCAGTAGAAAAGAACATTTATCATCTACAATAGGATTTGATAGATGCTTTTGTATTAATTTTCTGTGTGCACAATTTATTCAGAGTCAACTTTTTCATAGACTTTTATATGAAATGCTTTCCTGTGTCGATGTACATATCACTGATCATGTAATATTTATACCTCTACTTTTGTTTTATGGTAACCATTCACATCTTTGCCTGTATTTATATACGCATCTACACATCTGTCTATATTTATATTTTCCGAAGAGATTGTTCCTTGTGAAAATAATTTCCCTCCATTTAACAATTGTGTGTGCCTTTTTATAGTCACGTGAGTCACACTGGACTCTTTTGCTCTTTTTATAAATAGGTCACATGACTCATCTGTACTATATGTGCACGCGTGAGTGGGGTCAAAGGCACCGATGTATGTGAACACACTCTGAAACCTATGCATCCATAAGCCATGCATACTCATGGATGGAGAGTATGAGGTGCTCACATGCTGAGTAACTGTCTCCTAATAGTCGTGGCCAACACCTGGTCTTTCAACATCTTTCAACATGTAATTTCACTCTCTACATAATCATGAAGAAGTCATTCTCAGCACAGCATCTTGCCATTGTATTTGTGTCAGGCTATACAAGTGTTGGATACATTACCTTCCAAATTGTAGTATTGGTTAACCATGGCAACAGTCATTCAGGAATGTGACTTCTAGGGTATCCGTAAGGAATGTGCATGGCCGAGTGCATGTGAAGTAACTCCCCGCATGACCACAAGCATTCATTCTTCCTGAAAATACAAAACCCCCAATGTGCATAGCTTCCATAAATTCCTGCCTTCCCTTCACAGCCGTTTTTTAAAACATCAGGGTAGCGAGTACCAAATTTAATCATAGTTGGATGAAGTAAAATATTAGCATTGAAGAAGCGTTTGCTTCCTGTAAGGCAGACAAGCTCTATAAAGCTCTGAGTATCCATCGTTAAGTATTTAAAATCGTCAGATCAATGTGAACCTTTGAGCCTCTAATTTTCAATTAGAAGTAACACTAACTTACTGCAATAACAGAACTCATTTCAAAATACAGCATCTAATCCTATAATGTTCACATGCAGTACCAAACTTAATGTAAGTAGGCGTTCAGAGGAAAAGAAGAGTTTGAAAACCCATTTTTACGGGCATTGTAATAGAAATCTAAAATGTTTCAAAATTCTGGAAGAGTACCAAATTTATACTTAATCCCATTTATAATATTCCACTGAATAAATTAGACTCTAAGGGAGCTATTCAAATTAGTTCTTTAAAAGATAAACAGAATTGGGCGATTTAGGTAGAAAAGAGCTGTACCATATTTGGCCGCATGTCATTATTCTCCTTACATGCGCAATCAATATGCATTCAATTACTAGAAAAAACAGAAATTGTAAATACCTCACTCCAGTAATTCGGTATGCTTGCATGATTTATTATGCTTTCTTCACCAAAAGGAGCTTATACTCTTGTATATGAAGGTGTTATTCACTTAGAATTGAGAAAGCTCAGGTCTACCCACATGTGGAGAATATTTATGGATGGAGAAAAAGTGGTAGTTCTGAGAATAAATGGAGAAAGGAGTAAGCAGCATGGGGGCACAGAATCCTTTGGACAGTGCTCATTAAGTGGTTTATTCCACAGTAAAGGAGGAAAACAGCATCTCTTACGAAAAGGAAAGACTCCTTGGACATTCATCCTTGATGTAGTTCTGGCTCCAAGACCGCGAGTAAGGCAGTTCATCTCTGAACTTTAAGTTGCTTGGCTTTAGCTGGGGTCCGAATGCATGCTGGCAGTCCCCATTTCCTTCCCGGACCATAATATGGTGCTGTGATCGCTTTCAAGTGAAGTTATCCGTGGACATAAGAGTATATAAAGGGAAATGGTGAATATTATCTGGCATTGAGACAAAAACTCCCATCCAGCTTGTATCTGAATTCTACCCGTTCCTAACGTTTTGTTTCGGGAGTCTTCATTTGACACAAGACAGAACATGGCACATTCCCATTTTTAAATAGTTCATGATAGATTCTGAGCAAAACGACTTGTCTGTGATTAGGCGTAACCATAGCTACCATGACTTCCTAAACTCCAAACACTAGGAGAGATTATTTCCCTGAACGATAGCCCTGAATTATGAATGGAAGGACATTTAGGATGCCAGGAGCATATTGCCTCATAGGGTCATATGGACCTGAGGCAACGGGAAGTTGAAAGACCAAGGATATAATAGGAATTTTACGACAGGGATGGAAAAACTGTGAGCAGAAAGGTCATACATAAATGCAGTATTTAGGGAAAATGGACACTGTGGTGAGTCTGTTGCCACTCGTACTAGGAAGGAATCAGTCTGACTCAATCAAATCTTTCTGAAATAAATGCACCACAACCATACCCATTTAATGCTCATTTCATACAAGGTTAGGGCCTACACCCCACACTGACCTCCGACTCATCCTTGTCTCTCGTACCCCACCTTTAATCTATTTAATCAATTCCTGTGGCCATGCGGCCACCAGATACCACAGACCTGACCCTCTCTGTCTCCAGCTCACCGCTCTCCCAGTTGTACATGCGTGGAAGCCTCTGCTGGATGGGTCTCCCTGCTTCCAATGATGCCTGTAACGGACTGCATTGTGTCCCCTGAAAATCCCTGTGTTGAAGCCTAAGCCCCCTTTAGGGAAGTAATGAAGGTAAAATGAGGTCACAGGGTGAGCCCTGATCTCATAGAACTGGCGTCCTTTTAACAAGTGGAGATCAGGACACAGACATGCACAGAGGGACAAGCCCACTAGGACACACGGAGAAGACGGTCCACATGCCTGGGAAGGCGGCCTCGGGAAAACCAGCCGTGCCCCGATCTGGACCTCGGAGTCCATCCTGCAGAACTGTGAGGGATTCAAGTTCATTGTTTAAGCTGCCCCATCTGTGGTCCTTGGCTATGGTGACCGAAGTAAACGAAATCAGCATCTCCTTCCTGTCCACTGCTTTCCTAAAAGCCAGAGTATCTTATGAAATGATCAATAAAAACCTGTCCCTCCTGCCTGTTACATTGTGTGGTGGCCTCTTATCACAGGCAGAGTATAATCAGAATACTCAAGATCACCTGCAGGGTTTTATATGATCTGCTTCCCACGTTCACCGTCTGTGTTCACGCCAATCCTACCTCTCGCCGGAATTCTTTCAATTTTTGTTGCTGAGTCTCAAGACACTTTGGCTCACTTAAAAAAAAAAAACGTGTCTAATGGGCTTCCCTGAGCACTTTAGCAGAACAGAGCCCCTTCAAAGCCTCCCGCCTCTGGGTTTTTCTGCCGCCATACCCGTCGTCTGTTTCACTGTACGTGGCACCGAGGTGTATTCACGTTTGTTTCCCCCTCGTTCTCATTCTGATCCCACAGAAGGCGAGCCCAAGGCAAGGATTTGAGGGTTGACGCATTTTAGGAGCAAGCCCAGCATGGTGGGGTCAGGGAAAGGGGACCAGGCATGGGAACATGTGGAGCGATGCCTCGCAAAACCACACATTGCCTTCTCGGTCATTTGCTTCTCAAAGAGCCTTGGAGCAACTTGGCCAATGGCTCAGCGGATGTGTTGGCCCCATGTGTTCCTTGGCTATGGTGACCGAAATAAACGAATTCCTGTACTCAACAGACGCCGAAGTAAACGAATGACAGGAGAGAAACGAGTGTCCTATTTCAGCTATGACAGCCAGCCCCATGGACAGCCTGCGTGCGAGGGATGGAAAGCACAAGAGAACAGCTCTGTGTCATCAATGTACCGATATTCATCATCCCTCTCCGTTCCTCACGCAGGAAAAAACGGTTACTATGCCCGCCAAGTGTCTCCAGTTCCCCAATAATACACCTATAATGACGAAGTCAGATCACCTCCCTCAATTCAGAGCAACAGCGAACACACAGTCAGCTCCCGGTCTACAATCAGAACCGGCAGGCAGTCCAGCAGCCGGCCTGGAGGCTCTCCACGAACTACTAGGTTACACAGTGGGGCTGAGACACAGTCAGGGGGTCCTAACTAACCCCCCACCCCCACCCCAAAGCCTAGAATCTGTGAGAGCGGGCTTGTGTCTGAATGCCTGAATCGATGGACTGTCTCGTGTGTTCCTGTATTCAACAGACACTGATGGGTAGTGTATGAGTTCCCTGTGACTCCTGTAACAAATCACCCCAAACGTAGGTGCTTGGAACACAGATTTATTATCTTCCAGTTCTGGAGGTCCAAGGAGCTTGGCTCATCCAAGCTGCCCACCGTCCTTTGGTGCAGATCCCCTCCCAGCTGGCACTGGCCTCACTCCAGTCTCTGCATCCCTCTTTCCCTTGGAAATCCCTTGAGGTCCTACTGGTTGCACCTGTACAACCCAGGCTGATGTCCCCATCTCAAGACTCCCCGTTTAATACATCTGCAGTGTCTCTTTTGACATGAAACATACTCACATGGTTCCAGTGACTAGAATGTAGACATCTCTGGGAAGGGAAGAGGCGTTTTCTGCTCCGCCAAAACACATATCCCATCAAGTCCCTGGAAAGGAGAAGGGACATCACACCACCCAGCCCATGAGTGTTCCATCCGCTGCTTCCTGCGAATGGCTGCCCTGGACACATCACATCTGACCCCTTGGTGGCTTCTTGCGAAACCAGAAGCATGCAGGGCGGAGCCGATCCCTCCCGCTTTCAGAACTGGAGACGCCATTCTCCGAGAATAGGGTTTCAGGACAGAGGGGCCCAACAGCATCCCAACCCGAGGTTTCAGCTGAGATTCTGGGTGGCTGCAGTGTCAGAGGAGAAAATGTGCATCTGGGAAGGTGTCTCCTTTGGAAAGAAGGATTCAGCAAAAAAAATATCAAAAGAGCTACATGCAGAGATTTTGGGTCCCGTGCCCTCAAGTCGCCAAGAATGTAAACTTCAGGGGCACAAGGCGTGTGGCATTATTTACGACTGTCTCTTGTGAGCTGATAGTCCTCATCATTGGTAGGCACTCAGTAATTGTGGAAATAAATGCAGTAGAGTGAAAAACTCTAAAGAAACGTGGTGTAGAAGATTGAGTTGTACCTCCTTGCAGATAATTTCCCTCAACGCAGAATAAGAAAAAGGTGGCAGTTTGCAACACGAAAACACAGCATGTTTCTTTTTAAATTTCTGTTATTGTTCCTTACATTTTTAAAGGGAAACTACACTAATTTATCCAAAAATGGTAGCTGAAGTCGTCCCTACCATGAGAGAGACATCCCACCTAGGAAGCACATGTGGAGAGCATCGGTCACTGTGGATTGGGAATCGCTGAAGCCAACAGGAAGATGTGCTAAAGGAAACTTAAAGTTTCAGTGCATGGCTGCGAATTGTTATTATTCATTCCCTCTGTGAAACTGCCATGTTCGTTGGAACTGCTCCTTCATAGAAAAGACATTTTCCTATTTGAGATCCATGGCTGATCACAGTCCCCTCTCAGGAGTTTAGCCAGCATGCCACAATGTTTCTTTTCAACATCGAAATGACAAAATATCGCAGTGAAATGCAATGCCTGAGAGAAAACTGTCCAACAGAGTTCATAGAAGAAAACAGAATCCATTTTTTACTGAATGTTCCCACTCATACAAGTTCTAAGGATATCAACAGCCATTCTCAGTGAGCCCTTGTCTCAGTTATTGTGTTTTGATGGGTAGTGATTTCTATTATTTTCTTCCCCTGTGTGCTTTTCGGTTCCAAAGTCAATTTTTCAAATCTCCAGATCCCTTGTATAATCCATTTCCTTTCTGGGTCTCACATGGAGATCCACAGACACAGTGAATATGTTTAAGATAACAACATATTAATAGAAATACCATTAGACCCAGGAATCCCACTCCTAGGAATTTACGCTAAGATTGCAGCAGCCCAGTTTGAAAAAGACAGATGCACACCTATGTTTATTGCAGCACTATTTACAATAGCCAAGAAATGGAAGCAACCTAAGTGTCCATCAGTAGATGAATGGATAAAGAAGAGGTGGTACATATACACAATGGAATACTACTCAGCCATAAGAAGAAAACAAATCCTACCATTTGCAACAACATGGATGGAGCTAGAGGATATTATGCTCAGTGAAATAAGCCAAGCCGAAAAAGACAAGTATCCAATGCTTTCACTCATATGTGGAGTATAAGAACAAAGAAAAAAACTGAAGGAACAAAACAGCAGCAGACTCACAGAACCCAAGAACGGACTAAGAGTTACCAAAGGGAAAGGGACTGGGGAAGATGGATGGGAACGGAGGGATAAGAGGGTAAAAGGGGCATTACGATTAGCAGACCTAAGGTTGGGGGGGCACGGGGAGGGCTGTACAACTCAGAGAAGACAAGTAGTGATTCTATAGCATCTCACTACGCTGATGAACAGTGACTAATGGGGTTGGTGGGGGGGACCTGATGAAGGAGGTAGTTTAATCACCATAATATTGCACATGTAATTGTAGGTTAATGATACCAAAATAAATTGTAAATAAAAAAAAAGATAACAACATATTGCAGGGAGCCCGTTTATAACATGAGACTCGTGATACCAAGTCTGGACTACATCTTTGAGCTCTGGAATAATTCATTTGGAATTATTTTCCTAAGGAATTCACGAAAAGCAAGATTTAGGCCAAAGTTCATTGGTGAACTCAGCTTCCTGAGATACTCTGAACATACGGGTCGTTTGGAATTTTCGTTCAACATCAGAAAGTGTCTGAGAACGTATGTAAAAATATATGACTCATGCAGTGTTTCACACACAAAAATGAATGCATGAAATATTTGTAAATGATCCACTGTAAAAAAAAAAGGTTCAAAAGATCGCAGGAAGAGAGTGTGTGGAAAATCAGTCTTTAATAAAATCCAAAGGGTGATTTCAATGAAAAGACAATTCTGCTGAACACTGGCCTGGGGAATTTTTTTGTTATTGTTTCAAAACTTGCAGGTGTACTTTTCATATTTAAATATTTTAGAAGCCGATTTATTAATGTAAATATTTGCGTTTTAGTATTTATTGAAGCAATGTGTACATTATTGGTATTGAACATATGCTGCCTATCCTGTTTTCTCCGTTCATATAAAAATGGCCAGAATCATGTTTGGGAAGATGCGATGCAGAGACCCCATGTCTTGTGTACACAGTTCACCAGACACTCTTCAATGGCATCTTTTGAGTAAACTGGTGCCTAAAACCCAAAGCTGCAGGGCCAGCTACCTCCACGGCAAAGGGATGGGTCCAAAGGACAGAGAGAGACACGGCATGCTGAGCTCTCATGGGGCATGCACAGTGGGGACCTGATGCAGGTGTTCCTCTAATCTGCATATGCACATTCCAGAGAGCAGCCCTTGACTTCCGAGAACAGACATCACCGTAGATGTATACGATAATAGGGAACAGAAAGGCAAGAAATGAAACTCCGGTTTTCTTATAACCGTGAACTTGCCGGGTGAAAAACGCGAGCCGTCGACAGGATCAGGGTTTGGGTTGTGTCCTGTCATTTCAGGCAGGTACAGAAACGTAAAGCAAAGTTTAAATAGTGTTCCCCAGGGTCGGCGTATGGGAGCACATCGCTGAGACTTCAGCGTTGCGGAGAATCTCAGTGTCTGACTCCTTTCCGCTGCTGTAATGGAACACCCCACAGATGGGTGCCTTAGGAACCACAGGCATTTATTTCTATAGTTCTGGAGGCTGCAAGTCCAAGCCTGAGGCGCTGGTTAGATTTCATGCCTGGTGAGCTCTGTTCCCTGGTCCACAGACGACTGTCCTCTCCCTGTGTCTTCACACAGCAGGAGGGGTTAGGGAGCTCTCTGAGGTCTCTGCCACAACACTCTAATCCCATCATGGGGTCTGCGCCCACCCTCCTGACCTGATCTCCTCCCAAAGGCCCCACCTCCTAACACCGTTACTTGGTGTTTAGGTTTCAACACGTGAATTCTGGGGCTACACAAACCTTCAGAGGACAGCACTTAGTAACAGTGACTCCCTGGGGTCCAGGAATTAACAGAAGAACAACCACCAGCCCTGGGACGAATAACAGCACACATCCCAACAGGACCAGCGGTGGGAAATTAATACCTGTTGCCACCATATTTCTCACCATCTCAAACTACCTAATGCTTCCAAATAGCACCAGAGCTAAGGGCTGCCACCTTTGTGGGGGCCAGAGGAAAAGCAGACATTCCCCTTTTCAGTGCTGCTTTAGTGAGGCGGTATTTCTCCCATGGGCAGCTCTGGTGTGCCAGGGTTACGCGTCTGTGCGTCGGAGACAGAAATAGGAAAGATGCTCTTTGCCAGAGTGAAAACCTTAAACGTCCTGATACACTTACCTCCATCCCCATATTCTCTTCCTCTTGGATCCCAGAAGGTGCCTGATTCTTGTGAGCAAGGCCAGGTCTGCTGGTCGGCAAATCTATCTAAAAGGTGAAAGCCTATCGTGCGAAATGCAGGTGGCCCACGGGAAGAACTCCAGGGCTATCTGCTCTGAGGTATCCAGATTGAAGTGTCCAGTGGACAAAGTGGAAACTCAGAGCAGCTGAGTACCTGTGACAGTAAGTCATGTGATTACATCAAAGATAGAATCCATTACATAAAACGTTCCTAATATTTCTGATTCTGTAGAGGAAGGTGCACCTTTTCCATGGCATAATTAATGAACAAGTCCAGTTGATGAAGGATTTGAATTTCTGACAAGCTCCAGATAATGTTGCTGGTCCAAGGATCATAGTTAGAGAACCCCTGGTTTGATAATTGGGGAAATCTAAATTTTTAGCCGTTTTTAAAGTAATAAAAATGACATTTGATCCAACTAATGTATTAATTTATCCCAGAGATGATTAGATACAACTTGCTGCCTAAGCTGGGTAATTTCTTAGTGACTGCTAAATGAAAACAATGTTAACAGACATTGATACTGTTTTACTTCAGGAAACATCATTACTAAGCATATCACATGTACTGAATAATATCAAATGAGCGCCCTCGCAAATGGAATTGAAATATTAGTGTTGTGTCTTAAAGGAAATTGTCAAAAAATACATATGATAGCTTTCTGTTCTTATAATGTCAGGCAGCAGTACATTCCTAATGCAGAACAAATTCTGAGAAAAAGCGATATTCGGTATCATTGTAAACGGATGTTTTAAAAACCAAATGGAAACACCAGCAGTCAAAGCTTTTTTTTTTTTCACTTACAAAACGTATTAGCTGAGTAAACAGCCATTCTTCTGTGACAGGAGAATCATCTGGTAGTTTATGCACAGAGCAAAACTCTGCTGCAAATGGCGCACAACTTCTGCTGGCGCAAGTGTGCGCACCCTACGTCTGGTCCCGAATGGGGAAGCCTAGTGTCATCCTCAATGTCATGAGACGGCTCCTTTGCTAAGTTAAGTGAGTTTCCTGAAGACTTTTCCACAGCGTAATTAACCCCCCAATCACATCTGATCTTGAAATTAAGCTAAACATTGCATCCTATTTTTTAAAACCAGAGTAGTTAAAATCATTTTCTGAAATTTGGAATATGTCCCCGGTAGTCCTCCCCAGGTTAATAGAGGAAGTCACCTTCTGTGTAATATACAAATTTTGCTTTAGATCAAAAGCTGGTCCCTGGTTTGCATGCTTCTGCTTCACACCACCTGTCTATACTTTGGCATCCCCCAGAATGGGGGTGCCTCGGCCGTGCCGGAGGGGCTTAACTGTTGTCGATAAATATTTCTCAATGATCTGACGCTACCCTGTGTCGATTATTTCATGACAGTGCCCCATGCATGTACTGGCCCATGTAAAACATACGTGCTAGCGCTTAACGAACGCAGAGAGCCGAGTGCAGGTATTAACTCATTCTTCCCTTTTTTATGAAACTAAATTCTGTCCTCTTCATGGGAAACTAAAACTATTTTAAGGAAAATTCTGTCCAAATTGCATGTAGCCTCAAGAAAACAGTGCCCTCCTCGCGATGGTCGCACAGCTCATTTCCTCCTCAATAGCTGTGTGCTCAGAAGCCAGGTATGTATGTGTTCATGTGTTTCTGTTTTGGAAGTGCGATTACTTTATTGAATGAGTCTCCTCAGAGGTAGAAACCGGTGTTTCCCGTATTAGTAACTAAAATGTTGGTGAAACATAAAGAATGTAAAACCATGTCGTCGCTGCTTCTGGGACGAGTCAGCTAGATAACATGCTTTGTTATTATTCCTATAAATCATGTTTAAATTAAGGGGCGAAGATGCTGTTTTTCTGCCAACGCAAGTATAGAAGGCCAAGCGTATTAGAAAACGTCTTAATTTGGTTCTCCCTGAAAACCATCCTGAGTCAAGGCATCAATTTTATAAATATATTCATTCATCATAAATCAATTTTCTATATAAGTAAATAGAGAAGTTACCCCAGAATACACCATCCAAAGGACTAGTACAGCCACGAAGGGGTAGGTTTTCGTATGCCTTGTCCCTCCTCTTGTATCCAGGAGAGGTGAGTCTCAGAATGGTCTCAGCCCGGGAGCAGGGAGAGACGGCTGTGTGTCTGCCGGCTCCCTGGCCGTCACTCCTGGAGGGCTGTGTCCAGGGCATCCACTGGCTTAGACACATCCGGCTTGCCCATCCTGTGGCCAACCCTGCCTTCCTGGCCAGGAAAGCAACCACCATCAAAAACCCCACAAACAAACCAAACCACCAGGCGAAGGATCACGTGATTTACTGTGACATACATTGTCTTGTCGGGCGGCGTGTCCAGCCCCGAGGGCTTCATGTCCATCAAGATTATATTTTCAATCTGGTGCTCTAGCTTTATTTTATTGATTCCCTTTTATTCTTTGAATCTCAGAGAAAACAAAGCCCTCCTCATTGATAGTTTGTTTAGAGATTTGCATCGAGCATGGCAGAGGACACCAGCATGGACGGATACATTCGGTGGTGCCCTAGGAATGCACTTCAAGAAAAATACTGAGAAATGCAAATCAAAACCACAGTGAGGGTTCTCCGCACACACACCCGTTAGAATGTCTGTCGTCTGAAAGACAAGAGAGAACAAGCTTTGGGGAGGATGTGGGGAAAAAGGAACCCTCGTGCACTGTTGGCAGGAATGTAAACTGGGGCAACCGCTGTGGAAAACACTATGGAGGAGCCTCAAAAAATTAAAAGGAGAAATACCAAACAACCCAGCAATTCCACTTCTGTGTCTATAAATCCAAAGAAAACTAAATCATTATGTGGAAGAGATATCTGTACCTTCATTCTCACGGTAGCAGTATTTATGGTAGCCAAGACATGGGCACAACTGAAGCGTCCTGATAGTTAAAGAAGAGGTGGTACATATCCACAGTGGAGTATTATTCAGCCATGAAAAAGAAGGAAATCCTGCCATTTGCAACAACATGGACGGATCTTGAGGACATTATATTATACTAAGTGAAACAAGTCAGGCAGAGAAAATCAAATATGTAGGATCTTATCTGTGGAATCTATAAAAAGAAAAATTCATACAGGCAGAGAGTAAATTGGTGGTTGTGGGGTGGGGGTGCAGGTGGTCAATAGCTGCAAACTTCCAGTTATAAGATAAATAAGTCCCAGGGATATAATGGACTGCAGTGGTGACTGTCATTAACAATACTGTATTACGTATTTGACAGTTCAAAAGAGTAGATCTTAAAAGTTCTCATCACGAGAAAAAAAACGTACGTGGTGATGTTAACTAAATATGCAGTCATCACATTGCTATATTTACATGTATCAGAGCATGTTGTATACCTTAAACTTATGCAGTATTACATCTCAATTATATATCAATAAGACTGGAAAAATGTAAATAGACGTTAAAAAAAGGAAAAGTAATAAGGATAATCAAATAGTAGTAAAACTCAATGCAAAATAAACCAAATAGATTTTTTAATGATGGGATAAGAGATCAGTACCACCCCTTACAAATACTGTTTGGCAATCTTTACAGATGCTAAACATCTTCGGATGCAAAACTCCTACCCCGGGATTTATATACAGTACAGACATTCAGGGTGTTTGTAAAGATGGGTCCTCAGACTACATGGGGCAGACATGGCTGCTGGTCAATCTTCTATCACTTTGTTAAGTGTGTGGTTCCTCTACTTGTGCGTCTTTACTGGTTTGGTTTCCTATTCAACTGTGGGATATCTTCCCAGTTCTTACAGTCCTGCCATTCCAGGAGGGGGCTCTGCATCCCGGAAGGGGGGCTCTGCATCCCAGGAGCGGCTCTGCATCCCAGGAGGGGGCTCTGCATCCCAGGGGCTCTGCATCCCAGGAGGGGCTCTGCATCCCAGGAAGGGGCTCTGCATCCAAGGGGCTCTGCATCCCTGGAGGGGCTCTGCATCCCAGGAGGGGGCTCTGCATCCCAGGAGGGGGGGCTCTGCATCCCAGGAGGGGCTCTGCATCCCAGGAAGGGGCTCTGCATCCCAGGAGGGGGAGTTCTGCATCCCAGGAGGGGGAGTTCTGCATCCCAGGAGGGGCTCTGCATCCCAGGAAGGGGCTCTGCATCCCAGGAGGGGGGCTCTGCATCCCAGGAAGGGGCTCTGGATCCCAGGAGGGGGGCTCTGCATCCCAGGAGGGGGGCTCTGCATCCCAGGAAGGGGCTCTGGATCCCAGGAAGGGGCTCTGCATCCCAGGAGGGGCTCTGCATCCCAGGAGGGGGAGCTCTGCATCCCAGGAGGGGCTCTGCATCCCAGGAAGGGGCTCTGCATCCCAGGAGGGGGGCTCTGCATCCCAGGAAGGGGCTCTGGATCCCAGGAAGGGGCTCTGCATCCCAGGAGGGGCTCTGCATCCCAGGAAGGGGCTCTGCATCCCAGGAGGGGCTGTGCATCCCAGGAAGGGGCTCTGCATCCAAGGGGCTCTGCATCCCTGGAGGGGCTCTGCATCCCAGGAGGGGGCTCTGCATCCCAGGAGGGGGGGCTCTGCATCCCAGGAGGGGGGCTCTGCATCCCAGGAAGGGGCTCTGCATCCCAGGAGGGGTTAACCCTTCATTGTAATTTATATGTTGTCGGTTGTGATTTTAGCAGTTGATTGATTCACTTTACAAGTATTTACCGGAGCTGGACTGTGTCTTAGGCCATTGTGTTAGGAAGGGGGGTCATGGACATAAGTAAGACAAGTTCCCTTCACTCTTGGAGATTTTAGTGGAGATGTGAGAAAACAAGCAAATGCATACCTTAATCAGAAAGAAGTATTCTGTTTAAAAAAAAAATACTATCATGCATCTTACGCATTTCTTAACATACCCCAGTTCGGTCCACATCTCTTTAAGTTTTTAACTAAGCTAACCTGTAAGAGATGCCACATTCCTAAATCTAGAATGCTTTTTCTTATGTAAAACTGCAACATTATTTTACATTGGATGTATTTTTACATTTTACACCATGCATACTTCCAGATCAGTATCTCAAAGTCAGTGATTAACAAAGAAAAAATAATGATTTTATAACTGAAACTGCATTGGAATGTATATATTCATTTCCTATAAAAATCAGATTGAGTTTACTGTATCAGAAATGTCAGTAATGCTGTTATAATTCAATACCAGGATATGATGCTGTTTGTTTTTGGAGTAAAAAAAACAAATAATACTATGGCTAGGATTGTCTTCCACTGTGTCCTGTGAAGTATTTAAATTATGAAAATAATGCATTTCATGTTTCAGTTAAGGATGGGAAATGTAAACGTCTGTTTAATTTTTTTTATTACTTAAAGGACCATTTGTATGAATTTTGTGCTGTTACATAATTTCTCAACAGTGAAAATCAATAAACCCCGATTGCATCCACTTTGAAAACAGAATGAAGAAAAAAAAATCCCAAAATGTCAGGTCCAAGGCTATCAATATCCTAATAAAGCCATATAAAGTTTAAAGTAGTATTTTTCAGTAAGACCCAAGGACACATAGATAATTATATATGTGAATTTGTACCGTACCTAGCTTTTGTGTCACTTTCTGTAGAGGGACGGGTACAGGGTCCAGTCACTTTCAAAATTTTATTTGGACAACTCTCAGTAGTTTAAGAGCCAATGTGTGTGTTCTGACGTCTGATTACCGCTGGACATATTCAAGCTCATTGCTATCACTACAAGGCTTTGATATTTTGATTACTCTCTGTCCTTTCCCATCTGGATTAAAGATTTCAAAGTGTTCCATTGTTAAAACTTTAGCCAGAAGTTGACATGGGGACGGTCTTTCTTCTGCTGCTGAAATCACTTTTTTTAGTTCACCCTTTAAAAAAAGTTCTTTCATTTAGAATGATTAACTCGTTTATTCTCTGCATTCATTTATTTGCTTTGAGAATTGAGCCATCATTTTTATATATAGAAGAGTATCCTTTGAGAGGAGAAAAGTAAAGAAAAAACAAATTAATATTTGAAAAACAAACTCTAAGAATTCCTAAAGTGACAACTTATTTCCAGAAGTTATGTCTAGAAGGGTGGTAATCCTCGGAGGAAAAGGACTTGGAGTTAACTGGGAAGTGTCAGTAAGACACCCAATGTCATTTTAGGTAATTTGTGAAGTCCTTGCATTTCAGAGGTGATAGAACTACATCGTGCATGCATTAACAATATAAAGGAACATAACAATTCCTAAGAGTGGTTGAAACTTCAGGAGCCATTCTCCTGTGGACACTTATTGAAAATGTAAGTGAAGTTGGGTCAGTGAAATTTCTGAGGCTTGCTGATGGGTGAATGTTTACAACTGTGTGTTTGTTTTTATTATTTAATTCTATATTGTGTATTTAGAATTGTACAAGAGCTGGGCCACAGCATTTATTCAGATGACCAGAAGTGTCCTTACTTGCTAATTATGTGTGTATTAGTCTTATTATCGTAATGTATCTGTTCTTCGGGGAACCTAGTTAACTTAATACTTTCTTACCTGAACTCTCTTTAGCGCTTTAATTTCCATTCGTTATAACCTGCTCTCACTTTGCATTGGCCACTGTGTTTTAGTATCAGTCACCCACTTGCTACATATCTGAGAAATGGCTGCATAAATAATGTAGAATTTAATTCAGAGGAAATGTATCTCCATTAGGTTTAAATCCACACTCTGTGTATGAAGTTTTGGTAGCATCCTTTGGTTAAAGTCTTTATTGACTTCCCTTATAAAATAAACATAGAAGATCCCGCATCCTAAGATTCTTGTGAGAATACAGTGACGTAATAGGACTTCAACACGCCCTCCAGTTCGTGCTTGATTATAATAACCAGTCAAGGTATGGAAGCTGAATGAGACTGAATGAAGACTTCAAATCAAAGAATGCAACACCAGCGATGTACCCAAGTGGAAATAAGAGACTTTGAATTTTAAGCCAAGAGCCTTCCCATTTATTTTTTCAAATTAATGATACAATAGAGTAGAATTTCTTCTTTGGCAAAATTGCTGCTTTTAAGAGTTTCCCACCTGAACTACTAGAAAAAATCTCCTATCACCGAATGGCACAGACTGTCCCCCTTGAAATACATAACTCATCGGAGTCTCTTTCCAATGGTTTTGAGCCACCAGTTTGCTTCCAGACTATATCCACAGCCATGACCTCTATTCTCAGTGGGAGTTTTTCCTAGTGAATCGACGGCGCGGAATCTGACATCCCACCTCGACTTCTCTCTGCCTGCCCCGTGGCATCGTGATCAGCGGCTCACGTGAAAGCCACTCTCCCAGTTGGGCGATTCTGTACTGGGACGCGGGCACACGACTCAGACGTGTCTGTCCCCCCATCAGGATATAGGGAACGTAATCAGGGTGCTCAGCAGTTGTTAGGAGAAATACATCACATGATACAGGTAAATGATTTAACCATGGGAAGCATGTTACAAATATTCAATAAATATTCCTGTTGTGAATACACGTCACAAAAGACATTAGTGTGTAAGGGAAAACACATCATTTTGATGTAAACTTCAGGATGCCCAAGAAGTAAGATATCAGGCATCTTGGGGCGCCCTCGAGCCAGGAGAGGATAAGATTCAAGGTCTTTAATAAAATATTCAGGAAGCACTCTGTATTTTTCTGCATTATACATATAAATCTAACACATATAGCAGAAACCCAACACCTGCATGGCAGACATTAATGACACTTCCTTTGTGTGTAGGAGTTTTCTGTTATAATGCTGTCCTGCTGAAATATCATTGGGATTAAACTTGTGATTATAATTAAAATATCTTCTTCATATTTAGTTTTTTGGTTGCATGGCACCACGCGGAAACTTGGATCTAGACACACACACACTTGCAGGATTGCTGGGATTAGAATAAAGATAAAAATCAAATTATTTTTTCCTAATTTAATTGCTTGAAAAGAGAAGCATTTAAAGCAAAATTACAGCAATACCTGGTATGTCTGTAGCAAATGTAAAAGTAAAGGCTATGTCAGTATTACCACCAAGGATGAGGGAGAAAACCTGGTTGTGTATGGTTGAAAATTCCTTACCTCATAATATTATTTGAAGACAGAATCTAATTAAAGTCATGTATTATAAAAAACAATGCCAATACATAAAAAATGACAGATCCTTAGAATGGATTAAAAAAAAAGCAAAGCCTGATATGCTGTGTGCAACAAAACCAATTTAAATATAAACACACAGAACAGTTAGTAGTGGAAGGTTGATAAAAGATAAAACTTACAAACTCAAAATGGCAGATTCTTGGAAGTAGCCATATTCATATCAGATAAAGTATTCCAAGGAAGAAATGTGTTCTGTATACTCACAGAATAAAAACAGACAGTACATTAAGATTAAGGCATTGACATAAAAAAGAAAAAGAAATTCTGCCATTTCCAGCAACATGGATGGACATAGAGGATATTATGCTGAACAAAATAAGTCAGACAGAGAAACACAAATACCATATGATATCACTTATTTGCGGAAACTAAAAACAAAGCAAAACAGAAGGAGCAAAACGTCAGCAAACTCATAGAACCCTGAGAAATGACTGGTGGGTACCAAGGGAGAGGGGTTGGGGTGGGTATGTGGAGAGGGGATAAAGGGGCACAGAAATCCTCAATCGCAAAATAAATTGGTCACAGAGATGGTAGCACAGCATGGAGAACATAGCCGATGATTCTGTAACACCTTCCTATGTTGACACATAGTAACCACACTAGAGGGGGTGAGCATTTAATAATGCAGGGACCTGTTGAACCATGGTGTTGTACATTTGAAACCAAGGTAAGATTGCTTATCAATGATACTTCAATTAAAAAAAAAAGGTAAAGACATTGATTCTCCAAGAAGACGTAAAAATCCTAATGTGTATATGCACCTAAAAAAAATGTTCCTAAGACTATGGAACTGAAAGGAGAAATAGATAAATCTGCAATTATATTTGGAGAATTCAATATTCCTGTCTCAACAATCCACTGAGCTAGGAGACAGAAATCAATAGGGCAATAGATAATCTCAGTAAAACCATTAGACAACTTGGCCGTCTTGACGACTTTCAAAACGTCGCACTAGAGAAGTGAAGAATACACAGTGAGATCCACTTCACAGAGGACACTCCCTCTGATAATGTCTGGGCCATAAAAAAAGATTATTCAACATTTAAGAGACTAGAAACCTACACCAAGAATGATTTCAAGCTGTAATAATACACGAAGGATAGGTGATGGAAAGATATGTAGAATTCCCTAAACTTTTGGAAATTAAACAATTTTCTAAATGACCTGTGAACCAAAGGGGAAGTTTCAAGTAAAAATAAAGAACAGAATAATGACAATAATAATTTTAACAAAACACACCACAACATAATTTGTGGGTGGAGCTAAAACAGTGCTTGGAGGAAAATTTAAAACATTGAATAAAAAAAAAAATTGGTTCTGCAAGCCTAAGATTTCCCAAACCCAGTAAGAAACCCACAGACAAAACATCATTTTGTCCTTGTATCACACATATTTAATTCACATGGGTGAAGATTTTGACAGCAAACAACCACAGTAGTTATCAGGAGATACCGTCCACCTGCCATCTGACAAGGTAGCATCATCCACACTGGACTTCTTCGCAGTTTCTTACATCACTTCATATTCATATGGCTTTAGAATGCGCTGGGCACAGACACTGTAGTCTAAGAAAATGCTTCCCACTTTTCAGAGGGTACATTTTTTCCATTCTCACAAGAAGAGAGGATTGAAGCCTCAAGCATATAATTCAGGGAACCACCAGTGATGCTAAACAGAGGTGTGTAGGGTTCAAGTCCACCGTTCATCCCAGTTGCCCTTTTTCCTCATGAGCATTGAGGTTTCGTTTTGCTTTCACATGGTAGAGGTTGACCCATCGTAGTCTCACACGCAGTTATCTGCTCCTCACAGTGAACCATTCCATCAAGTGGAAAACTGTTTTCCCAATGGAAGCATTTGTGAACTTTACTGTTTCTGGGCAATTCAGTTCTGAGGGGGAAGGAACTTGAACCTTTTACAGGACACCATGGGCACATCTGGGCTTTTCTTATAGCTGTATGCTCCACTCTGACAATATTCCTGATGTATCTTTATGCATTTAAGTTGTCTTGGACCCCTGTTATTTGTAGCTTTTCCAAAATAATTCCAATAATATGAAAAGAATGCTGCGAAACTTATTTTTATCAGATGACAGATTCATGCTGTTTTCCTTTATCCAGAATATTAAGAGGCAGGAAAATACAGCATTTATTCATATATGCGTCTTTGTCTATAAAATGTTTTTTGTATTGCCTATCTTTTCTTGGTGACCTACCTTTTAGCTTGATGTAACGTTGTGGGTTTTTTTAGCAGTCACATCTGGCCATGTGATTTACTAAACATCTAGTTAAGAAGCTCTTCTATTCTATCAGCATTCATTTTCCCTGTTATTCTACTGTAAACCAGTAGTCTTCCCTTAGTATTGTAGATTCTCACAATTTATTTGCCAGAATCATTTTCCCCCCAGACAGTATCAATACAAGTGTTTTTGAATCACATCTTATGTTGGAGAGATGTATTCATAAATATACCTACACAGAAAAAGCAATGCTAATGTTCAAGTTCAAATTATGTCACCCCATGTATAGATCAGCTCATTTGGAAAACCAGTAAAAGACATAAATAACAACGAGAAAAAAGCTTAAATAGTATGTTGTATGTAACAATTAATGGGAAGCAGACAACTTTGGGAGAAAGAAAGCTCTTACAGAATCATTCAGTAATTTTTTTGCCCCCAGAGATCTGAAATTTTATGGGTAATACCTGTTAATTGGGGTTCAGGTCGTTAACAAAGTACAGCAAAGGAATAATAGTTTGTAAACATTGTGAAACTAATTTTATATAGCCCAGTTAAAGGAAATAGCCTGGCAGGGCTTGGGAAATCCACAATATCACCACCTGTAAATATTTACAACGTCCTCAGCCTGGCTTTTGACCCTTACTCATGGGTGAGGTGTTAATTAGCTCCATCGTGGTGATCATTTAACCATATAAGCATCACATTGCACACCTTTCAGAAATACAGTTTCTACCTGTCAGTTAATGACTCAGTAACACTGTGAGAGAAAGGGCGAAGAAAACATACATGATTTGGATTTTGTCTTATTTCACGTTTTCAAGAATGTTACCCTGGAATGTCCTCTGCCACGTAGAATGTAAAATAGGGTGCTCTGTTTCCTGCTGATTTTAATAGTGGAGAGTCTGGGTCTGGCTAATCCCAGAACTGAGAGAACAGAAGGGTGGTCATTAACCCCTTGCAGCGCTTACTCTGCAGGGCTGAGCCCATGGTGTGCAACGACACGGGGCTTCCTTCTCCTCCCTCCAGGAAAAATTTCACAGCCTACGATGTCTTACTGTCAGGAACATCTTCATGTTTGGCCTCAGAAACATTTCCTGAGGGTTATCTCATTACACTTTGAACTCTTTGGGGATAATGCCGTCTCTCCCCCTGGAAAATCAGAACATGATAAAGGTCACCCGTTAAACCTTTTCCTTTCAAACACGAAATAAACTGTGTTTGCTTTGATAGCATCTGTTTAAATGTAATTGAATAAACGTTGTTATTTGTTACCCTAGCAGGAATGGATTTCTATATTGTATCCCTTCTTCAGTGTGTACCATTTTTCCTCACTTTAAGAGCATCTTGAGATCCCATCCCTTAAGCTTGTTAAAAGGACATCATGTAGTTATGACTATAAACGATACTGTTAACTGCATGTCGAACATTTCATAGTGAAACTACAACAGAACTGGATACTGAATATATATCTGTTATGTAATCATACATATGTAAATTCAACATAATTTAGTTAAATATAATCAATTTCACATATATTAAATTTAACTGTAATTGAACTTGTAATTAAATGAAAAATTTTATTAAACATGTGCGTCAATAACGTGTATATATAAATTCATATACATACTTTATGAGCACATGTATATTATACACACCCATATATATACTTGTACACAGTGTATAATATGTAAATATATAAAAAATACACAAAATAATATGTATGATCAGAAGATGCATGAAGAGTACAAGATAGAATTTCCCAGTCGGAGAGTATCCATCTCTCCCCCATCAGCCTTCTGGCTTTTCAGATTCAGAGAGCTAAACCCCAAGTGTTCATGAGAGGTCAGTTTACACAAGGAAATGTCTATGTCTGCCAACTGCCCTGGAGAAAGCTTTCTTCCATAAAAAGCAAACATAACATAGACATCACTACCAATCCAAGCTGCCCTGCTAAGAGAATTCTTTATTCTTGTAGGTTTATGCTTCAGCTAAGACTATCAGAAAGGTAATAAGTGTCCCCGAAAAAAGGCATCTTTTAAAGTATATCTGTGGTTGAGTGGAAGCAATAAAAAGTGTTATATGTTTAGGAAAAAAAATCCCCTAAAAATATGTCACATCATGAACAAAGCAGTAACGTAGACCATTTTAAAAAACAATTGCTATATTCTTTTAAAGCATGCTTTGGAGATTCTGCCTAAGAAAGCAATATTCACTTGGTGCCAAGGACATGTCATGCTGACTTTATATGAACCTTTCTAGTTGGTTTGTTAATGATACATTGGAATGTATGACTAGAGAGCCAGGGGACATTAGCACTTTGATGTTTTCCATATGGGAAATTACTGCAGCTGGCTTAAGACAGGTCTGCACTTTTATTTTAAATTTTTAATCATGTGTCATAATCAGAATCATCTCAGAACTCGGCCTCGTATGAGGCTGAATTTCACTGTTCAAAAAGGACGAGGGAGAGGGTCAGAGTTCCTTTAAAAACTATTTTATTGCTTTGTTAGACCCAAGTAACAAATGCTCAAAGTAGAAAAGTGAAGAAACATAGGTACGGATAATGTCAGCAAAAAATTCACTGGTAACACGCAGCATAGAGTTTCGCCTTTATTAATGCTGCCCTGAATTTTCTTCTCTGCCTTTCTATGAACTTGGACATGGACAAATACAATTATAAACAAGCCAGCAAATAGAGTGTTCTGCAGTATATCTGCTTGTCACTTGTCTATCTATGCCATGAAATATCTATCTACCTGGTCTTCTATCTACCTATCATCTGTCGTCTATCTACCATCTGTTTATAATCGACCACCTGTTATCTCCCTATCTACACCATCTATCATCTGCCTATCTATAATCTATCACCTGTCTCTCTGTGTATCTATTATTCCTGTCTGTCTGTATATGTGTCTATCTTATCTATCTATCTAGTTTTCAGTGGGATAGCTTAAATACAGCTTTCCCTTTGAAGCTTCTGTTAATTGTAACAAGGTAATGTAGTAAAAAATCCAATTATGATTCTGGTGTTCACTGCATACCCATGTTTTTGACATGTCCCCCCGCAAATATCCATCTTTATATCCATCCTTAATTTGAGTACATACTCCTGTCCACATGCATTCTAGACAAGGCTGACCCACAGTGGTGGAATTCCCCTCTAAACTGTGTTCCTGGATAAAGTCATTCTCTTGTAAACAAGGACTCCCTTTATATTTCTTCTTTTTTTGCTCGAAGCAGTCCTCATGTTCCTAGTAATTCATGAATAAAATTAGGAATAGAAGTTCTTTATAGTGACTTCTGAATCTTTTTATTTTTATATCTACTCAATTTTAGACTCTCAGAATGTATCATTTATTCTACCAAAACAGACTTCCTTCTTTCTTATCTCAAGTATTCCCACACACTATTGTTCCTTTTATGTTTGTAAAATATAATTTTATCCCATCATAATCTCTTGGTCAAAATTATTGAATCTTTTCCTATTATTCTGAACCCAAATCTATCCTTATATGGATTCACATTTTTTCCAAATGTGTCATTTTTCTAATTATGTTTATACAACTTATGTGTAGAATTTTTAATAATAGATACCTTACTCATGGAACTGAGTTTTTGAAATAATGTTCATGGCACCTTGGGGCTCATTTATCTCTTGGTTATTGGTTATTTGTCATTTTAGTCCCCGTCATGACAAGTCAGGGTCTGGACTGGCCTGTGCCCCCAGCCAGTAAAGCTTGTGGATGTCAATAGACTGATCCATTTAGACCAGTCTGGGGAGAAATACTGTCCTTGGCTATATATGCCAAGTCGGGGAAGTGAGTTTAGAAGTACTGATTTAGGAACAAGTTTTGCAGATTTAATAGCCACCAAGAAGATGAGAAACCTTTTATTTCTTACGTGAGGGGCCAAGACGGACGTGGAGATCCGTGGTGCTGACACCCAGGCTTTCCGTATGGCTGCTCTGCCCTCCTCCGCGCTTTGATGTCATGCATATTCCTCAGTGCTCAGCCACTCCCTCCACTCCTGCCAGCAGGAAGTCAGCCAGGGCAGGGAGGGTTGCGCACACACCCTTCAAGGGCACCTGGGACCTTCTTGGACACCTTTGCTTCATACCCTATCGTCCAGACACGACCCATACATACCCTGTGGCAAGGAAAGCTGAAAAATAGTCTTTTCAGCAGTCTGGACTCCAGCCTAAAACACTGGAGGATTTTTGCTGTGTTTTCTTTTCTTGTGTTTCCCTAAATAAAAATTTAAAAAATTAAGGATACCATTCATAACTCTACCGTAATGCCCAGTGACTCGGGATGTAAAATATCAGAGGAAATGTCTCAAGTGAATAAACCAAGGATTTAAGGTGTTGGGATCTCAGAAAAATCTTGAATTTACTTTAGTAAAAATAAGTCTGGAAACTGTTTTTATAGTTTTATGAGGAAGTCATAGAACTACCTTTTTTTAAAAAAAAATATACTTTTTTATAAACACTGAAGTATTTACTAAGCAAATTCACACATTTCTGTGTCTCTCTCTATATAATCTCTGCAGGATACTTGGGACGTATTGCCATGCAAGGTAGATTTTGTGACTTCTTGAATCTATTGATGGAAAACGAATTTGTCTTTGATAAGAGCACACACAGTCACATACTTAGTGTTTGCATGTTCCAGGGCATTACAATAGGCCACTTGGATGTCATTCAGCTCAGACTTCCAAAACTGCACTGGAGCATGGGCACAATACATAAGAACAGGTCGGAAGTCCCCATGGGCCAATACTCCATGCCACCAAGGGATGCCAGACAGCTGCAGCTCTATAGCAGAGCTAATATTTCCCTGTGACTTTTTTCCTGGGTAACCGTAGAAATACAACCATGTTTCGCAGTGAAAGTGTCTAAGGTTTCCCTTCTCTTAGGAAAGATTAATCAAAGTCATTTATTTTGATTCAATAACTGAAAGATTATAGAGTTCCTGAAAAATATAAGGACATCTCCTTGGACTAAAGCTTTAAAATTCCATGATGTTTTGATGTTCTGTTAGTAAAACAGTTTTAAAATTAAGCTCATTGAATATTCCCTGCTACTAGATGCCCCTATATAAAGTAAAATTTGTAAGATGTCAGACAACTAACAGCCTGTATTTGGGGTAGAACGTTAAGGGTTTCCTTTAGAAGAAATTTGCACATTCTCTCTCTCCCAAAACATACTTTTGCACATATGCACATTTTCCACATAATTTAAAGGGGCTTACAGACAAATCCACGGATAAGCATCTTTTCATAAAATCAGGTTTAAACTCTGTAGTCACAGGTTCTGAGTTCAAGCAATTCTGCAAAACAAAATTTCCTACAATTACTTAAATGTTATTTTGTAAATGTTTTTCTTTTCCTCAGTCATGTCTCCATCACAAGAATTGCATCTCAGATTCAGATGCAGTGGGCGTCCCTCTCAAACTCCACCTTAATTTCGTTAATCATGATGAGAGATGAACATCATTCATTTCAGCTCTGTTGTGTACATTTGCTGCTATCTCATATTCCAGAGAGCCAGGTGACCACATATCAAGTAATGTTGAAGCCGGTGAGGCTATCTAAATGATCAAACTACTTTCAATAGGTAAAGTTCCTTCTTTTATGTAAAAAAATAATTGTAATGGGAAAAAGTGAATCTTGAAAGGCTATATACTGTATGATTCCAACTCTGATAATCTGGAAAGGGCAAATGGAGGGACATGGTAAACATAGCAGTTTGCCGGGGGTGGGGAAGGGAAGGATGAACCCAGAGCATTTTTTGGGTCGTGAAACTACTCTGAATGGTGCTATAATGGTGGATGCACCATTGAACAACCCTAAGAATGTTCAATGCCAAGAGTGACCCTAATGTAAGCTATGAAGTTTTGGTGAGGATTGTGCATTACTGTAGGATTATCCATTGCAACACATGTCCACCTGGCAGGGATCCTGATAACGGGGGAGGGTGTGCATGTGTGGCGGGTGAGGCTATATGGGAAATCTGCACCTTTCTTCCAAAATCGCTTTGAACCTATAACTGCTCTAAAAATTAAGTCTTTCTGGTAGGGATGCTGATAATGGGGGAGACTGTGCATGTGTAGGGTTGAGGCTATCTGGGAAATGTACACCTTTCTTCTAAATTTGCTGTGAACCTATAACTGCTCTAAAAATTTATGTCTTTGAAAAAATTAGATTGCAAGAGTGTAAAGTTTCAGGCAGGCATGCATGTGTTCTCCCGCTAAGAGTTCATTTTAATTGAGGTCAGTCCAGCTTAATACTTTATTTCTCAGAAGGAGAGAGAGGGAATTCAGGGTCAAAAATGTCTTATCTTCCCATTTGTATCTTACACAGTCTCTACCAGAACAATTCATGTCCGACCTCCTGAGATGTGTCTGCTTAATCTGTTATGGTTTTTGCTTCTCATCTAAGACCTTTTATTTCTCCATCTAACAGGTCTACCTTCTTGCTATCTCTATGCGGTCAACACATACGGATTTTGTCACCTTAAGAGGGATACAAGGATAAGAACCCTAGTTACCAAAATGAACCTCTGGCCATGAATTAACTGTTTCCTTTGTGATCTTTAACTCTGAGCACTTCACAGGCCCTATTTCACTGGACTGTGCCTTTGCAATTTTTAAAATTAGTTTGAATAATCGCTCTGCGTGTCTTCTGAAACTATATAATTACGTGCAAAGACTATGGGATTAGTCTATTGCCCATTAGATACCAGCTTTTGGCTATAGATTTAATGGCATATCTTCCCACTCTTTTTTTCAAAACTTTCTCTTTGTTCTTCAATCAGTATAATATATAATATGTAACTTCTAATCCATATAATATTTTTGTTTTTCTTAATCCAGTTTGACAAACAGTATTTTATATGGTGTTTTTAATTCATTTACATTTAGTGTAATTGTCCATGAGATTTTTCCCTCTGCAATACGCAAATGTGTGTATGTATATATATATTTCTCCCCCAATTTGACCCATCTGTTTTAGGTTGTTTTACTCCCTCTTTCTCAATACATTTACGATCAGTTGATACTTTTTTCCTATTCTGTTTGTTCCTTCTTTGAACTTTTAACATAAATTTAATGTTCTGTAATTAATTTAAATATGCTAGTACATATCTATTGTAAAATATTGCATTACAATATTACCACTTCCCCACTGCAGTCTTAGAATCTCCAGACATATTTACCTACATCCTTTCTTTTCCAGTTACTGTTTTCTTCTATTTTGGGTTTGATGAAAACCTGAAGTCCAAAGACAACCAAAATTGCTGTTTTTGTAGTTAATTTTTAATGATGCATATGATATATTAGACCTTTCTTGGTCCTTTTTGTTATTCTGCTTTTCTATATCTACCTACGATTATTATGAACAATCCTTTTTAATATTTCCTTCCTTCTCCTACCTGTCTGTTAGTAATTCCATCAGCCTTTATATGAAAGCACCTTTTTCTCACATTCATTTCCTGAAAGATATTTTTGCCGGTTACAGAAACGGTAACTTTCAGCCCTTGAAACACATGCCATTCCATTGCCTTCTGCACTCACTTGTTTATAGTGAATTCAGCTGCCAGACTTAGGTCCCAGCAGGAGACCCTTCTAGTCATGTGCACCAGGAGAGCAGCACAAAAATGTTTTCAGCAGCATTGCAAAAATGGTAAAAATCCCCAAAGAAGCTCAAGGCACATTGGAAGAATGGATATAGAGACTAGTTGTACGTATATGATGGACTGCTGTGGAGCATTGAAATAAATCGCCCTAACTCCTTGACTGCTTGCAAATGTAAATGCACATAAATAATCATGTTTATTGACTGAAAAAGTTCCTAAGTGAATATAGAGGGTGATGCTGCTTTAATAAATTCGAAAATATATAAGCAACAGGTTACACAGACATTTGTATATGTGCATGTACAAATACATATGCACACATACAAGTGTACACTTAAACATGTATGTGTATGTATACAGGTGCATATATGACTTGTATATGCACAACTCTAAAACCTGAAACCTGCTTTTCTGTCAGAAATGAAGATTTGTATTCATGACCTCTGGCTTTAGACTTTTGAAGATATGACTTGAAGAAGTCAAAGATAGCCAAAGATTTAAGAAGTAAATGTCACATAACTAACACAAATGAGTTTGACAAACGAACCGACCAAAGATGAGTTGTCTGACAGCAAAGATGTCAGCTTTACCCTGAAACATCCAGTAACTGGGTATAAACAGATTGTTTTTCATGAGAGCTTTTCCAAGTTGCTTTTTTTTTTTTCTGTTTAGGAAAACTCTTTGAACATAATGACTTTGACTGAAGTGATGTTGAAATGACATTGTCGATATCACTATAAAATTATACAATTTAATTTGCTTTGCAGACAAGCTCATGCATTTTACCTACTACATAATCTCTGCTTCATAAATTATATGCCTCTCTTTTCTCTTCTGAGGTTCATTACAAAGTAACCAAACCTAAAATACAATTTTAAGCCAGTGAACATACCTCATCATCTTTTGAATGATGCTACGTATTGTATATCCTGCCTCTTTCAAAATAAAGATATCACTAAAATAGAATAGGGTAGTTTTTATGGAAGACCACTAAATTAAATTAGGAAAGTAGGTCATAGGCATTATTTTATATGAAAAACACAAATATGTACATTCATTATAAAACCTTAAGTATAGGACATAATATCCCTATAGTTTTCCCATTTTATAGGTACAGAATTAAAATCCAGAAAAAATAAATGGCTTTTTAACTGTAAAACATCTAGTTAATGTTAGGGCCGCACACTAAGTTGAAATTATTAACCCTCATGTACCAATTTCCCATGAATGAGGTATTTAAATTTTAAGTGTTTAATAGCTGACTTTGATGTTTGCTATGTAAAACTGTGTTTATAAATTCAGAAATTCAATCTATCAAATGTGTGGAATTCGTTTTTTGAATTTAGACAATTATAGACAACCTTAAAATTGGTATTACAAATCATTATACTTTATATTGCATGGGCTGTATTTTTTTGTGATTAAACTAAATCTAGTAATTCATAGATTATGAGATGGACTGGTAAACTCCAGATCCCTTTCATTATTAGAAAATTATATCCAAAATGCTGAGAATAATTCTAGAATGCATATACTTTTTAAAAAAACCTCTCATAAATCTTAGCTTGAAAAGAAACATAACGGATACATTTTCAAGGCACAAATGGTCAAACATTTGTACCCTATTAAAAATGCATATTTATTCTTGTCAACACACTTGTATTTCAAGATCTAGGATCCCGGGATGTCTCGTTAGCAAAAACTGCATGGAACCAACTCTAAAATAAGCTGGGGTCTTCTGGGAACTACAGAGAGTATGTCACTTCCAAATTCAAAATACCTGGCAATCATTGGAATGAGGATCAGAGAAGATGTTTAGGCAACTCACCCGAACTCTAAAAAGGAGAAGGATTTTCATTGCAGGTGATCAGAAAACCTATTCCCTGCAAAGGGAGGTCATGATCAGATACAGTGCAAAAAATACGAAGTTTGATTAAAATCTGTGCGCCAGCAAGGCTAGACCATCTTAACACATCTGTTAATATTTTAAGGAATTACAAAAATACCTTATTATATGTATCACCATATAGTATATAAATATTTATATATAATATATACAGATATAATATATATACTTAAAAATGAATATATATACTTAATATATAAACATACATACTTATTAAATAAATACATATTTATAAATGAGATCTGCATTATATATATTTATATGTATATGCATATAATATATATATTATACATAGTAACTATGCTGTCTACAATATGTATTTATATATACACACATCCAAATTTTGTTCATGGAGGAGCATAATAAATCTTTTTCAAGATGATAGTAACCCAAAATATTGGGCCATAGAGAAAGCAACTGAGATTTTCTGCATCCCCAGCCAGAAATGAGGTAATTTTGACATTCTTCCCAGATTCAGGTTATAGAAAAATCTCTCGTGAGCTTTCCTGGTTATCACATAATTATGGCCCATAAAAGCTACTCAGGAAGTGTTTGGGAACTCTTTGAGGTTCATAGGGACACGTAAAAGTAATGCATACATAATGGATACTGTTATTATGACTAGATTCTTTTCTCTTTAATAGGTTTAAAAGGAAGTCCATTAAGAGAATTCCTGTTTCAAATAACTATATTGTAAATTTTATTGTTTAAAAATTCAGGCAAATGAACTATTTTTATGATTTCAGCCAAATATATTCATGTGGCCATTTTATTTCATTTTTGTATTGAAGAATAATTGACTAGACATACAATACATTAGTTTCAGGTGTACAACAGAGTGATTTGATATTGATATGTATCACAAAAGGGTCACCACAGCAAGTCAAGTTACCATCTGTCACCACACAGAGTTGTTACAATATTATTGACTATATTCCCTATGCTGTGATTTTTATTCCCCTGACTTATTTATTTTATTTCTGGAAATGTGCAGCATGCTTTCAGTTTCGGTGTCTGACTTATTTTACTTAGCATAGTACCATCTAGGTCCATCTATGTCATCGCAAATGGCAGGATTTTATTCTTTATATGGCTGAGTGATATTCCATTGTATAAACGTACTACATATTCTTTATCCAAAAAGACAAAAAGTAACAAATGTTGGCCAAGGATGTGGAGAAAAGGATGGGTGAGTGATATTCCATTGTTTATATGTACTACATATTCTTTATCCAAAAAGACAAAAAGTAACAAATGCTGGTGAGGATGTGGAGAAAGGGGGACCCTCCTAAACTGCTGGTGGGAATGGACGGTGCAGCCCCTGTGGAAAATAATATGGAGGCTCCTCAAAAAAATAAAAAATACTAACTACTACTGTATCATCTAGCGTTCCACATCTGAGTATTTATCCAAAGGAAACAAAAAAACACAAATTTGAAATGTGGCCATTTGTAAAACCGTTGGCTGCCAGTAAACATTTTTGCAGTTTATGGCAGGAACTGCAGATGTCAAATTACGTTGTTGGAAACACGCTTTTATTTATGTATTGACGCGTGAGTGGGATTGACAAGACTCATTTTTCATCTTCTGTCAACCTCATGTTTTTCCTAAGTCGGTGAACATTCTTGCATTTATCGGACCTACAGAGTACAGGAGAGTTTGTACCAAGTGGATTGAAGCCGGGACAGGCTGTGTACCAGTAGTTTGAAAAGCAGCCCTGTGTTCTTTCTTAATATTCTAAAGTATTTCTACTCTTCAGGATCAGAGCAAAGAACACCATTTCTTTAACTGAATCATCCTTGCAGAATAAACAGAGACCTTTTGCCAAGAGCATGTAATACAACCTTAAAATTGTGTCTATGAATGTGAAGACCAGCATCTGGAAAGAGTAGTTTTATGTGCTGTTTATATTTGAATTTGCCTCGAATTGAGAGTCTTAGCACATTTAGAGTTCAGAAAGTATTAATGTTGGAATTAGATCAATATTTTTAAATGCTTTTGTCAAGGAAAAGACAAAATTCTTCTATCACTAGGCATAAAACTGTGGTCAGGTAAAAACATACTAATTTTTTCTGTGTCATGCATACAAAGGACTTGGGAAGACATAGGACCTTCATGGTTATTTCCTTCCCCATTTCTACATCAGAGCTGCTTAAAAATAGGCCCTTCCTTGGCTCCAATCACTGTCATGAGATGGTGGAATATGTTCATTGTTCCTCTCCGTGATCCTTCCAAACTCCTGCAAACGACTCAGATACCCATGGGTGGGGTGGGAAGAGACAGATAGCCCGTCTCCATCTGGGGGTGTGATGGCTACCTTTATGTGTCAATGTGGCTGGGTCATGGGGTATCAGATATTGCTCTAAATACCACATATCAGTGAAGGTGTTTTTAGATGAGATGAACATTTGAATCGGTGGACTGAGCAAGACAGATGGGCTTCCCAGATGTGGGTGGGTCTTGTCCTAGCAGCTGAAGGTTTGAATCGAACAAAATGTCAGAGGAAGGGAGAATTCATTCTTTCTCTATACCTGGCTTCCTGCAAACTGGTCACTGATTTTCTCCTGCCTTTCATCTTGACCTTGGACTGGAAATATAAGATCTGGGTCATCAGCTTGCCAGCTGGAAATCTTGAGACTTCTTAGCTTCCATAATCACATGAGTCAATTATATATATATATATATATATATATATATCTGATAGATTGATGATACATAGATACACAAATAGATAGATATCTCTTTACTTACCTGTATTTCCTATTGGTTCTCTTTCTCAAGAGAACTCTAGCTAATATGACCCATACAAGGAAAACTTTAGGGTCCAGGTTTCTTAAACTAATAAAGGAAATATTCCTATATCTTTCCAGACATACATGTAGATTAAAAAAGTCCTGTTTATAACTCAGCCTGGACACTAAATCCATTTCACATACGAGTCCAAAAAATGTTTTGTGTGTTTCTAATACACACTGAATTTTCAAGGAAGGCATTTTATGTATGTACGTTTAGGAAAAATGGTATTTCGCTTAAAATTCTTTACTAGGAAAAGCTTTCTTTCAAGATGAAATGACAGCAAATTCTACCTGAGTTGCATGTAAATTCTATTTGAAGTAACAATTCTTTCTTTACCCCAAGACTAAGGAAACTAATACGAAGTCTCTTGACAGTTGTTTGATACTAATTTGAATCCGGCTGCCTTTTGAAAACACTGCTGCATTTGAAATAAAAGCCATGCTTGGTGGATAAAGGTACACATTTGATTGTGATTCTCTCTCATTCATTTTATTTTTCCTTAGCATGGGAAACATGTGAGGAGATATTTTCTTCACTCAATACGAAAATTTAGGAAAAAAATAGAAGCTTGATGATAATGAGATTTTTTTTTCCCATTTTTATTTTTTCCTGTATATATTCTGCTACCTTCAAACCCCGAATGTTTCCATTCTCTGTTCTTTCTATGAAGTTTTGTATTTTGGAAATTTAAATAACATCCACACTTTATAATTGTTGGCGATCATAGGATACCGTACAGAAAATGACAATCGTGCCATTTCAGATAACCTCCACGATGTATTCTGGCTTAAAACTTCCCTGGCTCACGTAAGCAGCAGAATCAGAGGAGTTTTGAGCACATGGCAGGAACCTGACCCAGTAGATGAATATACTATATGCTTTCGTGCGATTTCAGGAAGGCTATTATCTGAAGAGGTGTCCTTAAAGCAACCTGTGATTTATGAATTGCTCCAAACGGATCTTTCAACAAGAACAAAAAATAAAATAGACTGCCCTTTGAAACAGCTGTTCTGACCAGACTCAGCGAGGGTCAAAATTGTTCCAAATTCTTAATCGCCTTATGTACCCACCTTGAGTTAAATTGCTAGAAAATGACACTGAAAACAGAATTGCTTTCAAAGAGTTGCAGCATCTCGCTGTGAAAGGTGAACAGGTGCCGAGCGAGTAACAGAGACAGGGGAGGTGGAGGTATTACCTGAGAAGCTGAAGGGAAGCGAGAGCAGTTGAAGCCACGTGCAGAACAGAATAGCTCGTCCTCTGCATGGCCACCCATGGTTCCACCTTGTTAAGGCAACACAGGGACACAGAGAGGATTTCCACCCAAACTGCCCAAGAGCTACTGTCCTGGGCTCCAGAGTAGCTGGAGCGCCTTTCTGCATTGCTTCCATTTCTAATGAATGAGCAAGCGCTCAGCTCTAAAATGCCGTAAAGACCTGGCGTCTAATAGGACAGTGTTCCCCAGCTGCCCCAGATCCCTGGGTGCGAAGATGATCTGTTTTCCTGTGGCCTCTGGGAAGTCTCTGAGGGTAGCAGAGGACTGCAGAGAAACCAAGAGAGAGCAGGTCTGGGTAAAGGAAACTCAGACCAAGCATGCTGGGATGAACCACTCAGTAGGGATGGGGGAACACATCAAATGTCAAAGTAGTGGATGCAGGGGGTGTGGGAGTGCAGACAGAAACCATGTGCTCCCTGTGGCACGACTTAAATCTATCAATGTCGTGTCTGAATTACTTCCGTGTTAAAAATTCTGATTAAAAAACTCTAATAACGGAGGGAGTCATTAGACACTCGGTTCCTTGCACTTTGGATAAATAGTTTGCCAGATTGAACATCATCGATGAAACATCTTCGATACTCCAAGCCTAGATATTGCTATTTCCTTCCTTATTTAGTGATTGAGGGAAGCGTAATATTCACAGGATGCAGGTGATTCGTTTAGAACAAAACCCATCCATTCATCCGCTAGCTGTTCGTTAGGGAAACCAACTCAGTGCTGGGCGATGTTCTAAACCATGTTGGATTCAGGATCAGATAAAACCATCGCGGAGCTCGCGGTCACTGTTATGGACGACAGGCCACTGGGCGAGCACACGTCACAAGAAAAGTCAGGAGATGGGTGTAAATATATTATTGTCTTCAGGTGACCTTTCACCTTGTAAAGTTGAATCCACCCCGGCACAGGCATGTCCTGCCTTCAGCGCAAGAGAACAATTTGGGGCCATGAGGAAAAATGTTGACATGGTGCTAAAGCGTGTGGGTCTTTCATGTCAAAAAATATCATCAAGGACTACCCCCTGCATTTTTAAAACTAAGTTTTATCCAGTTTTCATTCTTGACAAACAGTTGGAGACCTTCTGTTTCTTTTCCCATATATGGCAACATATATGTTATATTGCATTTAATGAGTTTTTACACTGTGTGTGTATATATATATATATATACTGACATCATACACATCACGTACAATTTAACCATTTTAACCATTTAAAAAGTACAGTTTGGTGACATTTAATAAATTTTCCATGTTGTTCAAACATCACCTCTGTCCAATGCCGGAACTTTTTCATTACCCCAAAAGGGAACCCCGTACCCATCAGCTCTCTTCCCCTTCCCTTCTCCCCCTGCCCCTGGAGCCACTCATCAGCTTTGTACCTGTCAAGAATTTGCCTTTTCTGCACCTCATGTAAATGGCATCATGCACTATGTGGTCTTTTCTGCACTCAGCACGTTTATCGAGGGCACTCTATGTTGTAGCAAGTATCAGATCTTCATTCCTTTATGGGACAATATAATTCTGATACAAACCTATAGATAGACTACTGGTGGTATCCCAGCAACTCTAAAAAGGGACATGGCATCCTGGGAGACCCAAAATTGAAGTGGGTATTGGCACTATTTTGTCACACCTTAAAAAAAAATGAGGTTGTACCCCACCAACCTGTCTTGCTGTGCATCCCCGTGTGCCCTTTGGCTTCTGCGTTGTGATCTTGTTTCGGATTTATGAAAGGGCCAAGGAGATTAAGTCTCAGTGACTGAAACTGTCTGATTGGTTCATCCCAGCTTCCTAGAGAATTTTCTCTTACTTAATAACTTAGTACTGTCAGGCTCAGCCAACTCACCAGATCGGACTTTAAGCAGAACATACAGAACTCCCATCCCCTATGGAATCAGCATTTTAATTAGCAATTTTAATCCTCTGTGGAGAATTGACAACGCATTTTCCTAGCTTAGGGAGACAGTCGATGGATGGATAAACCCTCCTAAAACACGCTTGTGCCAGAAGGACAGGCATGCTGGGGAAATATCTTGGGCCTCCTTTTTAATTAGCTTCTGAAACCCTTGAATTAAGGTTACGGTAGTTGCATTTCACTTACGTTGTTAGGAGAACAGGTCTGTTTAAAATGCAGAAACATAGTGTGCCTTGGGATGGGACAGCTGCTTAACGGAAGCTCTTCAATGGTATCTTCCAACAGGCAACACTGGTCGTCAAACACATCGCTTCCTGTGATGCACCTGCATAATATTTTTATCTTTTTCTGAATGCTGAGCTAGTCCTTCCCATCAGCACAAGCCTTTGCTAATTTGGTGGGGACGGGACAGTCAGCATTCAGTTTCAAAGGAGGCCATGCCGATGGAACACGGTTGCTTTGTGTCCGATGCTTGGAAGTATAAACACCCTTACAAGTAATTTTCCAGGGAATGTCATCTTGTTTTTCTGTCTGAACACAAGTGTAGCCGTACATTTCAGTGAATGCGTAGTAGTGGAAGGCTGGGAAAAATCTCTTAGAGATGGTTTAATCATCCCTGGTAATCTCTACAGATATGTTCAAGATTGTAGGGTAAATAGGTTTTCATTACCAGTTAGAACTCAAAGCACGCGAGTGTCAGTTCCTAACTTTCATGCCCCGCCAGTAATATTTGGAGAAACATAAATAGAGTCTTTGGGGAGTGCAGGAGGGGAAGTCTGTGGTGGGAATCTTTCTGTTGGGGTACCTGTAGCAGAGTGAAGGATGCAGAAAATGATTCAGAAGTTGTAATTCGAACATCCGTGTTTTGTGGTCCAGAATTAATGTTCACGTGCGTCTCCAGTGCATGTATAATCTCTGTGTTTCTCACTTACGATATCGACATGAAGTTAACGTGGAAACATTTATTGTTACGGAATCAGCTATGCTTTTCTACTAAATGAATTTTATGGTGAAATAATAACTGCTCAAGAGTGCACAGAACACAAAGGTAGATCTCGTTGATGGAGTCCCCCAGGGAACACCTTTCAACTTCCCATAAAATGAAGAAATTGGACATTGTAACTCTGGGGAGAGGAAATCTTGGGGCAAAATACCTCTGAAACCGAAATCAGTCAAAGGGAGAAATAAAGTTTAAACCTGTTTATTGCTTACAAACTGCAGTCTGCGGCCGTGTCTTACCTGCTCTGGTAGAAGCAAGACCTCCCTTGAAACTCTCAGGTTCAGAGAAGCCCTCCGTTGCCCAGGTAATTACCCACTGATGTGGAGATGAACTGCTCTCTACCCCAGAGAAACACCTATTGCTATTCAGATGCACTAAAGCCAGGTGAGACATTCTGGAAATATTACAATTTTACCCACAGACATTCACAACAACCCTGGCATCCGTCTTGACCTCTCTCATGCGCTGACCCCTCTCGTCACACCAAAAATGACCCTATTCTGAGTGTTCCGGTGATTCCTACCCACTGTGGTGGGCCTGTGGGTCCTCTCCAGATTAAGGATATGAACCACAAACCCGCAATGTATACAGTGTTCTTATGTTCCTGGTATATGTCATCCACTCATTTAATTTGCTGTGTCTCCAGGCGTGGAAATTCCAGTTCATACTTAGATGAGATAATTACCTCCTGAGCTCACAAATAAATGTCTTATCCTATTGTTTTACAGATCACGCTACCAAATACGATATTCTGGTATGATGGAAATGTTCTAACCCTCGCTCTCAATAAAACAGTGTCTACCTGTGTCTGTCTGTGAGGCACACTTGGATGCACCTAGAATGACTGAGAAACTGAATTTTAATTTTACCTCATTTAAATTGATTTACATCTGAATTGGCATCTGGGGCTAGTGGGTGTCTTCTAGAATAGTGTGGTTTCAGATGCTATTTTTTAGTTTTACATTTCACATTCATATCTTTTGCCCTGTTGACTAATCGCATATCCGTGCATAACGGGTCTGTTTCTGGCCTCTGCAATCTGTTCCATCGGTCCGCTTTTTGATCCTCCTTCCCAGCTTTAATGGGTCTTAATTTAATGTCTTTATATCCAATAGGACAGTAACGCTCTGGCACAGAGCTCCTAAAACCCTTGGCATTTCCTGAGTGTCTTTTGTTAGTTATGGCAGTCCCCTTTCAACCCTACCTGACCAATAGCCAATACTATAATCAAACATACCTATGTAATGAAACCCTCATCAAAACCCATAAATCATAGGGCTCAGAGATTGTACGCAAACACACACACGTTTTATAAGTCCTGTTTTCTGAAGAGCTTTGACAAATACAAGTGGGAAGGCATGAGCCTGCCTGTCAGTAATCTAAGTGACCAAAATCAGCCACAAACTTTCCCTCAATCACTGAGAAATATGATCACGATGGTAAGCTGTTAACCATGTCCTTTTTTTTTTTTAATCTGGAAAAGAATGCTTCAAAGGGACTGTTTAAATTCAACGCTGTGGTCTTTATTAAATTCTCTTTCTTTTCCCTACATGAGGTTTCCCAATTTGATCACACATTTACGGTTCTTGAGCAATTCCCGCTCTGTTCCTATTCAAAGGACCCATACTGTACGTGAATTCTCCCACTGTTGATTATCCCTTAACAAACTTCGCCTCGCCCGCACTGCCTAGAGCAGCTGTTACCCCGCGTGTCAGCATTCTGCCACCAGGATGTGAATGAAGTGATCCTGACAGTAATACCATCGTGGATTATTTCCTATCGCTAGTAAAAGGAAACTTCTGAAAGTATGTGGCAGTCCCAGAGGGAAAAATATGTTTTTGTTTTCGTCCTGGCATGAATTATTAAATACGCCAACAGCAGGCGACATTTAGAACTCTTCCTACTGGTTTTGAAGTATTTCATCAGTTATGGAATATGCCGTACTGAGCAGGTGAAGTGTCTAACGTATCTCATTGCTTCTGGTGAGTGATACTGTGTGCCAAAATCTGAAGTCCTGAGTGGCCATGGAGCCAGTGAGTTTAACACAATATTCGGTGTACACCAAGGCTATTTTTCATGCAGGTATGAGAAACTAAACTCAAAGCAGTGAAGGGGAAAAAAAAATTGGGAGAAAGTATCAACTTCTGTGTTAGAAATTCCAGGAGCAGTGCTCGACATCCAACAGAATATACCAGAATCTTTCAAACAGCCGCCCTGCCTTCCTCTGTATCATCTTCATGAATGGTCCGTTTCCTCCCTGGGTGTGGGACGGGTTGAGAAGAGCTCAAGGAAAAGCAAATCCAGTGAAGATAGATCTTTCTCCAATTTCTCAGCAAAATTCTTGGGATAAGTCAATGGATCTGCTTCATGTGCAAACTTGTTAGTGATTGAAAGGGACAAGGTGTCTCTATTGGACCGTCCTTGAGGTCTGCACAGCCCAGGACCTCTGAAGTAGAGTCAACGCTTCACAGAGGTCAGAAACTGAGTGAAGATGGTGTGCGTGTCAAAAGGAAACTCAGATAATTTCGCTGGAAGTTGAGATGTTGAAAACAATGGCTGTCCAATTGTGAGAAAATCTGTGTAATTCTTGCTAAATATTGTTGAAGTATGCATAAGCATGTATATACTACACGTGACATATATACTCTGTGTAAAAAGTAGCACTAACCCTGTTACATGCAACACAAAAATTGAACACGAGACGGTGATGAGTATTTGTGGGGCTGTTCCAGAAACAACCCTTTGTCTGCTGACTGAGGGGATGGGTTTTTGTTCATGGTCCGTTTGCTGTTGTTTATAATGTTCCCCCGTATGCGGGTATATCCTTAAACACTATATCCTCGTGTTTGGGGACGGTTTCTGTTTTTATAAATTCACCTGACTGTATCGAACCTCATGCCCATGGCATTTCTTACTCAACATTACACGTATAAACACAATTTCATGAAAGAGAAATTAAGCGATGTTCACCCACATATAACATTCCACTGTAGGAGTAAAATGACCTTTATCTGTTCCCCGGTAGTTGGACATCTTCATTGTGTTTAGTGTTACTTTCCTAAAAAATTAAAAAATGAGCGCTGGCTGGAGGATTCTTGTCCAGCTCTCCTGCTGCATTTCACCAGGAGAAAGTCTGATCCAAAGCATCCTTTTAGGTTTGGCAATGAGGGGTCCCAATGGACACGTTTAAATCTAATCAATATACCCCCAAAATATTTGGACCCCACTGTGCCATGTCCTCACAGACACCTGTTTCCGTGAGAATTTTTTTCTAGCATGTTGCTGGAAACATGTACCTTCTTATAGTACTTATTTCCAATGCCTATGGAACATAGCAACCTTTTTATATATTGGCTGGTCAGGTGTGTTTCAATGAAAGGTCTATTCATGCCTGAACATCTCTTTCCTTAAACTTCACTTGATTCTTTATGCACTATGCATCTTCATATGTTTTCACTCACAAATGTTGCAAAACTCTACTTCTAGATAGAGATATTTTGAAAATTTTAAACATCTTTATTGGGTAGAAATGATTGAATTTCTGTTGTTTTTGAATTCATCAGTCACCCCTTTCCAATGACCATTTACATCTTTAAAACACCTTCACCTACCATAATATCATCCCTATAGTTTTCTGTATTCTTTCCTAAGAAATCCCAATATCCACAATGATAAAGGTTCTCACAGGAATGACTCCTTTTTCACTTCCATCAGTTATTCACTAACAAAATTGGAAATGCCATTTCAGCTTCCAAAACGATGCAATTTTGCCTTCTTTGAGTTTGAAGCTCAAAGCAACATTCTGCAAGAATTACTTGTAGTAAGCAAACAGCTCTGAGAAGTAGTGATTTGGCCAATATGGAAGGGTTAATGTATTTGTACTGCCTGGCAAGGCTTTTATTTTAGTCAAAACTATTTCTTTATCCACCGATAAAGAGACTTTTCTCTAAAAACCTTCTCTGCTAAGGTTTAAAAGGAAAAATATGCATCTAGTTCAAAATTAAAAATGTAACATTGGAAAAGCCAGATTAATAGAGGGCATATCAAATATGACACTCTGTACACAAATCGTTGTTTAGATACATCGATAGCTTTTAATATATATATACTTATGTTCATATGTACTATCTATCTGTCTATCTTCTATCTGTCTGTCCATCTATGGAGAGATCGGAGAAGTATAAAATAATAGTAGGAGTTATTTCTCCAGGTGATGGGGTACTTTTTCTTTTTTCTGAGTTTCCTGCACTTTCAAAATTTCCAAAATAACTTTATCTAACTTGGAAGTCATAAATATTTAATTTCAAATATAAATATTTACTTAGATATAAATAGTATGATTTTGGATTTTATTGAGGGTCCCTGTGGACACTGGTTTGGGCAGCAGGGTGCTCTCCTCTATAATAGCAGTTTTGAAAGTTCTCTCCCTTGTGTGTTTGTACAAAGACTGGGAGAACACCTGATACTGGAGGGGAGATTTGCAGTTGGGAAAAAAGAAGAAAATCAAGCCACAAGGGGACTTCTCCTGTAGGAACTTTTGTCTTCCTATTAAAGCATGCTTATGCAAAAAGAAATCGTGATGCTTAAAGATACACAGAGTCAAAGAAGCTTTATAGCAAAAGAGTGAAAGAAGGTCAGCTATCTTCACAACTTAAAATGGTTCTTGGTCCCAGAAAGAAGGCAGGGTAAATAAGACAAGATATTTCAAAACAAAGTCTCAACTCTAGTTGATGGTGGCCCCCTTTCACTTACATGAATTCACATAAATTATTTTCTCTCATTAATGTAATGTCTGATTCTAAAATACTGTCTGCTTTCCAGAATTTCCACAAAAATTTCCAGCAGTAAATTGAAAAGCTCCCAGATTTATTTTGCTAACAATGCCATGAAGTAGTACAAGCGATTATTTTCCCTTAAAATTGTCATTGAGGAATGACTTCCCCGGCATATCCGCTCCCCACCACACACCATCACCGTCTCCACCACTGCCAAAAACAGATACGAAAAGTGCATCGTATATGCAATATTGGCCACATTTCCCCCAGGACGTGATCCATTCTCAGGTCATAAATCTCATTTTGCATTAAAACAAAGGAAAATGTCACAGTGTAAAAAGAACTGAGGTTTGGGCAGGCACATATCTGATATCTTGGAAAGTGCATTCATTTGACATCGTTAAACAAGTTGGGAGGCGTCTGCTGGCAGGCCCCACGAAGCCATTATCTGGGCATAATTAAAGGACATATTAGGAAGTTTATCGATTGGAAATAGGACAGATCCATTTGAAGCGAGGGATGGCTTGCCATTACAATGTTGTATTCCCTTTAGCGGGACAAGTAAAGATGACACAGAAATATGTCCATCTTAAGCGAATCAACTCCTCCTCAAAGGAACTGGGTGGCTTATTTGTACATAAGTTCTTTTCTCTGTGTGAAAACGTTTATTCTGCATTGGGGGGATGTACCTAGTCTTATCCTTGCCAAGAGGGAAAGGAACAAAAGGTACCTGTGTTGCGTCCAGGTTCTCATCACTACAACAAGATTTCATAAGAAGATTTTAGGAAATGCAAGAAATTACATCAAGCATTTCATACTTTTCTCTTTGGACAGTTTCACTAACATCCACTTCTAGTTGGTCGTCTATCCGTTTCCTTTAAGGTGCATCAGCTTTTCTCTTCTCCGACCCCCTTTTCAGTGATTCTCACCAAAGGAGCCTGCTTGCTGCAAAGCGTCGTATTTGAAGGTCAGCTGTGTTAACGCTTTGGACCAGATGACTGTTGGGCTTTGGAGGGGACTGTGATGAGCAGGGCTGTACGGTGTCGAGCAGCATCCCCAGCCCCGTGGCACTGCCAGGCAAAGTGTTATGACCTGAGGTGCCGCTCAGCTTTGACGAATGTCCCTGGGGCAAAATCTTCCCAGCTGGGTTCCATTTGTCTGGACTCTATTAAGAGGCATAGATGTAATCAGTTCCTGCTAATTCTGCCTCCATATTATCTACCATTATTCACTTCCTTCCAGCTCTGTAATGACTATAGGTGACCTTAAAGGCTGTGAACCAAACCCCAGCAGATGCATGTGTTTGTAAATAGCTTGATTGCCCTATAGCCATGACCGTCCCTGGATGCCATGCCTGTGGGTCACTGGCTGCTTGCTTTCAGACTGCAGCTCCAGGGTTGAACGTTTTTTGCTGGACACTGTATGGCCTGCGAAAGCTAAAAGAGTTGCTTTTTATTTGGCTGCTCTCCAGAAATAAAAATAAATATTGCAGACCTCTGGTCTACATCCTCTCCAGGGTCTCCAGCCCTCACTCTTCCTATGTTCTAATCTGTGTGTAATAGACCTTTGGAGCAATATGTGTCTTTTAAAAATATGAATAGGACGATTTTACTCTGCTATCTAGAACTGAGAATCTCTTCACGATGGCCTCAGTGCCGAATCCAGTCCCCTTAGCTCCTCGCTCTCCTTTCACCAGAGACTCAGTCTGCAAGTCGTCTAAGCTCTCACCCACCCTGGTCGTCCACGATACCATTTTCTCTTCCTTGAGGACGCTTTGCCACCTTCTTGGTCTGAATCCCTCTTGCTCATCCTTCAAGTCTTAAATGGAACATTATTTCTGTGTTTTTATTTATATTTTTAAATCACAGAGTCCACCTGTATCAGTCATATGCTTCTCCCCATCCATGATTCTCGGTGGCACCCTGTCCCCCAGATCCTCAGTTGCAGACAAACACATCCACTTTGGCGGGATGGGCTAGTGGAGGGTCTGACTGATTATAGCCGGACGGCACCCCCTGCAAGGCTTCCCTGGTAAGGGAGCAGCGACATCTGCCCAGGGGTTGCTTCTGTTACACCAGGAGGAAGTGGTCGTTCTGTCACCAGCCCCAACACTTGGTAGCCGCTGCCCCCACCCTACTTTACAGTGGCCGAAAGTGCTCTGTGCTCGGCACAGGTGGCGCTTATGTTCCATAGGAAATCGTAGGCTTGGTCCCAGCCCACAGAGGGACGGAAACCTGAAATGTTCTGTGCATGTCGCACTAGGGAGGAAGAGCTTACATTTCAGGGAAATGACATACACACAAGGAATAAGCCAGTACATAAGGAATAATGTGCAGTAGAGGAAGGACATTTCACCCACAGCAACACAAGGGAAGTGGAGAATGGGTTTTCTGTTCAGAGGAAGGACGGGACGACACACATTCACCCTCGCCATTGCCGCTGTCAGTGGACGGTTCCTGTATCGACAGGGGTGATTCTCAACCCTGTACTTACAGGACATTCGTATTTCCCTCGCTTGCTGGGGAATTGTCCTCTTCCCCCAAATGGAGAGCAGTGCCTGGAAGCTATAAATACATACATACGTATTTATTTACACACCATATAGCACATGGATTTGTTGTAACACGAGGAAATGAAGTGTCCCTTTCATATGGCGGCCATCCATGACTTTGCTTCATGTACAAGCCGGTGCTGTAGTCGATTCAGAGCGTTATAGAAATGTAATATAAAGAGCGTTTCAGAAAGTGAAGAATGAGGGAGAGATGAGTTGCATGCTGTTGTAACACAGCCGCTAAAAGGGGGGAAAATTTAACCACAGAGATTCAAAGGACACCATTAAACATCAGGCATTACTAATATTTTTATTTAATCATCAGGCAAGGGTGAGACAAGTTCAGGGATCAGATGGGGAGAATAGATGGTTAGATGCTGATTACTCTATAAGAATTAAAAAGAAAAAAACATATAAAGGTCTCAAAACACCCACAATGGAGGATCCCAACCCATTTTATCTCAGACGACTTTGAGGGGAATCGGTGTCTGTCCGGGTTCACAAATTGAAAAGGCTGTTTCAAGCAGAGTGTCACCGCACCGTCATCTGAGTTCTGTATCTGACCCTGTCACTTTTCTTCTTAAAATGTGCCCGTAGTGCTTTGCAGGTTCCCGGGAGAAGCCCGACACCTTCACAGGACCAAAGCCCCTCGTGATTTAAGCGCCTGCTTATCGCTCAGAATAACCTCATTTCTGTCCCTGACCCCACGCCTCCGGCCCAGTCCCCCTCCCATTTATCACAGGAATTCGTACACGTGTCTGCCCCCTCCTGCACGAGTTTTGCGGAAGGTGCTCCCACTCCGTATACACGCACACAGTTTCCACCCTCTCCATCTACAAAAATCCCATAAACTCGTCACGACGTAGCTCAGCCGTCATCCACACACAGCGCCTCCTGACCCTGCACGCGGGCTGGGGGGGCTTCAGGGGTCTAGAGAACATATTTTGGGAGCACTTTGTGTATAGTTCTTACCCACCGTTCCTAAGCATCCTGTACTTGTCTGTCTCCCATCGTGTCCGTATTCAACTAATATTTAAGCATGTGGAGCCCCGTTCAGTGGTTACACAGAATAAAAAATAACTGACTTCTGGAATGATTCCATGAATGAATGCATGGATACTATGTTGCATTAGTACTTGGACTCCTTTTTATGCTCAGTCTAGAATTCATATGCCTCCGATACGGAACAGTTGGTACCTTATAATTTCTAGCAAGTGAATGAATGAGCTCCTCCTTGGTGTAAATTACTTTCACCGAGAATCTGTGATACTCACCGTGACCTATATTAGCGCTGAGTTCAATATAAGAGGCTGCTGAATACTTGCTGAATTTAGAAAAATGAATAACCTAGACAGACAGACAGACAGACAGATAGATATGGCTGGAGTAGGTTTTTTTCATCAGCGCCTAACTGAGCAGCCAGCCACCATGCAAACTTGATGGGAGGTAGAATACGTGTCTGACTGATGCATTTTCAGATGAATGATAGGGTTTCTGTGCCATGCTAATGATCTCTGCGGTTCCCTCAACATCAGTCATGGTGTCCATCAGTCCATCCGCCAATGCATACTTTGATCTGACATCTCTAGACCAGATCCAGTATCAGAGGAAGACCAAGAGGGGCGATAAAAATCACCAGCACGGCTGCTGTCCTGATGAAGGTTGCTTAACAGGAGAGAAGTCCTGTCGATAAGTAATTTACGTAGAAATCGTTATTGGGATGTACTGAAGTTGATGGTGGTGGCAGTGCTGGTCCAGGTGGCGATGATAGAGATGCTGATGATCATACAGCCACGCGGTTCAGTGGCTGGTCTTTGTCTACTCAGACATCGCTGCCTGATTTACCTTCATTCATGGAGACCATGCATGGCCAGACTCGAGAGAACCATCTACGTTAGCCTCCTTCTGTGTCGTAGGAGAGGGAAAGCATCTCCTGTCACACATCCCATGACTTATTCGACATGCCATTATTTGGGAGAAGATCGTTTTTTGTAGTTGATTCGACATCTGCAGGCTGCTCAGTCCTTCACGCACATGCACAAGAATGTCACGAAGCATTGGTTTATCAGCACACATCAGCTGAGCTATTACATGATTCCGCCAATCCATAAAATACTATTTACAGTAAAATTTTCTATTGTTAACATATAACATAGGTGTTTATTACTGGAAGTGGTTACTCAATGTCCATGAGGTTTTGATTACAAGTTCTAGAGAGCGGCTAGACAACATTTTACCTGCAGTTAACAACATAGTATGGTGCACTTAAAACTTTGTTAGGAGGGTAGATCTCATGTTACGTGTTCTTACTAACACTCACAAGGAAACTTGGAGGTGATGAATATGTTTATTACTTACATGTAAGCGATGATGCGTACTGGTGTAGGTGTTTGGTCATACTCCTCAAACTGTATGTACTAAACATGTGAAGGTTGTTTTGTACATCAGTCATACCACAATAAAGCTGTTAAATGCCATTCAAAGGAATAGATATATAACCACTATTTCAATGACTTAAAAAAAAAGACAATCTCCTACACTGCTCATGGGAATGCAAATTAGTTCAACCATTGTGGAAAGCAGTATGGAGGTTCCTCAAAAAACTCAAAATAGAAATACCATTTGACCCAGGAATCCCACTCCTAGGAATTTACCCTAAGAATGCCGCAGCGCACTTTGAAAAGATATATGCACCCCTATGTTTATCGCAGCACTATTTACAATAGCCAAGAAATGGAAGCAACCTAAGTGTCCATCAGTAGATGAATGGAGAAAGAAGATGTGGTACATATACACAATGGAATATTATACAGCCATGGATGGAGCTAGAAAGTATTATGCTCAGTGAAATAAGCCAAGCCGAAAAAGACAATTATCAAATGATTTCACTCATATGTGGAGTATAAGAACAAAGAAAAAACTGAAGGAACAAAACAGCAGCAGACTCAGAGAACCCAAGAATGGACTAATAGTTACCAAAGAGAAAGGTACTGGGGAGGATGGGTGGGAAGGGAGGGACAAGGGGGAAAAAGGAGCATTATGTTAGCTGACGTAATGTTGGGGGGGGCATGGGGAGGGCTGTACAACACAGAGAAGACAAGTAGTGACTCTATAGCATCTCACTATGCTGATGGACAGTGACTGTAATGGGGTTGGTGGGGGGGACCTGATGATGGGGGTAGCTTAATCACCATAATATTGCACATGTAATTATAGATTAATGGTACCAAAATAAATTTTAAAAAAAGACAATCAAGTAGAACTGATGAAATTATATCACATTTATCAAACAACATGGAAAACACTCCACTTCATGCTCTCTGCAGACTTTCTCTTCAAATGCTGAAATATTCAAAGATGTATGTGGATCTATTAAACTGATACCTGTTTTGATGAGTGTAGGTCCCCAAATGTATTCAAATTCCTTTTTTATTGGGATTCCAAAAAGACAATAACAAAACTTGTTCATATAAGAGATCTGACTATATAGTGGCTACACACACTGGCGAAGAGAGATGACAGTATTCTGGACAAAGCACTATAATTTGTTCTTGCTTCATTTAATTTCCCTGTCAAGGTTTCTCTCATTGAAACATGTATCTAAATTATTCATGGGTAAACCTTTTTGGACAGTCCATTAACAAAATCCTCTTTGACGTTACCAGTACACCTTTCTATATCTGGGGCTTGATATTTTAGATGATGCTTCGAAAACATTAATTTACTCAGAGGCCTTTCCTTCTACTCAAGTTTTCCCAGAATGGCAGGTACATCTGTTTCATTTGGAATATTCGATTTGAACCCAGGAACAGAATTACCTGAGGACCCTGCCAGTGGTTAATGTGTTCATGAAAATGTGAATTCTGTAATGGGAGAACTCCCTGTCCAGATAATCCCTCAATCCCTGTGTCTCGTTGGAGTGAATACCAACATTCTACATGTCACCAGAAAACATCTTAACAGCTAATCAATTCTATTCTTACAAACACACTCCACTGTATAAAAATGAGGTTGCCAAGCAAAGTAAATATTTAATTAACAAACAGCTAATGAGATTCTCCAGTGCTTTTTTCCACTCAGAGTTAAGCACCTCCATCTAATATAAGGCCATGTCCATTAATATTTTAGAATCCCTTCAGCATTTTTCATTTCAATTTTCTGTCTCATTATATTTTACTGACCGTGATCTCAAAATTGATTTTGACTATGTTACGGGTGGAGATATATAAAATTTTTAAATGTACTTAGAATTTGAAATCATGTCATCATAAGCCTGGAATTGATTATTTTATTTAATACATAGTACTGGAGTTTAACTGCATTAAAACTATATTTAATTTGGTTTCTCATAAATTTTCATTAAAACTTCAATAAACATAGTCTAGCTCTTAGACACTAAATGCAAAGTATTGTTGCTAATTAAGGAGGAACAAATATATCTAAAATAGGAAAAACAGGTCTCAATCTCTCTTTTTCAAAAGCATAGAATGTGGCAAACTGAATGCAAAACTTGAATGGCGTATGTCACATTTCCACATTTTTTTCAAATAGGGTCACCTTGATTTATGAAAAGTATAGAGCATTTTACCCTTGTTATTTGTACTCTTTAAAATGAAATTAATGAAAACCAGTCCCACCCATTGGATAGTGACCTGAAGCCAATATTCAACTGTGGTACTACAGTATGTTTCTAAATGTCCACTGCAGGTCGGCTTTGTTTTTGAGAAATCCCCCAACTTTTATTTTAAAATAAATAAAACCAGCTTATTCTACAGAAAATTAAATAAGCATGAGATAAGTGCACATGAAATTCAGAATGGTTTTACTTCTGAAAAATGAAAGAAAAGGAGGTTGTGGCTGAGGACTAATGTACATTGATATGTATATATATTGATACATATATATTAATCCATATATAGATAGTATGATATGTACCTATATATAAACAACTATTGTATATATATACACACACCTATACTTATATGTATTATATGTCTATATGTATATAAACAACTGTATTATGTATATATACACAAACATATTTGTACATATGTCTGTACACATGTATAAGTACAAATATACATACATATGTATGGGATAATATGTGTACATATATGTGTACATGTATATATGCACACATATATACACACAATCTAAGGTGTAATGGCAGCTAATTTACATGTAATAAATTTAGATGGTGTGTGTTTGAGTGATTCCCATACAGACATATTTATTATATGCATCAAACACTCAGGAAACATGTTTTTGCTTTTCTGCATGTGTGTTTGCTTTCAAATGCACAGAGAGAACACGTCTACATGATACTGAGTGTCAATGATAAAGATAGGGAGAAAAAAGTACCTACTTTGAGAAAAATAATCAACATAAAGAAATATGTGCACATGGTGGGTAAGGCTTCCATGTAAAGGAGGCCCAGAAAGGACAGGAATTTCTCCCAAAGGAAAAAAGAGATTAAAGTTCCTTCAGCCATTTCCTTATGGAAATAATATAAACATCCAATGAATCTTAGATATTTCAATGTAAAGTCAAGTTAGATTAAGAAGCTTGACCACCGTCTGCCGGTAAGACGTTTCAGCTTGCAGCCAAGCCCAAAGCATATTTTAAATAAGTTCAGCACACACAACGGATCTAAGTAGAGAGACCTGGGCAGATGCTCCCAGAATGCTTTGGAAGTTAAAGCAAACACTTGTGCAAAATCAAGTGTACGTGCTGTGAAAAAAAGCCAGGCGCCTTTGGAGGAAGCTCTGTGCACATGGAAGGCGAGTACCCACTCTGACTGGCGAGCTGAGCCGTATCAGCAGGTCTCGAGTCTTGGAAGCTTCCAGCCCACTGGGGTCCCTTCCTGTCATGGCTGGCTGCCTCCCGAGGGCTTCATGGAGGGGATTTTTACTAACTTTTGCTTACTTGCTGGTGGGAAAAAAGGAGGGAAGGAGGCAGAGAAGGGAAAAGACAGAAAGGAAGAATGGTACACGAAGGTATGGAAAGAGAGGAGATGAGACAAAAAAGAGCGAGGACTTTATGGAAAAAGGGAGATACCAAGAAAAGACATGCCCAAACACCATCATCAAGGCAAGATTCCTACACAACAGCTTTCCAGGATTGAAAATGAAGATTTCCCACCTCATTGTCCTCCATGGTTAAAGGGAACCATGTCGGTGTTCCTCTGCTGCTCACCACATTCCTGACTGTCCTCATAGGGTTGTTGGGCTTTCAAACAGTGCCCGTCTGCTATAGCTCAGGACTGTGGGATGTAGCTCGGCGGCTCGTGTGTCCACGGAGAGCTTCATCGTGACATCTGGTGGAAGGGGCTTCCAGACAGGTGAGCCCAGAATCCCAGGAGGGACACGTCAGTCAAAGTTCAGCACGCATGACATTCATCCCAAAGTCACAGGCCACTGGTCAAACATCCACCAGGGCGTCCTTGATTCAGGGTAAGGGAAACAGGCGTGTGGAGATCTCCCGGCCGTTGGTGTGTCAGCTTGAAGAACAGGCTTGCTTCAGCTGAACTTACAATCAAGACACCCCAAGATAAAAATCACTTGGAATGACATCCTGTATTCATCTCCTAGGGCCACTCTAACAAAATGCCACAAACTCAGTAGCTTAAAAAGCCAGCCTGTCACAGTTGTGGACGCTCCAAATCCGCATTCAACATGTTGCAGGGCCTTGCTCCCTGTGCAGGCTCCAGGGGGAGGCTCCCTCCTGCCTCTTCCAGAGTCTGGGGGCTCCGGGCGGCCCTGGGTGCGTGGCCACTTCCCTCCCGTCTCTGCCTCTGTCTCCGTGTCATTTCTCCTCTGGGTCTGTCTCTCCTCTTCTCTGTCTTATAAGGACTCCTGTCATTGGATTTAGCGCCACCCTATCCCAGGACCACCTCATCTGAATCCTCCATCTCAGTCCATCTACAAGAACCCTGTTTCCTAAGAAGGTCAGATTCCAAGATGCGGTAGGACTTCAGATAGCCTGGACTCGGGACTGGCTTCCCAAGTGGGGGTTTGGGATGCAACCTTGCAGGACTGAGCCCTCCCCCTGTGGGACCCAACACCATCTCTAGGTGGACAGAGTCAGAACTGAGTTGAATTGTGGGACATCCTGTTGCTGTCTGAAAACTGCCTCTTGTTGTGGGGAACCCCTCTCCCCCCAGCACACACACACATTGCAGTGGGGTCTCTGTCTGAATGAACAAACCCTTAACAAGACCTGCCCAATGACTGCATGGTTACAAAATCACTGTAAAGCTATATTCATTCAGACAGCATTGTACTGTTACAAGATTGGTCAAAAATACTGTAAGACACATGAATGTATGGAGACCAGTTTTAGGACTCACTGGGATTCCAAGTAACTGTGAAAAGCAGGACTCTTCACCCCTTCACCCCTTCACCTGCACTGGATATTTCACCCAAAACAACTACAAGAAAACAAAATGCCAGTTTGTTATAAAATATGAGTATGTTGTGACAGGCAGGGTTGAAAAATGCACAATAAAGGTCTCTGCCCCCTGGTGGCCCAGAACCCTGTGTAATTCAATCCCCTAGAGTATGGATGGGACTGCGGCTACGGTGGGGTTTATTTCTTATGATTAGGATACTAAACAGTGTGCTTTGAGTTCATCGAAAGAAAAATTGCTCTGGGTTGGCCTGGAGTAATCAGATGAGCCCCTAACAGCGAGAACAGCAGGGCGAGGAAGCAGGCGACTGTGTTGTGGACCAAGGAAGGGTAGCTTCTAGGTACCGAGAGTCCCTGCGCCCACAGCTGACAGACAAACAGGACCACAGTCCTATGAGCACTGGATATGAACACCCAAAACCTCCAGATAATGCAGTCTGGCCAACGACTAGATTTAATCCCTGTGAGAGTCTGAGCACAGGACCTGGTTTATCCTGGACTCCTGTTCACAGAAACATGAGATTTCAGCAAATGTGTGTTGTTTCAAGCTGCTACCCGGGGAATCGTTTCTTCCTCAGCAATAGAAATCCAGTGCAGGCCTCATGAGGTCAGAGTAGAATCGGACTATAAAAATAGCAGTCCGGGTCCCCTTTTAAGACATTTTACCCTTAAAGTGATAAAATATGTCATGAAAAATGCAAAGCTACCTAAAGGGGAAAACATCAGCCTCGTATGTTGGGAAGTGGAATTGTAACTAGAAAACCCCCCACCTGGCGCAGACCACAACCATATCATCTTATCCGAGAGTCTGGGTCATGCCCACACCCAGCACAACTATCATCTCTCAATAGAGAGGACTAAGTAGTTGGTATGATGTCTTCCCATCGAAGAGCATGTTGGCACAAGTTTCAGGACTTTTTTATGTCATGCTCTTGACAAAAAGAAAACTCAAAAAGATTCACCTTGAGTATACCACATTTAACCATGTGGCAGGACTCCTATGTACTCATCCAATTTCTGCAACTCGGTTGTGAGCCTCCCTTCCAAATCAATCTCCCGTCCCTTGCAAGAATTTGCCTCTGTATCTGAACCAACTCGTGTTCGTCATGGCCAGAAGCCCAGCTCTGCAAAGCAAAAAATTATTTTCAACTTTTAAGGGTTCAGTCAACTCATGGCATTGGCATTGGTATGGAAAAGACCTATTTGCAACGGGAAAACGAAATACATTCGCCATGGACTGTGGATGTATTCATTCTGTCCTTGGAATAATCCAGCATCACTTGAGCAACTTCTACCCTTATTTGCTTTGGCCCGGCATGCTCTGCTCTTACAAGCCTGTTTTGTTTTCGGCAGGCTTCCCTGTTCCGCCGACATCAGACAGACCACTGTCCGCGGCTGGAGAAGGAGAGCAGATGCCCAGCCATCTGTCATCAGAACAGCCCTGGCGAGCCACCAAGGTAAGCTTATCGCAGATGAAACAGACCGCAGCCACGGGCAAACACTCTGTGACCAAATTCCTATCAAAAAGGCGGAATTATCAGCAAACCGTCTAAAAAATGTGTTCGTCAGTCGTGTTGGCAGAAGACAGCGGTCGGCGGTAGAACTGGGTACGTGTAATTAAAACTTAACCAGGTAAGGGGGCTGCTAAATTCTGCGATGTCTCCATCTGATGAAGTCTGCTTGCCAGGGACTTAACATCTGGCCATGGTTAAGAGGCGTCTGAATTGCTTATCACTAGGTTTGCGTGGCACACAAGACTTTGAATGATTTGTTTAATGATTTGATGTTGTTGTGTACTTTCGTTCCAAAGTCTCCCTTTGATTAAGGCTCTTTTTTGCGTCCTATGTGTAAAACGTGAAGTTGTTTGCTTCATGCAGCCAAGTCTTTGCAATGAGACAACTGACATGAAAAAGCGGTATTCACTTTCTAAGGAAATTGGTTACCGCAAATTGTATGATTATCAGAATCCTAATCATGGTGGGAGTAAAGTGATGCCTCCGAGGAGTTTAGAATCATATTTTATATTGTTCTTCTTTCAATTGCTTTTCTAATATAAGCATCATGGACAGAAATTCTACTATCTATCTGTTTATCAGTTTTCCAAAAACTTAGCAGGTGATGGTACGTGTCACCATCAGTTTGTCGAAATTAAATATATCCAGAGATTCTGCCCACGGTGATTTTTGCCTGAACAATCGGTTATTTCTGTGGTGCTGGTTTTCTTTTTGATGATATATGTGTGTGATTACGTTGTAATTGCATCTTTCTAGCCTAATTGCATTGTGCTAAAAGAACTTTTCTGTAGGGTGCACATCTGACGTGATTTGTGAGGGGCAAATTTGTAAAATACTTCCACTTTTTCAACAGAAGAATGGGATCTCTGGGCCAATGACAAAAAACCCCATCGGGGACACTCTTGTCGATGGGAAAGGCAGGAGAGAGTGCACACTGGGGGGCTGTCTCGCTGGAAGGTGGTTAGTAGGACATGTTAGGGAATTGGGATGTTGGTGAGCAATTTGAGGAGGGGCTAAGGAAGTCAGGTTTACTCGGGGTTGCGTCCCGTGGGGGGTATTTCTCTCACTGAGAAATCTCAATAGTTCTTATCTCTGGGGAGCGGAGACAGTTAGTGGGTCATTGGTAAATAAAGCATTACTGATGAAGCAGATGCTGGTAGGGAATGAGACAGAAGGGGGTGTTTCGGGTTCTGTGGTCTGGACGCTGTTGCTCATTCGTCCGTATTCAGATGTTGCTGTGAGGGGACCTACTTTGCGTGTCCTGGTGCATTCTTTTGGACTCCGTTATTTGGTTTCTCTGCTTTCTCTGTTTGAAAATTTGCATAGTATCTCATTTCCTTCTGGCCTTTTAACCTGCAAATAGGAGGCATGTCCGTGAGATCAGATCAAAGCTATGAAACCACCTCCTAACTTAAGGCTACCTATGTCCTACAACATGCCTCAATCCTGGAGTGAAAATCCCAGCACATGCTCAGCTTTGACTCTACTCCACTCTCTTTCCTCTGAACACCTGTGAGGAATAGACGGCAGGCACCCCAGGTCCCATACACACCAGAAACAGCCCCCATCCTCTGCTCTGTATGCAGCAAGGGAGGTATCAACCTTCACTGTGCTCAGGCTCTGAGATTTGGAGGTCACCGGGTTTTGCACATACCCTGCTGCCAGAAAACTGGGAAATGGTAAAGCTCCTGAGGTCTCCCTATAGTAAACAGAGGGCTTCCCCGGTGCTGGATGACGAAGGGCAACCAGGGATGGAAAGCCATCAGACACCGGCTGCTGCCCCAGATTTGCCTCTTTATCTAACTCCAAGATGTGAGTAGGCTAGTCTTTCCACCTGCGTTTTGAGTAGCCAAGTATCAAGCAGTGACATCATCACGTCTTGATTTACTTAAAAAAATTAATTTCACTGTATGTATTGCCCTAGAATATGCCCTTTATTTCCACTTGGATGGTTTTTTTTTTAACTTCAGGTGAAATTTTACTTTCTGCTTTGCTGTCAGAAAGATGGGAAGTATACTGAAAACAGAGGGTTATCTGCCAAGAAACTGGCTAAAAAGAAGCCAGACGGTTAATCAAGCATCTTTAAAAGCCAGTATTTTTGTGCAGCTGAGTCGACATTGAGAGTGAATAAATTGGCAAGTGAAAATCAGTGAGAAAAGCCAGTGGCCCCAAGAAAATCATTTCTAATGCCCTGTAAATGGTTGTGATCTGTAAAAGCATTCCATGTAACTAAGCAGTACGAATAGAAAAGACATTCTAATGAGCAGAAATGGGGAATGAGGTGGGTTGATAAATGGGAAAAAATCAGTAATAACGTCATGCTTTTAAAATCTGTGTAGTTCAGGAAAGCCCAGACCTCTGAAGGCCCGTAAGGACAGCCACTAACAGGTCCGAACAAGTCCCGTGTCTTTTGACCATTCTGTGGAATAATAATCTGACACTGTGTGTTGATGTTATGATAACATTTTCCAACCATCCCTTTAGTACTCTTAAAAGTAGTTCTTCTTTAAAATTTTTACAGTGTTAGAGCAGAAATGAAATTTAGATGTGACCCGCTATAACTCCAGGGGGAAAATCTATTCCCAGCCCGGGGCAAATTACCTTTGAAGTCGAAATCAATCAAAGGGAGAGATAAAGTGCGAGAAACCCATTCATTGCTTACAAGCAGTCCTCGACTTCGGCTCGCCTGTGTCTGTCCTGACCTGGCTGCAGAAAGGGACCCCACCCAGCCTCTCTGGCCCAGATATGCCGTGTAATCATCTGTCGATATGGAGGTGGGCTAAGGCCAGGTGAGAGATTCTGGAAATATTTCAGCTTTACCCACACCTGCCCCCAGAGTGCCTCAAGGCAACATGTGTTTACGAGATACAGGGACATGAGCAGTTAATATATGTGGCAGATAGAGAGACAACCCAGGTGTTGCCTTTCCAAAGCCAGTATCATTTCTACACACACTGAAGTTAAATAGATACATTTCCTTCCATTACTTTTATAATTCTGTAACGCAGAAATATTGCTATTACTGTTTTACCAGCAAACACTGAATTTAAGACACTGATCTTCCTCAGCATTACCTACCACCACGTGTGTTCTCTGACTGGTGTCTTGCATTTCCCTCGTTCATTTTATTTCAGTAGGTATGTTTAAGTGTGGTACAAGGTATACAATTCAAAAGGACCAGGACAAGCAGATGCACAGCCCAGTAGCAAACAACATTATCTGTTTTGGGGGACCTGTTTGTCAAAGATTGTAGATTATGTGCTTCCTATATAGTAATATATGGAGGGTGTGTTCATACACACAAATTTGTTGGGGTCAGTCTATCTGCGGCGAACATGTCTCCTCTATTTATTAAGTTGATGTAAGTTTTCCAAGGGGCCCATCTCCCAATGGTTGGCAGAAACCCTGCACGCCTCTGATATCTGAATTGAGAAGAGTCGTAGGGCCTTTCAGGATAACCCTGTTGCTTTGGGGAAAGGCAGTCATCTTTCCTGGATTTAGCAAACACCTGCTCTGTGAGGTCAGATGACACATAAACCATCTATGCTGCAGTGAGGCAGGGTGGAGAAAGAGCTCACATTATAGGTGGTTTTCTAGAATGCTTCCTAAGACCTCCTGCTGAAATTCCTGGGCTTGCAAAATGTGTCCCCTCTGCTCAGAGGCATCTGAACATACCCTGTGCTTCCTCACATCTGTCATTCTACTTTGCTTTTCCATCATGAAGCTGCTTGTAAAAATGATATTATTCCTACAAAGCTGGTTTTTCCCTGTCAACCCTCCCTAAAACTGTCACCATGTGTGGGAGGAAGGGAAAAAGGGAAATTGTTGGAAAGGAATTGATATGTTGCAAACTGTTTGTATCCCCACATTCCGTAAACCATGCCCATTAGACTGTCCTGCCCCTGCAGAAGAATTTGCAATATGTTTGGGAATTGGTATTCTAAGCTTTAAAACATTTTTTCCAGAGAAATTCAATTACTAATGTTCTGATGATTTATCTGTTGTGAAAGGAACCATGAAAGTCCAAGTATCAATAATTTTGTGAAGTACAGGGGAAAAAATGTTTGGAGAATCCTTATGTGTCTAGAAGGAGATATTTCATCCTGTATTGTACATATATTTTCTCTGCACTGAGCAAATGTGAAGTGAGGAGTTATCGATCTTAGGTAATCATTGTTTTAAGAGCATATTTGACCTCTGTTTGTGTAATGTTGCGGGGAATTACCAGAGTATTTTAAGGATTTTAAAACATTTTGAAGTGGTTTTATTTTGCCGGTGTATATGTCCTCTGGGTTCTGTCCCCCGCAATTTTCACAACTCAATAGAAACTGAGTTATGCGGATCAGATCTATGCAACCATCACACTGGGAAAGCAGGGCCGATCTCTCAGGCAGCTTATGAATATTCAAATACTTAGTAAAAATGCAACTATACACATAGTTAGGTAGGTTTCACTGTATCTATCAGCCTCCGATAAAATAGAACTAAATTCCAGTTAAATTCCTCATGAGTGATTTGGAAATGATCATGAAGTGTGACACAGCAGGACGAATTATAGGTACACGGAATCCATTAGCGGGTCTTAGCTATTTAATGTCTAGGCTTTTAAAAAGCCTCAGAAGTCTCTCTGATCCATGATCCCATTGTTTTAAATGCTTAACATAATGCCAGGCAGTATACAAATCCCATTATATACAGCCACCTGTGATCCAAGAATATTGCCATGAAAACCCCGTGGGGAAAGAACAGTCTCTTCAATAAATGGTGTTGGGAAAACCGGACGAACACACACAGAACAAAGAAATAGGAACCATCTCACACTCATCCCAAGAACCGACTCAAAATGATCAAAGACTTAAACGCTGAGACCTGACACTCGAAGAAATCCTAGAAGAAAACCTAGGGCCGCGTCTTATCAACATGAGTCTTGCCCAAGAATTTTGAACCAATGACACCAGGAGCTTGAGCAACGAAAGGATAAGTGGGCAAATGAGACTCACGGAGCTCAGACGCGCCTGCCCAGCCCGGGACACCATCCACTCTATGGAAAGGAAGCCTCCCGAGTGGGAGAAAATTTTACAAGCCGTTTGTCAGATCAACAGTTAACGTCCAAGATACATAAAGAACTGAGTCAACTTAAATAACCAAAAAAAAAAAAAAAAAAAACCTAAAAATGGGCAGAAAGAGCAAAGAAGGCAGTTGAGTGAAGGGAACCCAGGCACCCATTTTTTCTTAGTCTCATCTCCTGCCCAGAATGTCTGAATAGGCTGTTCCCGGGGCTGGGGACTCTGTATATGGGAATGAACTACGGTGGATGAATTCCAGGCGGTGACACACAGGCAGGCCTTCATCCTTAGATGGCTGCTCAAAAGCAATACTGTGAAAAGGAGCCCATGCTCTACGTCTCACTGAAGGAGCGGAATATGTACCTGCTGGCCTCTGGAGACCACCCGTTGCTCTTCCGCTCTCTTACCAGGTCCTTGCGTCTTATATTCCTCAGGGCATGGTCTTTACCTGCTCTGTCTTCCCCAAGATTGTTGATATTTCAACTCAGAATTTAGCAATCATTAGATTCATTTTTTATTCATGTATATGATCAAGAAAATAAGGTTTCTAAGGAAGGCAGGATTGTCAATCCCCAATGACCTACGTCCATGGAACTCACTCTCATTTGTCAATCATGTTACAAGGCATGGTTGACTTTAAGTGAGTTATATGAACCTTTGTAGGCTGGAGCTTATCAGGCCAGACCAAGGAAGAGGACATTCTTCCTTGCAAGAGAGATGCAAAGGATGAAGGAATGCTCCAAGAGGGAGGTGCTCCATGGGTGGTTTTGAAGACTGACAGGATCGAGCAGGAAGGACGTATGGTTGTTCGTAGCTGAGCACAGCCCCTTGATGAAAACCGGTAAGGAGGTGGGGACCTGTGTCCTACAGCCACAGCTCCTTGGTAAAGGCCAGCAAGGAAATGAGTATATCTGTCCTATGACCACAAGGAACTCAGTTTTGCCACTTCCTCTTAAACCTGGAAAAGAACTCTGAGCCTGAAAGGAGAACAGGCCAACACCTCAGATTCAGTCTTAAGAGCTCTGAGTAGAACATACTCCTGCTATGCCAATTTCATGACTTGAACAGTGAGCTGGTACCTGGGTGTTGTTCCAAGCTGCTACATCTGTGGTAATTTGTGATGTAGTAATAAAAAGTGAAGACAGGATTTAATACATTTTGTATCATATGATGCTTAGAGAAAAGCTTAGTAATAATAAGGTAAAGAATCCTTGTGACAAAGTCTTTCTGGTCGCATTAGGGTCCTTTCAATTAAAACAAAAAAGCAGTATCCACATCAAAATATGACTACCATTTCTTTTCCAAAACTTAGATAATCTCCCCTGCATGCTCGAGGAATTCTGTACTTACTGAGGACACGGGAGTTTCTTTTTCAGATCTAAAATACTGTGTAATAACCACAAACAGATTTTATGAAATATTTATAATTGGCTTCACTTTATCAAGAAATTGGAAACCTGATCCCACTCATAACACTTTAAAAATTTGAACTGTACCACAGATAGATAACAAAGACACTCTACCACAGAGAAACATTCAAAAGTTGAACATCCCATTTGCGTAACGTGATTCCATCTACATCATACATAGTAACATTAAATCCTAACGATTCAGTGTCCATTTTTCAGACACTTAGCTTATACATAGACAAGAGTTTTGGTGTTTGCAGGGTGATTCCTTCAAATGACATTGTTTTATTGGCAAAATTAATTCAGTAATTGGTGAAAGTATGGTGAAAACGATCCATTCTTGAATCCTCACAACATTCCTGTTAAGTCCTCAGAATGCACATCTTTAAATTACATATGCACGTATTTCCAGTAGGAGATGTTACAGAGAACATGCATTATCCTTTAGATGGCAATTCTACCAATTTGAGAAAAATCATCTAATTTCTGTTAGTATGACGGATCCCCTCAGCTCGCATTTATATGCTTGAGAAATGTCCAAACCAGGTTATTATTCGCAAGCTGTAGTTTGGAGGGCTTCCAATTTTATATTTTAGCATTGTCAAAGAGTTATGGTTAAAAGACCAATATACGTGCTTCTAAAATGTCATAATGACTAAAGAGGTCAATGAAGATCTATAACTCTTATTGCTGCAATTCAAAGACTTAATAATTTCTAAGACGTGTTCCCTTCATAAGGTTGCCCAGAGGCTGAGGAGAACACAGGGAATTAGTAGAATGTCTTCTCTGTTTCTGGGCTTTCTGAGGCTAACTGGGTCCTGTGGAGAACACCCACGTAAAGAGAGTCCATTTCTGTTACTCTCACTTTGTCCACATCGCAGGGGACACACACAAAAATAATGGCCAGAACAGCTTCCAAGTTAAGAGAAACAAGTCATCTCATGGTGCAGTTCAAAGGCGTGGAAAAAGGCAGCTCCGCTTAGGTCCCATCCTGGTGTCAACAAACCTGGGGCAGCAGGACTGTGAGGTTTCAGGAACACCGCAGCTCCTGCAGTAGGCACAGGGGGTGGGGGGCGCAGGGGTTCCCCGCAAGGCTGGTGCGGTGACACGGTGATACAGAGAGTGTAGCTAGCCCCTTCCTGCCTGGTTAACTCAAAGCACAGAGGGCATAGAGTCCGGTGGAATTTTTCAGATAGGCTTTTTGGACAAGGTGGGGCGTGAAATGGATTTCAGAGGAGAGATGAAGAAGAACTTTTCCTCTTCTGGAAACTCTGCCCATGAAGATGGGCTTTACCAAGGTGACCTTAGGAGAAAGTCTGGTGGGACAGAATGTTACTTTGAAGTGACAACCTTGGCGATTTCCTCTTCTGCCCTCCCAGACACATTTCCTGATGTGATTTACCATTCTCCAATCCATCTTCCAAATCTGTACACATCACCTGAATTGAAGAAGAGGTCCTTCACTGAATGCAAGGTGCGGAAAAGTTAACTCATGGCCACAGACTTACAGACTCTTGGAGCAGCCCAGTGAACGGCAAAGTACAGGTCAATACACGAATGTCCTTCTACTCTTCACAGACTAGTTAGAGATGCCGAATGCTGGGCTCTACACCAGAAGAGAGGTCCATTGGAGGCTATCAGAAAAGCTGAAACACTGGTTGGGCTTCTTGGAGAAGAGCCTTGCCTCAAGGAGGAATAGATAGAAAGAACAGTATCCATCCTTTCTACCCATGCCATGGGAAATTCCAGAATCTTAGAGTTATGTCTCTACCATCTCTTGAAAATAAAGTGATAGCTATGGCCATGTCTAGACAGAGGGATTCATGACGTGTTCAGGAAAAGCCGTGATCCAGCGTGGCACAAGATGGTCAGAATGGCCCCGTGCGTTGGGAGCATGAGGAGGACAGCAGATTAGTTTAACATGATGGGGGCCAAAAAGATGTGGGCTGGCCAGCACAGCCCCAGCCCTGAATGCCAGATGGGAGTTAGCATTTCTGAACAATGACTTCTTGGTGAAAGGGTAACCCCAGAGGCCCGATGCTCCATGACATTCTACCCTGCTCTTCTTCCCCCATAAGCAGGGAAAACCCTAGAAAAGGTAGTTCGTGCAAAGAACTGAATTCACAAAAATAAATTTCCAGCCACTTGGGTGAGGTGTGAACGCTAAATGCAGGAATGCGGTTGTTAAAAGTGAGTGTGTATTATTTTGCATAGGAGTTCTAGTTCTGAAGGTCATACCCAATGATACCAGCATTCTGTTTAAACCCTTCCTTCCCTGAATTGTGTTTGATTATTTTAAAGTTAAATGTCACGGACCTTCGGTCATGTTTTCACATATGAGCACGCTCCAGAAGATGGCCATTGGCATTAAATTCTATCACAAAACACATTCGATGGTCGTTTCCAAATTGCTGACCTGTACAAAAATGAGTAATAGATTTACAGGGGACACATCTTTATAAATAGTGACATGCAAATGACTGCAGAATTAATGCTCAAGGTGATGTGGAGCCTACCCTTGGACTTTCCTTAGAGACTCGCCTCTGCGGAATGTGTCTAATACTCTGCTGGTAATTAGATATCGATCCCACCTGTCAGTGGTCATTCTGCCACACGTCCCTGCGCACAAAATGAGAAATGTATCCTGTCAGAATTCATCCAGAAGCCAGATCCAAAGGCAGATGTTTTATTTACATAATGTCTGCGGGGAATGGAAATTAATTAGAAATTAAAAGGTGATGATAACTTTTGAAAGTAAATTACGTTGAGAAGGAATCTAATTATTTGTCTCACACACTTGTTTCTCTCTGAGAATTTATGTCCTCTTTCTGAAGGGAAATAAGGGCCTGCCTTTCAAGGGGAATCGGGCAGCCTTACTCCCTACCATCTTTAATGTGGGTGGTGGGGAAGGGAGTCCGTGGTCTGCAGGACAGCAGTGCCTGTGTACGTGCAAGAGAGGAGGTTAGAAGTAGGGCTTGCATATTTTGCATTCCTACTCGAATTACACCACACTCTGTCATGTGTTTGGGTATTTTTGCCACCCTTTCTTTTTCCTTAATAATAACACTTAAAGGCATTATCAACCGTTCTTCCTGCCTTGTTGAATTTTCTTCGGCATTATAGGTGAGATGACACTATTGGATTCTTGCATTCCATTCCGTCACTCGTTTGCCAATATGCATTGACGGTCGATTATGTGTAAGGATTGTGCCAGACACGGAAAATGTCTTTGGAATATGTGACCTTTGTAAATAGACATCTATTTCAAATTCTAGTAGTCAGATAAGCATATACGTGATGCCTTACCACCCACATTCCAAACCAGCTCTAAGAGATCTGTGTCTCTTGTGGAATGACATACAGAACTCGCGATGGGTGAGACCTTCTGGAGAAGTCAGGGAGGTCAAAAGAGACGGTGTGGGCACTCAGAGTTTTGCTCATATTATTTCAGTGTTTGTTCGGATCTCGTGAGATCATTCAAGGAAAGGACGAACAGACATGGTAAATGCATGCACACGTGGTAGTAATTGTTCTTCCGTCTGCGTCTTCTGAGTCTGTGCTCCAAGAACAACCTTTCCCCAAGTATTGCATGAAGCAGGGGTCATGGAGTTTCTTCTAGGCAGTTCAGGCCAAAATGCCACAGACGGGGCGGCTTGTTCTAGTAAGGGCAGTACTCCCGTCACGGGGTGGCCCCGTGCTCCTGACCGCACCTAAGCTCCCCTCCCAAAGGGTCACGTCCAGGCACCATGGCCAAGGGGCTTAGAGCCTCAGCACAGGAATGTCGTGTGGATGCAGTTCAATCGCTGGCAATGGTGGAGAACTCAGCTCTGAGTCTGAAACTCTTCCCCACTGAAAGGTGAGTCAACCTTGGGGCACAGCAGTGTATTTTTAGAAAGAAGGACAACTTTTAGCCAGATGAGTTGATGCTGATAAAAAACGGAACATAAAGACTTCAGACATGTAAACACACATCCAGACTGATATCAACAGGCAAGGATATACGAGGTTGGCCTAAAAGCACATTAAACAATTAATTTGAAAGAAACAACTGGTAGCTTCCTCCTCCTTGAGCCAGAGGGCATCTGTGAAGCTCCGTCATGCCAAGTGTCACCATTCAGAGGCAGTAGCAATGCAGAAACTGAGAGTTTAGTGCCAAACTGTCGGTGTCCCCAGAGATAATGTCCTTTTGTTTTTCTATGTCAGTCACTGACACCGGTAGGAATCATAATTCTGTGACTAATATATGAAACATACAAGTAAAAAAGCCAGATGGTTCACTCAACGTAGGTGATGGTCACAATCCGTTGCCTGAAGAAGGTCCATAGGGAGACACATGTCGTCAAGGAGAAAGAGAAAATTGAAGTCAGTGCCTCCTGTCAAGGGGTGGCTCCCCCGTTCGGAGTATCGGGAAGATAGTATTCATTGCACGTATTCCAGGGACTCGCCGAATGACTCAGAGACTCTGAAAAGCCCTCAGGGCTACGTGATGCGTCACAGCGTTTAGACTCACTCCAGTGTCTTCACTTCCCCAGGACCCGGCATGGCCTCGGTTTTCGGCCCAGCGTTGAAGATTCCATTTTTGAGAGTTTTGTGAGCTAAGCTGCTCCATGTCACTTAGCGACCTTAAAATTGACAATGAAGGGAGAAGGAGACATTGACACCAGAAAACTTCCAAGTGGCTACAACTCAGACTTTTTTTTTTGTCTCCCCTAGAGGCAGTTGCTAAATATTTACCAGCATATTGCTGCATAAAACTCAAACCTTCGACTCGTTACTTGGAAGTTGCAAAGCCGAGGCCGTCACCTCGTATTGCTCGTATGTGACTAGTTCTCTTCCGTCTGTATGGCTTAGAATTTCATGTCGATCGTGGCACAGGAGGTAGAGCCAGAATGTTTAATATGGGCCCGTCATGCAATCTGCCATCATAAAAACGGCATCTGCTTCCTGTGCAGACTTGACTCATGTCTCCTCACTGCTGCCCATGCCACTGAGTATGACTGCAGGCCTTAGAAATTGTGCACGAGACACCAAGGAGAATCTAAAAGAGGAAAAGCAGAGGGTCACCTGGTTTAGGATCTCAGAACTGGGGAGACAGCACTGCAGTAGGTGTCTCACCATGCCATGCCCAGCAGAAAATGAATGCTCCGAGCCACTGTTTCCTGACCTCCAGCCAACAACAGAGGGTGCTTTGGGGAACTACCCTTCCCTCCTGAGTCTCTCTGACCACCCCAGGCAAGCCCACCACCCCCAGCAAAGGGCATGGATGTAGAGTCCTGGCAACAATGCATGGCTGGGGGGGAAGCACCCTCCATCCCTGCTGGCCCTGAGACTGCTTTCTTACTCCCAAAACACCGAGAGCCAAGCCCCCCCCCCCCAAAAAAAAACTGATTTATGGGTTTTCATGAAATGCCTGTTGAATTCCAGCAGGGTTTTTTTTTCCCGTAGACCTAGACAAGCTTATTCTAAAATTGGGATGGCAAGGCAAAGATCCTAGAATAGGTGAAACCATTTGTAAAACAAGAATAAAGTAAGATGCATCATGCTATCTTATATATTCTATCTGTGTCTTGCCTCAGTCCCACAGTAGTCAAGTCAAGCTTTTTGCGAGGGGATACACTTTGCTCAGTGGAACACAGTTGTGAACCCAGAAATAAACCTGCACAACCCATAGTTCAACTGATCTTTGCCAATTCGCAAAAGTAATTTAATGGAGGAAAGATGGCTTTTCAGCAAATGATGGAAATTAACAAAACCCTCAATCCTAAATCTTGCAGAAAAAATTAATACAAAGTTGATCATTGACTCACATGTAAAACTCTTATTATTTTTTTTTTTAAGAAAAACACCGGAAAACAATTTTGGAATCAAGGGCTAGGTTTAGACTGGTGACACTTAACCGAAACCACAAAAACACATCCCTTACGGGAAAAACTGATGAGGTAACCTCATGAAAATTAAAAACTTTTGCTGTTTCAAAGCTCAAGTAAAGACAATGGACGGATTAACTACATATTGCAAGAAAATATTTGCAAACTCCACATCTGATGGAGAACTAGTATCTAAAATACATAAACAACACTCAACAGCCAACAATAAACCAAAAACCCAGCACAAATAGGCAGAGCACAAAGGGTTTTCATGGACAGGGAACACTCTTTATGATACCATACTGATGGATACATGTCATGTACATTTTTCAAAACCCATAAAAAGTGCAACCTCAAGAGAGAACCCTGATGTAATGCATAGTCTTTTGTTTGTGATACTGTATCTAGTTTGATTCATCAATTGTAACAAGTAGACCACACTATGGCAAGATGCTAATAACAGGAACCTTTTGGGGAAGAGGAGCGTATCGGAATTCTCCGTCCTTTCCGCAATTTTTCTGTAAACCTAAGGCTGCTCTGGAAAATGAAGCATATTTTTTTTTAAGAGAGTGAAAAAATAAATCCACCACAGCAGCTATATTTTGCTCATGTCACCACAGACTTGGGGAAAATTCCTCCGTCTTTGGCATTTGCAAAATGCTGCCTTCAAACCAAAGACAGGTCCCATGGCAGCAGCTTCCTGCCCGTGGCAGTTTTGAGAAGCTTGTCTGAAGCCATAGGAGGGACCAGGTGGTGCTGCTCTGACTGGTCACTGCAGCCTGAGGCTTGTCTGGGTCCACACCACCGCTGCGGGGACCTTCGCGCATCCCCAGTAAATCCCATTCCTCCTTAAGGACGACCGGGAGGGCAGAGTCAGGATCAAGGCAATATTGCACAGGCATATCTTCTGACGGGTGGCCACTGGCTCCCCTCTGCAGCCGGCAGGCAGCCTGACCTCCCTCTGCGCTGAACGCTGGCTTACGTTTGTAGCACTCTTTGATTTTGGGTCTCCATTGCCCCCTGAGGTGCTGTGGATAGAGCTAACCTCTGCATTTTCAAAGACAAAAGGAAGTCCTTGGTCCTGGCCACAGCCACCAGGCCCTCAGGAACTTTGTGAAAACCTAACAGGCTGGGTCACTCACTGGCTGCGACTCTCCTGGGCATGAAGGATATCCTCTTGCGATTTGAAGGTTGACTCCCTCACACTTATTTCTGAAAGGAAACGGATCACAACTGGTATTAAAATTACTCCAGAACCCGCTGGTAGCAGGAGGCGCCCTGATTTGAAAGTAATGCTTGCAAGTACATAGGAATGCTGGAAAGGCACGAGCAGTCGTCATTTATGTGAAAAAATGTGGAATTGGTGAATAGAATCTTCTAAATACTACGAACATTTATTTTATTATCAGGAGCCTAAGAGGGTAAAAGTTAAAATGCAATGAACATGTTCAGCTTTATGATTTACACATATTAAACTTCAGAAACGATTATTGTGATGTTCCTTAGGATAAGGAATTAAGACATCTTTTTTTGTTGTTGTTCAAGTTAATAGTTGAAGCATTTTATCCAGAGGGATTTTTCTTTCTTTCACATTTCCTAAGTCAAAGTAGATATTTTCGTCTTTAGAGATGTAGTTCACAGTTTAATAGTCTGAGTCATTCTTTACTCACAGCTGTTAGGGGGAGAACCATTATGTTTAGCCAGGTCCAAAGACAATAATATAAATGTTAAACAAACAAAGATATCTCCCCCTGGGTGGAATATCATCTCTACATTTGATTTTCAGGAGGAAGAGACTAGAGACCAGTGTCAGGAATTCTTCCATGTACCATTACCCACCAAAAAAATATTATATATGCAAAATAAGTTGAATTAAGTCCATATACAAACCCATTTCCCACATCGTCTTTTTAGAACAAAAACATAGAGCAGTCTGATGACAAAGAGGTGAAAAAATATAGAAAATAATAATGCCCATTAATGTTGAACTAGAACATAAACCTTAGAATCATTATATGTTTGCATGCCATAAATATTCCCTTAGTAGAACTAATACCTTAGCTCCAACTTCGTCTTTTGCTTGGTTTTCTTTAGAACACAGTGTGGAAATGGTTTCTTCAAACTCGAACACAGCCTCTGTCCCAAATGCAACTGAAACTTAGAGAAACACCATTCACCAGGGATATAGTGGGCTTTTATAGTCTGGATTGTGTGCCCCCCCAAATTCATATGTTGTAGTCCTAACCCCCGGGACGTCAGAATGGGGCTGTACTGGATAAGGGTCTTGAAAGAGGTGATTTAGGTAAAAGGAGGTCATAGGGTGGGCCCTGATCCCACAGGACTGGTGTCCTTGCAGGAAGAGGATATGAGGACAGTCACACACACAGGGATGCTAACATGAAGACACTGGAGAAGATGTGGGCGTGTGGAGGCTCAGGAGGGCCAGCCCTGCCCATACTTGGACCTCAGGGTCCAGCCTCCAGATGGAGTAGATCAACAGGAATGCCTGGTTGAAGCCCCCCATCTGTGGTCCCCTGTTATGGCAGCTCTTGAAAAAAGATTCAGGGGCTGTCCCCAGTCCTCGATAAAAGATAGCATCTCTAGTCATAGCAAGATGGCTATTAGGAGAGGGAAAAGGCATCATCTAACATAGAAACTATTTCAAAGGCACACACACACCTGCTGGTCAGTCCCACTATAGGGGAGCTTCCTCTAATGGAGAAGCCATCCCCTTCCTACGCTACTGATTTTTCACCAAATTGGAAGGCATTCTTCAGATCTTTGGGAGGTCTGGTCCTGTCTCTTCCTTCTTCACAGGTTCTGGAGTGGAATATGCTTGTCCATGTACACAACACTCCTCATCTCTCCTGCTGTGCGTACCCGTCACACGGGGTGCTTCCCACTGTGTTCCTTCCTCTGAAGACAGCCATATATATATACATATATATCTTTCATTTCAAGACTGTATTATAGTTGGAATTGCACGGTATGTAAGTTTGGGGATCGACTTTATCCAGTCAGGAATTCCCAACCTGATGCAGCTGTCACTAGATCATCCCTTTTTATGGTTATATAATAATCCACTTTACATGAATGTATCCATTGTTTCCCTGAAGAACTCTGTGGTTCTTGGCACGTTGAGGCTGAATGATTAACGCTGCTGGGGTTTATGTACGAGAGTCTGTGTAGACATACATTTCTGCTTCACTGAGATAAGTGTCCAAACGCCCTGGGTTGCATACGAGCAGCTTGTTTATTTTACTTAAGGAGTTACCCTGCTATTTTCCACAAAGGAAGTCTCACTTGCATTCCTATAGAAATGTGTGAGTGGTCCAGTTTCCTTACATCCTTGCCAGCATTTGCTGTTGTCACTAATTTTTTTTTTTTTTGCGTTTTGGTTATTCTCATAGGTGTGTAGTGAGAGCTCATTTGCAGTTCTCTTAACTCCTAATGACACCAAACTTCATCTATCTGCCTCTCTGCTTTCCACACAATATCAGTCGTGTGTCTATTTCTACTTCCATTGTAGGATCTCTTTCATGGTTGAGTTTGGAGAATTTCTTATATATATTCTAGCTATGAGTCCTTTGTCTGATATATGGCTTACAGATATTTTCTCAGCCATTGTATTTATTTTTTAAATTTTTTTATTAAGGTATTATTGATATAAACTCTTATGAAGGTTTCACATGAAAAAACAATGTGGTTACTACATTTACCCATATTATCAAGCCCTCACCCATACCCCAGTGCAGTCACTGTCCATCAGTGTAGTAAGATACCACAGATTCACTATTTGCCTTCTCTGTGCTACACTGTTTTCCCCGTGATCCCCCCACGCCATGTGTACTAAACATAATACCCCTCAATCCCCTTCTCCCACCCACACCACCTGCCCTCCCACACCCCTCCCCTTTGGTAACCGCTAGTCCCTTCTTGGAGTCTCTGAGTCTGCTGCTATTTTGTTCCTTCAGTTTTGCTTCATTGTTATACTCCACAAAAGAGGGAAATCATTTGGCACTTGTCTTTCTCCACCTGGCTTATTTCACTGAGTATAATATCCTCCAGCTCCACCCATGTTATTGCAAATGGTAGGATTTGTTTCTTTCCTATGGCTGAATAGTATTCCATTGTGTATATGTACCACCTCTTCTTTATCCATTCATCTACTGATAGACACTTAGGTTGCTACCATATCTTGGCTGTTGTAAAAAGTGCTGCAATAAACATAGGGGTGCATATGTCTTTTTGAATCTGAAAAGTTGTATTCTTTGGGTAAATTCCAAGGAGTGGGATTCCCAGGTCAAATGGTATTTCTATTTTTAGTTTTTTGAGGAACCTCCATACTGCTTTCCACAATGGTTGAACTGGCTTACATTCCCACCAGCAGTGTAGGAGGGTTCCCCTTTCTCCGCATCCTCACCAGCATTTGTTGTTCTTAGTCTTCTGGATGCTGGCCATCCTTACTGGTGTGAGGTGATATCTCATTGTGGTTTTAATTTGCATTTCCCTGATAATTAGTGATGTGGAGCATCTTTTCATGTGTCTGTTGGCCATCTGAATTTCTTCTTTGGAGAACAGTCTCTTCATATCCTCTGCCCATTTTTTAATTGGGTTATTTGCTTTTTGGATGTTGAGGCATGTAAGTTCTTTATATATTTTGGATGTTAGCCCCTTGTTGGATATGTCATTTACAAATATATTCTCCCATGCTGTAGGATGCCTTTTTGTTCTGTTGATGGTGTCCTTTGCTGTACAGAAACTTTTTAGTTTGATTCAGCCATTGTATTTTTAATGTCATGTTCTTGCTCCTTTAATCTTTATTCATACAAAAAGCATTTGGAGATGCTTTTCTGCAACTTAATCTTTCAAGACTCATCATATTGTGAGGAGAAATATTCTATGTGAGTTCTTACTCATTATGTAATTTAATAAGCAGTTTTACTCCATGGCTTGAGTACATTATTGTACAAAACTTTACGTTATTTTCATGGTTAAGGATATTCGTGAGTAAGGATACCCAGGATTTTTCGGTGATTCAAGTTGCTGTAATTATATTCTGTCATAACACAATATAGATCATCACTTGAACAAATTAAAGTAAAAAAAAACAAATTTACAGTATTTTATTCTCACACTTCATATGACTGAGCAGGCATTTTCTGAAAAATAGGCCTTCAATATATGTATTCTATAGAATGTTTCCCTCGTACTAACACAGAACACAAAATCACAGTGCCCATCTCGGTAGATGCAAAGTCACTAACATTTGATACTGTTCCTAAACGTAAAAGGAAGAAAATCAACTAAGGTATCAGGAACGGGGAGCAGTACTGTAATCCTATAAAGATATCTACAGAAATCATACTTAACAATGGACCATGAACTCTTTTTCCTTCAAAATGAAGAACAAAGAAAACCTACCTATTTCTGGATATGTGTTCAGCATTTTATGGAAGATCTGTCATTCACAGGGAGAGAAAGTATACAAATCGTAAGAAAACAATGTGCATCATTTTCACAGATAAACTGATGCATCAATCCTGAAAAAGAACAGTTCTCAATGAATAGCTCAGCCATTACTTTATATAAAATCAATACAATCACAGAAAATCATAAATATTACCCCCCTTAACAGAAGAAAGTCTTAAGATGCTGTTTTTTCCCCCCTAAATGAAAATCATCTACGCTGATTGTTATAAGTATGGGGGTGGTTCACCTAGGAAAAGCTTTGCATGACTTTTTGTAATTTTCAGAGGAAATTATAAAATTGGATTAAAAATGGAAGAAAAAGTTGCATCATTCTTTATACTTTTGAATTTGTTATTATTGTCTATTACTTTTCTTCATGCAGTGGCTCAATCAAGAATGACGCAAAACTGAGGAACGTGTGTTGCCATAGCAGTCGGCAGGGTTACAGTGTTCAGAGACGACACTCCACCCTAAAGGGATGACATTTCAGTAATGTGGGACTTCCTTGTAGGAACCAGCAAGAGAATATCCCTCCTCCAGGTTTGCATATTTGACCCTGAGTAACGTTCAAAAGTCCTCATAACCGCCCCCAGACAGAAGGGGTTCCCAAAATTCCTGTTTGAAAAAAGACACACCTTTGCTGAAGCTTGCCCATCATGCAGATTTCTGCAGCTTCCACACAAACAAGGAAAGAAATAGAAATACAGGCACTACCTGGTGCAGTCGAGGTAAGAAGGGATGCTTCACGAATTGACCTTCAGGAATCCTAGCAGCCAAGCTGGAAACACGTTAGGGTTGACACATCAACACAGATACCAGGGGACGCACCTTCCCTCAGAAGCGTGAACCGGCATGCCGCATACAAGCAGAAAAGATAACAAGACATGTAAATGCTGATAAAAACATTCATGTGATCCTGCCCCCATCATACGTGAACTAGCAAAATGACACATCCATATGAAAAACAGGCTGAAGGAACACTGTGCACGTGTTTATCAATCTGAATATTTTTTATTGATTCTTTCACTGTTTTCCATCACCTGGCTGTCCACATCGGAGCTCCATCAAGGATTGGAAAGCGATTCAAGCGATTTTTCCGGATGACGGCTGTGCAACAGACATTTTTCCACCCTCCGGAAGGAGATCCCCTTTTTCAGAGATGGTCCAATATACTGGCCATTTGGAATTTTAGTGACCAAACAGATGGTTTTTGAATTTCTGATGATACTGTCTTTCTCTGGAAATCGTTCACACGTTTTCATTGTAAAAACAGCCCATATCATTTTCTGCTTGTTAATTTGGTACGTATTTTTGATTTTGACAAAACGTGTTCTTCGATAAAATGTGTTCTTTAATCAAAAAAGAAAAAGCCATGGCTGTTTTTTTTTTCACTCATCTATAAGAAATTTGCTTCATTTCAAGCCAGTGTCCTCAGTATGGAACAGATGTCCCTTTGTGTATTGGGCACATATATTTGGTAAATCCATGTTAGCAGAATTGTGACCGCGTGCTCTTCAGCAATTTGTTGAATAAAATTCTGCACAGAGAAAAACGCCAACACTGAAACAGACACCTTCCATTCTCCTCACCCAGTGAGATTTTCTCTTGATCCTTGAATTTCTGTGCTCTGTTCCACCTGTTGAACTAAATTGTCCACTTCTTCACTCATTCCTCCTAGACAAGTCAGATCTTTCCCATCTTTCTCCCACCACACGAGGCAAACTCGTGGGTATCACCGTTGCAGACATTCCACCTCCAAGCAGAGAAAACCTGTTCCGAACACATTGCTTCCACCGCTTGGCTTCGAAAGCTGTTAATAATTGGACTTCGCTTCTGTATTCAAACTCTGCCCCCACGAGGATTTCCGTGGATGCCCTAGAACATCCAAAACGTTTCCCTGTGTCCGGACGACTTGTTGTTTCCTTCCACAAACGCGCCTGGAGCGCTCCCAGCCTTCTGGTTACATACGTCGATACCCCGCAGACCGTCTGCTCACGCTTTGGGACCCATCCCCTGGATTTCTTCAGGACGACATAGAAGAGTATCTACTCTAGTTTCAAGACACTAGTAAAGGCCGTCTTGACGTCAAGCTGTGGTTGCACTTTATCAAGTGGAAGTTTCGCCTGCTGGCCGAGGAGTCACATTACGGTGCTCACTAACAGCTCACTCGGAACCTGATAAAAGGCCTTAAAAGCCAAACATTCTGGCATCTAAAAGAAAGACAAATTCCCTCTCAGGCTGCCTGTCATGCTGCTCTGACTGAAAAAAAAAAAAAAGAGAAAAAGAATCTTCTCAATATTAAATAAATGTAAGTATATAAATCCTACCTATATACTGTTGTCATTGTGCATGATAGGTAAGCCGCCATATATCATATAATACAGGTATTATAAATGCAGACATATTATACTTTATATGAAATATGCAGTATGACTTTAACACGCCACTCACTCCAAAGGATAGATCAACCAGGCAGAGGATAAGTAAAGACACAGAGGCACTGAACAACACACTAGAACAGATGGACCTAACAGATATCTACAGAACTCTGCACCCAAAAGCAGCAGGATACACATTCTTCTCAAGTGCACATGGAACATTTTCCAGAATAGACCACATTCTAGGCCACAAAAATAACCTCAGTAAATTCAAAAATATTGAAATCTTACCAACCAACTTCTCAGATCACAAAGGTATAAAATTAGAAATAAATTTCAGAAAGAAATCAAAAAGGCTCACAAATACATGGAGACTTAACAACATTCTCTTAATGAATCAATGGGTTAACGACCAAATCAAAACAGAAATCAAAGAATATATGGAGACTAATGACAACAACAACATAAAGCCACAACTTCTGTGGGACGCAGCGAAGGCAGTCTTAAGAGGAAAGTACATTGCAATCCAGGCCCATTTAAAGAAGGAAGAACATTCCCAAATGAATAGTCTAAGGACACAATTATTGAAATTGGAAAAAGAAGAACAAATGAGGCCCAAAGTTACCAGAAGGAGAGACATAATAAAGATCAGAGAAGAAATAAATAAAATTGAGAAGAATAAAACAATAGAAAAAAATCAATGAAACCAAAAGCTGGTTCTTTGAAAAAATAAACAAAATAGATAAACCCCTAGCCAGACTCATTAAGAGAAAAAGAGAAACTACACACATAAACAGAATCACAAATGAGAAAGGAAAAATAACGACGGACCCCACAGAAATACAAAGAATTATAAGAGAATATTACGAGCATCTATATGCTAACAAGCTGCAAAACCTAGAAGAAATGGACAACTTCTTAGAAAAATACAGCCTTCCAAGACTCACCAAGCAGGAAACAGAAAAACTAAACAGACCAATCACCAGCAAGGAAATTGAATCGGTAATCAAAAAACTACCCAAGAACAAAATCCCTGGACCGGATGGATTCACCTCTGAATTCTACCAGACATATAGAGAAGAAATAACACCCATTCTCCTTAAAGTTTTCCAAAAAATAGAAGAGGAGGGAATACTTCCAGACTCTTTCTGTGAAGCCAGCATCACTCTAATACCAAAACCGGGCAAAGACCTCACTAAAAAAGAAAATTACAGACCAATATCCCTGATGAATGTTGATGCAAAAATACTCAACAAAATATTAGCAAACCGAATTCAAAAATATATCAAGAGGATCATACACCATGATCAAGTGGGATTCATCCCAGGGATGCAAGGATGGTACAACATTCGAAAATCCATCAACATCATCCATCACATCAATAAAAAGAAGAACAAAAACCACATGATCATCTCCATAGATGCTGAAAAAGCATTTGACAAAATTCAGCATCCATTTTTGATTAAAATTCTCAACAGAATGGGTATAGATGGCAAGTACCTCAACATCATAAAGGCCATATATGACAAACCCACAGCTAACATCATACTTAACAGCGAGAAGCTGAAAGCTTTTCATCTAAGATCGGGAACAAGACAGGGGTGCCCACTCTCTCCACTGTTATTCAACATAGTACTGGAGGTCCTAGCCACGGCAATCAGACAAAACAAAGACATACAGGGCATCCAGATTGGTAAAGAAGAAGCCAAATTGTCACTATTTGCAGATGATATGATACTGTACATAAAAAACCCTAAAGACTCCACTCCAAAACTACTAGAACTAATATCTGAATTCAGCAAAGTTGCAGGATACAAAATTAACACACAGAAATCTGTTGCTTTCCTATACACTAATGATGAGCTAACAGAAAGAGAAATCAGAAAAACAATTCCATTCACAATTGCACCTAAAAGAATAAAATACCTAGGAATAAACCTAACGAAGGAAGTGAAAGACCTGTACTCTGAAAACTACAAGACACTCCTAGGAGAAATTAAGGAAGACACTAACAAATGGAAATGCATCCCATGCTCTTGGCTAGGAAGAATCAATATTGTCAAAATGGCAATACTACCTAAAGCAATCTACAGATTCAACGCAATCCCTATTAAAATACCAACAGCTTTCTTCAATGAGCTGGAACAAATAATTCTAAAATTCATATGGAACCAGAAAAGACCCCGAATAGCCAAAACAATCCTGAGAAGGAGGAATCAAACAGGGGGAATTACGCTCCCTGACTTCAAGCTCTACTACAAAGCCACAGTAATCAAGACAATTTGGTACTGGCACAAAAACAGACCCACAGACCAGTGGAACACAATAGAAAATCCAAACATTAACCCAAACACCTACAGTCAATTAATATTTGATAAAGGAGCCCTGGATATACAATGGGGAGAGGACAGCCTCTTCAGCAGCTGGTGTTGGAAAAACTGGACAGCTACATGCAAGAGAATGAAACTGGACTACTGTTTAACCCCATACACAAAGGTAAACTCAAGGTGGATCAAAGACCTGAATGTAAGTCATGAAACCATAAAACTCTTAGAAAAAAACATAGGCAAAAATCTCTTGGACATAAACATGAGTGACTTCTTCATGAACATATCCCCCCGGGCAAGGGAAACAAAAGCAAAAATGAACAAATGGGACTATATCAAGTTGAAAAGCTTCTGTACAGCAAAGGACACCATTAGTAGAACAAAAAGACATCCTACAATATGGGAAAATATATTCATAAATGATGTATCTGATAAGGGGTTGACATCCAAAATATACAAAGAACTCACGCACCTTAACAAACAAAAAGCAAATAACCCAATTAAGAAATGGGCACAGGACATGAATAGACACTTCTCTAAAGAAGAAATTCAGATGGCCAACAGGCACATGAAAAAATGCTCCACATCGCTAATCATCAGAGAAATGCAGATTAAAACCACAATGAGATATCACCTCACACCAGTGAGGATGGCCAACATCCAAAACACAAACAACAACAAATGTTGGCGAGGATGTGGAGAGAGGGGAACCCTCCTACATTGCTGGTGGGAATGCAAATTAGTTCAACCATTGTGGAAAGCAGTATGGAGGTTCCTCAAAAAACTCAAAATAGAAATACCATTTGACCCAGGAATCCCACTCCTAGGAATTACCCCAAGAATGCAGCAGCCCAGTTTGAGAAAGACACATGCACCCCTATGTTTATTGCAGCACTATTTACAATAGCCAAGAAATGGAAGCAACCTAAGTGCCCATCAGTAGATGAATGGATTAAGAAGATGTGGTACATATACACAATGGAATATTACGCAGCAATAAGAAAGAAACAAATCCTACCATTTGCAACAACATGGATGGAGCTAGAGGGTATTATGCTCAGTGAAATAAGCCAGGCCGAAAAAGACAAGTACCAAATGATCTCACTCATATGTGGAGTATAAGAACAAAGAAAAAATAAATAAATAAATAAATAAATAAATGAAGGAACAAAACAGCAGCAGACTCACAGAACCCACGAATGGACTAACAGTTACCAAAGGGAAAGGGACTGGGGAGATGGATGGGAAGGGAGTGATAAGAGGGTAAAAGGGGCATTACGATTGGCAGACATAGGGTGGGGGGGCACGGGGGGTACTGTACAGCTCAGAGAAGACAAGTAGCGATTCTCATCTCACTACGCTGATGGACAGTGACTGTGGTGGGGTTGGTGGGGGGGACCTGGTGATGGGGGGAGTTCAATCATCACGGTATTGCCCATGTAATTGTAGGTTAATGATACTAAAATAAAATAAATTATTAAAAAAAAAATATGCAGTATGATAGCAAACTGTTTATATTAAAACAGCATATAATACTGTTATATATGCTACCTATTGACATGTAATATAATACTATTAAAATCATACTATATGTTATAGTCCATCCATATGTATTATGCATACATAGGTGCATACACAAAATTGTAGACATATAATTTTATTTACACACACATATCCGGTTAGTGTGCCTTCTCAGCTCTGTCTCAGACCAAACATAAACATGATCCCCACATTTGTATAAGCAACGATTCCCAGGAAATGGAATTTTTTTTTTTCAGAGTTCCTGAACAGGCACAACCGACATGCATCCGAGGATGGTAATTTTTTACCATCCCCCTTTTAAAACCCTGCAGATATCCTTTCAGATGATTAGAAGTGCGTGTGCACGAGTCACGCTGTATCCCGTCTCTGATTTCTGCCGGGCACACAGGCTTCAGAGCAGCTCACGTGGGCCGTGATTTCCCCAGGGCTCCTGAGACGCTGCAGGGTCTCTCATCAAGGAAGGTGTACGCCCCCAGAATGACAATGAGCAGATTGCTTTGCTGCCAGGAGCTCCGGAGTGCTGGAGAGAGCTCGGGCGTGCTTTCTCAAGACTCTTCAACAAAATGTCTCTAACAAACACGTGGAGAGATGCAGAGAGACGGCTTCACTCCCCAGTGTTTTAAGAAATGCTCAGTTTTCCGCTGGGCTGGGTGTGTCTGTAATCACTCCAATATCAAGCTGCTGTGGAGAACAATGCAGACAACTTCATATCATGTAAAGCAAATACTGTCAGTGTCATTTGTAATCTAGGAATGAGCGATACTGTCCACATCATACCCTGTGGTGGCAAGAACTTCAACAGTATATGGAGGGGATGAAATACGTCTGGGATTTATTTCTCCGGATTCCTTCGCCTAATGATTGTAGCACCGTGTGTCACAACCTGATAGCCTCATCCTCCAGTCGTTCCCACCATGGGGCTCCAGAGTTGAGACACTGTTTCCTTTGTGTGACCTGGGTTTCTTGATATTCCTTGGGGGGTGGTAGATTCGGGGTCTGACGTCCAGGTCTCTAAAGTTCTTGAATTGTCACTCGTCCTGTGTTTTATCTGTAGGCTTCGGTGCACACGACATGAAATGATAGCAATTCGCTTCCCATTAATAGAGGGTCTTAGTCGGGTCTGACATTTCCAGGAGTCTTAGGGACTTCAAGCTTCTGGACCTTGGTTCCCTGAGAGTCTTTGATTTGCTGAGCATGGAAATAGGGTCAGGATCCAGGTGCTGATGTAAGGGCTGTACCATTTCGAGGGCTTGGTGACCACACTCCAGTGATCAGGAGCAGGGCTTGTGCTGTCATTCCCAGCTCGAAGCAGCATCTTTGTGCACATTGGGCGTTGTCGGGAGGTGTATGTGGTCATTCGCGGTGGAGAGGGAAGCTTCTGACATCTCCTGGCCGATGCTGAATACCATGGAATGCGTCGACTTATTCTTTAGCTCAATGTCAACAGTGTAAAGGTTGAGAAATTCTGGACTCACGATGTTACAAATGAGGTGTTAGGACACATGCTGTTTCTGTGGAGGGATTATCTGACTCCAGTTATGGGGAAGGATGGGGTCTCCATTAGGTAGGTGGGTCTGTGTTATTATTCGTTGGAAACTGGGGTGTACACAATCCTTGGACCAAGTCTTGGGATTCTCCAGAGTACAACTCTGGACTGATTATATACCCAAACCTCCGCCTGTCTCTACTGGCTGGGACTCTGCTGATTTGGGGCTCCAGGTTGTTTCTCCAGTGCCCAGAGATGCTGAGCCGACCTCTGCCCCCCTTCCTAAGGCTAGCCTGGATATCCTTATGCAGATTTTGGGGAAGACCTGGAGGAAAAGATGCAAAGATGATTAGCAAACAGCCAGCATGCCTGGGTCTTGTCTCTACATTGGACCATTTCCTTTCTGCATCTGGAGCCACTGTTCACACTCAGCCCTTCCAGCCCAAAGTGGGTCTTCCAGAGGCTTGAAAAGCGAAAGATTAATGTATGGTCTGTCCTTGAACACAGCAGCCATGCACCGACCCATCTCTGGAAGAAACAAGGAGGCATCGATCACTCTGTCAATGGGTTTTCCTATTGTTACTAATTGTCTATGGTATTCTCGAGCATTGTTTCTCACCCTCATTGTACGACAGAGCAGAGGAAAGCCGTGGGTCAACACCCCTCTGTGTGGGTAGACGAGGTCTTGTCTCAGAGGCCCTCTATGAAAAGTCTGTTTTATTGTGGACTCTTTATTATCATTTTTCAGCTTTATTGATTCTACAAAGGGGTACAAGCAATAGATGTGTTCCATTAAGGGGCGTGAGTCAGATTACAGTTGATGTAAATAGTACCATTGTTGGCTGGCTGAAAGAAAACACTTGCATTCTGAGCTATCACAGAGAATATACCCCAAGTACTCTGGACCCCAGAATAACTATGTCTCAGATTGCTTAAGAATTCCTTTTTAAGGCCAAGAAGGATCTGGAAGCAAACCCTTAAATCAGAAATACATTGTTGATGCCAAATGCATATGATAAACAACAGAGCAATACTTCACTTTCAGATACACTTTGAAACTTGAAAACGCATGTGTCATTTCAAATGTATTGAAACCGTTCAAATTTAAAAGCAAGCGTGTAAATACAAGTGTTTAAAATTTTGTTTGCTTTAACCAAGACTGTTTAAATCTGCAGTAAATATATACACAAGAGTAATTATAAGATTCAAAGGTATCTTGGAATTTTGTTTCAAATTATATAGAAACTGTGTAGAAAATCATATTTCTAGTGTAATCCAAATAGTATAGTCCCATTAGCCTTCATTGTTAAGTGGAAGAATGATTTCCCAAAATGGAGGGAAAGAGGTGTGACACTGTTCCAAAAAGAAATAATTAGGTTCAAGCTCAAGTTCCTGCTCTGACACTGGATCTTTAATATACTTACGTGTGATTTAAACTCTCTGGAATTTACAGGGTTCTTTGACCTGGGATCCTATTTAAATCATTACATAGCAAAGAAAGGAAAAAAAAATGGGTAGAAACTTACATTGCCACCCAAAGTATAGGAAAATCTCTTGCTAAGTTATTGCATTTCTAAACATAAAGGGGCTGCAAAAACATTTAGGGTAAGAATGAAAAACCACCTATAATTTTCTCACCAGACAGAGCAGACCTGATACATATATATATACATGAAGTAGATTTTGAATCTTCAGAGCTCTATTTTGGATAAATGGTGTAGGTATAATATACTCAATGCTTAGTATATTGTTTTGGTTCCAAAATCATACAACAGTTTCTCCATCTCTCTCTCCCTCTCCTCTCTTCTCTCTCAGATGCACAGGGATGCAGACACAGGACATTTGGGGGAAGTCAGTCATCTTGTACATTGGTTTCCTCTCTCTCTTCTTCTGAGCAGCACATTTGTACCTCTACAATTCTAACCACCTGGCCTAAAGCAAATGCTTATCTCAGAAGAGGTGTTCAGGCTTGATGGATTTGCTTTCTAACCTAAACTTCCCCCAGCAGGTCTTTTACAATAATAACATGTATACGTACATAGGCGTATGGAGAGACCCCATGTATTGTTACATCTCAGGATGTGCTTTTGCTCCTTAAATTCACCATACCCACACTCCATGCTTTCTGTTGAGGAGCCCTTCTCTATCATGCCATCACGTAAGATTCCTGGGAAGTCTTCATACCTTAACTACAAGCAATCTAAAGCAGCTACAGATAGATACTGTTTGCATCAGATAGACCAGTTAGGTCCTATTTGACATATGTCATGTTATCTAAGTTCAAGAGCATATTACTTAAGACACCACCACAAAATACGGTGTGTGGGGTCCCTGCAAAATTAGAACAAGTAGAAGTTATCTGACTCTTTGGAAGCCTATGCTTCTAGGATTTTACTGAGCTACCGCTCCCTATTTGATCAGCATTTATGCAATTTACTTGAAATCAATATATGGTCAAGTGAGTCAGTTAATCCAAAAAACTGCCTGGTTTAATGAGAAGTGAATGAGAAAGATAAGAGGTAAGCATTTGCTTTATGTCATGTGAACAGTAGCCAGAATCACACCATCATGTTACTGTCAAGCAGCTAATAGTTTCATCCAGACCCTCATTTTGGATACAGAAAAATGGGATGTAGACCCATGGAACGGGTGGCCAGTTTAATGCAGATTCAACGGTGGAAACCAGAACTAGCCTTTTATTCTTTGTTTCGTGATCGCTTTTTATATGTCTGTAATGAATCTTCTCTGATAACAACTATAGATACCTTTTAGGTTGACAGTAATTAACACTTTAAAAGGATATTTTCCATAAATAAGATTGATAAAATACATGAACAGAGATATTCATCCAAAGAGGATAATCTGATAGAATTCTGTTACACGGCTGTATTTTAGCCGTACAGATAGTGTTTTTCATAATTTCTTTCATTAAGTCGTAAGATTGCCTTTTCCTCCCAAACTGATGATGCTGAACTATTATAAAGACACAGACTTAGCCAAAGGACTGATTTTTAAATGGGAAATCCAGCATCTGAGAGGAGAGATAAGGGTCCAAGGCTTGAGAATACCAGGAAAGGAAGTCAAACTGGGGGCAAATGGAAAGGAAGGTCGGCCTGGTTTTCTGGAGACTCAGAGTGAACAAAACAGAAGAGCTTAATGACATCCTTTACCTTCTGGACACCACAGGAGTGAGGCAAACCAAGATTTCTGCAGGTCTCGACCAAGCGAAGTTGCAGGCATCACAATGCATGGCCTCATACCCCATCGCCCTGGCAACAAGGTAGTGTTCACACTCGGCAACCAAATAGCATGACATTATCAGGCAGCCAGTAGAGGCAGGCAAGCCACGGTGGTGACACCTTTGCAAAAAGAGCCCAGGTGCATGTTCATAGAACATGAGAATGGCATCACGAGTGGGAGATTTGACTGCACACAGAGGATGCCCTGAACCCGGGGCTCAGCCACAAGCTGGGTCCTGAAGCCCCAAGAAGCCCCTTTGGACAATGGCTGTCATCAGTCTTTTGCTGATTCCTCAAGTCCCCCCTATTCCCAGTGAGAAAGAGGAACTGAACCCCCTTGGGAAGCCAACTGAAAATCTTTTGTGGTTTCTCAAAGCAGTTTGCAGTAAAAAGCAGCTGGTCCTCATAGATCGGTCCAGAGTCGTAACTCAGCACACAGGGTCTTTCTGAATGATCTCGTGGATTCATACCAGACTGTTGTTCTCAATGCAGATACGCACGGATAGAACAGACACCCGTTCTTGTGCCTTAACTTGGAACATCGTTCCGTATGAAAATAACCTAGCTTAATTATCAGGGGAATGCAAATTCAAACCACAATGAGGTATCACCTCACACCAGTTAGGATGGCCAACATCCAAAAGACTAGGAATAACAAATGCTGGCGAGGTTGTGGAGAAAGGGGAACCCTCCTACACTGCTGGTGGGAATGCAAATTAGTTCAATCATTGTGGAAAGCAGTATGGAGGTTCCTCAAAAAACTCAAAATAGAAATATCATTTGACCCAGGAATCCCACTCCTAGGAATTTACCCTAAGAATGCAGCAGCCCAGTTTGAAAAAGACAGATGCACCCCTATGTTTATCGCAGCACTATTTACAATAGCCAAGAAATGGAAGCAACCTAAGTGTCCATCAGTAGATGAATGGATAAAGAAGAGGTGGTACTTATACACAATGGAATACTATTCAGCCATAAGAAGAAAACAAATCCTACCATTTGCAACAACATGGATGGAGCTAGAGGGTATTATGCTCAGTGAAATAAGCCAAGCCCCAAAAAGACAAGTATCAAATGATTTCACTCATATGTGGGGTATAAGAACAAAGAAAAAAACTGAAGGAACAAAAGAGCAGCAGACTCACAGACTCCAAGAAGGGACTAGCGGTTACCAAAGGGGAGGGCTGTGGGAGGGCAGGTGGGGAGGCAGGGAGAAGGGGACTGAGGGGCATTATGATTGGCACAAATGGTGTGTGGGGGGGTCACAGGGAAGACAGTGTAGCCCAGAGAAGACAAGTAGTGACTCTGTGGCATCCTACTACACTGATGGATAATGACTGCAATGGGGTGTGTGTGGGGGGGGGGGGACTTGATAATATGAGTGAATGTTGAACCACTGTGTTGTTTATTTGAAACCAACATAAGATTGTATATCAATGATACTTTAATAAAAAATTATAATAATCTAACTAAGGTTCCCCTTAAACATACGGTCTCACTGAACAGTCCCACTGGGTTAAATATTCTAGAAAAATTTTTCTCTTGAAAGTGTGCAGTTTTGTCTCTAAAATGACAAATACTTTAGCTATTGGACTCCATTTTCCTTTGCCTTTCTAAGTGTTTGTCTTTACAGATACACCTGTATGAGCTTAATCTTTTTTTTTTTTTGGCTTAATTTCTTGGGTATTGTCATTTATCAGATAGTTAACATCAGTATCTGTCAGTACCTAACAGAAGCCAATTACATTTCTATGAAGGGACGCTATCCCTTCGTGTAAGGGATCTTAATTATAACTTTGAGTGGTAGAAATAAAACTAGGAAATTCAGTGAGACGTTACCTGGGGGAAAAGCCTCTGAATCATTCTGCAAAACTAATAGCGGAATTTCTCGTCGCTATTTTTTTTTTTAGTATATGAACACTTTTTTATTAAATGAAGTGTAATCTCTGGATATTGAAAAACAGCTGCTTATTATAATCTTAATATTGGTGTTCCCCCAGATTCATATGTCAAAATAGTAACCGTAGTGTGTGGGTATCAGGAGAGGAGGCCTTTGCGAGCAGATGAAGTCATAAAGGTGGAGACCCCATGATGGAATCAGTGCCCTTAGTAAGAGACCCTCACCCCTTCCACCAAGTGAGGACACAGAGAGAAGATCTCACCAAACACCAAAGCTGCTGGCACCTTGATCTTGAATTTCTAACCCCAGAACCATGAAAAATAAATGTCTGCTGTTGATAAGCCCCCCTGTCTGTGGTGTTCTGTTACAGCAGCGAAAGTGGACTACATCGAGCTGATAAAAGCACTATTTTCTGATGAAGAATTATTGAGATATAAAGTAGAGGGATGTGAAATGACATACCTAATATCTACAAGAAATTTTCATCTAAAAGACTAACAGGAACTTTAGGTAGACATTTGTTAAAGATACATTTTGGAATGTCATTATGAGTTTTGGGAAGGAGATGGCTAAACACAAATATGAAGTGCAAGCAGAAAGAACCCCAATGTATCATTTCCTAGGAAAACATAACTTAATGAGCTCATAAAATTCAATGTGTTACTGGAATCTCAGATGACTTTTAGAAACAGTTAACCTAGTTATATTGTTATTACAAGGTAGATGTGTGTAAATATCTATATATTTTTATATACATATAAATGCTATAGGAAAATGAATAATACAAAACTCAGTAAAATAAAAGCAGTTCGAAAATTTTTATTCTCTCTGATTTTAAAGAGTTTTGTATGTCAAGATAGCTAATGTAATGAGGTGATTATTAGCAGAACTAGGATTGGATTCCTTCAATGATATAGCTGTTTTAAACAATAGACCTTAAAGGTATCATTTCAAAAACTTAGAAGTTTATACATCATTCAAGGAAACTGTCTTGTTGGAATCTGGGTAGTGGGGAAATGTAATTTTATTAAAATCCTTTTATTTAGCCTTATTCATCCTGTATGTCAGGTGAAATAGAGCACAGTATGGTAATTAAAATACAACAATCTCAGTCTTCATCAAAACAAACATCTTGTGTATGTTATAATCTTTGTCACTAATTATTCTTCAGAAAAGTGATGGGATTGTTATTAATGTCAGTGGCTATCTGGTCCCATTTTTACAAAGGAAGTGTGTTCCTCAGCATTGTGTCAGCCTTAATTACACTTATTGGAATGCATCCATACTCTATAGCAGCCTTCTGTTTGTTTTTGAAATGATCCAGAATTTTAAAGTATGAAGAACAAAAGGGCTATATACTACTGCTGTCTCAGAAGTTCATTGCTAGTATGTGGTAAAATTGCCAATATCACACAATTAATATAAAGTATATAAATAGTTTGTCATTATCAAGGGAAAAGGAATGATTTTGGCTTCACTTGGGTGTTTAGATATGAACATCCAAAAGTACTGGCTTGCCTATAAGTTTTAATTTTCTCAGCGTTTGCTTGGGGGTGGTGGCCAGAATAATTTTTCTGTGGATGTGTTAAAGTACAATGCCGTAGATCTTTGCAGACCCACTGTGGCCTCATCTCTGTGCTGTCATGTGGAAGATTTCTCTGTGTACCTACACTGGTTGCTTTCTTGAATCTCACTGATTGGTTGTTCCTTTTCTGCCACAAATTGATACATACAATTCATCTGCCTTTCTGCAGAAGCTCTTCAAGGAGGTGAATGTCATGTCTGCTACAGCCAAAACTTATCAGCCAGAGGGAAAATGAGACACTTCCATTTCGCTGCAGACCTTAAATCCCATCTCAGTGCAGTCACACCAGCATGACCAAGTGCATCCATCTGATGGACAGGATGCCCCACATGACCAACTGTGGTAACCGCCTCATGGATGGGATGCCCAGTGAACTGAAAATGAGCTGCTCTCACCCCGCCGTTGATGGGGCATGTGGCCCTGACATTGAATTTGGTCCCCTTTACCTGTAATCTGTGCATAATGCCATAGACGTTCTCTTTCCACCTCACTCACTAACATTTGCCCCAGATTGGGGGAAATCTGCTAATACTGCTAGAGCAACCACTGTGATGTCATTTCATTTTGCTCAAATGTCCAATCTCTCCTATAACAGAGTGATGGTCAGCGTGGCCTCTAAACTTCTGCTGACAGGAACAAGTTTGATTTGTATCCATGGGTACAGTTGAGCTAAGGATGTTGTCGATATCCAGGTAGTATATTTGCGCTTTCTAGCAAGGATATCCGCGATGTTGTTTGTACCCAACCCATATGTTATGTTATGAGAATCATTTTTATACATACCTTTAAAGATGCAGAAACACTTGTGAGAAGTGGATGGTTCCCAAAACGCTTTGATTTAAGCAACAGTCAAGCACAACATGAGAAACTATGCATATAACTTGGAGGTACCTTAATTACGAATAAAGGATTGTTACTTCCTCAAGTGCTCACCAAGATGAGGCAATATGGTGATTTTTGAGTGTATGTTGGTCAATGTTGGTTTTCAAAGTTACAGAGTGGAGAAGGTGGCATTGTCTAGCATCCATTCTCAAGGTGTGTTTTATTGAAGACTTCCATTAGCATCACCTGGAAGCTCTGAAACACATAGTCCCCAGCCATGGAAATGATGTGCGTGTACATGCCTGTTTAACAAGCTCCCCAGGTGACCTGGGGGTGCAAACCAAGGTTAGGAGACAGAAATCACATGGAGAGAGTTGGAGGGCTTCTCATAATGGTAGATGGAGCTGCCAGACCTCCAACCAAGGAGGATAGGGATAAAGACGTCTTCCAACATCCCCAAGGGAATGGACTACTAAGTAGATGTGTGCATTTGGAGAATGCGGCCGATGAAATACCAAAGTTGTTTTAAAAGTGTCTGTCTTTGGGAATGGGCATCTGTCACCCATAGTTGAAAATACTCTTGCCAATACAGAATTGAACTGCGAGGCAGGCAAGGGGGTTACCTGGAACCTTGAGGAATTTAGAATAAGGAGGGACAACTTAGAAAATTAATAATCAGGCACTAACCCCCCCAAAGAACCTACCTGCTCCCATTCCAGTCTCAGTGTCTTAAGTCCGTGGGGACACTGCAACTTGGATGTGTGGCTTCTGAGACAGATTCTTTAAGCCAGTAGTGCAGAGTTTCTTGTAGAATCCATCAGAACATGGTGCATGGTAAACACAATCTCTCCACAAATAGGTAAGGGCAGACAGCACTTCTGCCCCACTACAGGGTAGGGGTAATGATCAGAACGGGTTCATCTTCAGAGTGTCCTTTGCAGACGACTCTGGGCAGCAGTAGGAACATCGTGATGTTTATCGATCATTCACTTAAAAGTGCAACGCCATCAGGAACATCCTGGGATGCGAACAAGGCCTTGACTTGAAAGAGAGATCCGAGTACTCCATCCCAATAAATAAAATTTTACTGCGAAACACCACCCGCCCAAAACATCCCATGAAAATGCATTCCTTTCATCTTCTTCAATTATAAAAGCATCCCTGTTAATCTAGTGCATCTTATTGCATGAAGGACAGTGTCAGAAGTGTTTATACTTATCACAGAATGATATTGACTTGTTCTGTTGTAAAGCGTGCAGGGGCTCGTATAACAGCAGTAGCCTTGAAATCAAACATAATTTTATCAAAAGTGGAGTTTTCTCTATGATTTTTAAAGAGACACAATTTCCTTTCCATAGGCAGAAAAGCATGCCTATGACTTTGTAAATCTTTATACTCAATTATGCAAAAGTGGCCCACGCAACGTGATAAGCAAATGCATTCTTTGACTAATCCAGTGGGAACTAAGAGAAACAGTGTTTCCAATTCATGTTATAGAGTGCATGAGGGGTAAATCGTACCAAGAACGGCTAATATTTTTGCTTCATTTGTTTCAACGGAAAATGTGTAAGGACATACAGTCATCAATCATCCTTAATAATGCACATGCTATAGAGAAATCACATGGCGGACAATGCTAGTAATTGTCCAATAATAAGGGAGGGGATATGATCACTCAGTCCCTGGACCTCACGACCTCTCCAGAGGCTTTGGCTGCGGATTAAGTATGAAGAGAACAGACAGGATAATGCTGAAGAATGTCGTGGGTTAATATTAACAGCATACAATGAGTATTGATACAGTATTTGAATCATCAAAAACCATGACTGCAAAAGAGCAGAATGTCCTCTAAAACTGAATTTAATTAAAGCTCTTACAAGGCATATACACACATCACTTATACGTACATGCCTATGAAATTATACACATCATGTATGTCTTTTTGTTTCCATATGAACATGTGCATATTTATATTCATATGTGTGTATTTATGCTATAAACATGGAGATCTCTATTTTTGTCTGTTTATTGAGACAATATATTACATATATAGAAAGACATACAGATACATATGCAATATACATATATTACATATATAGAGAATGTATATATATATTCTCTCCATAAATGTATATATATATATATAGGGTAAGGGGGGACACATATATATATATGGAGTATATATGCAGAGAAACAATATATATTCTCTATAGAGAGATCCAAAGGGATTTGGTTTATAAAATTAGCAATAGTGTAAAAAAAGGGTAACTAAAACAAAATCAGAATAAAAGCAAATACAAAATATAGCATATCTTTCACTGCCATCATTTATCTTATGGAATACAATTTTTTTTGTTTTGTTGCAGCGAATGCAAAAATGGAACCCTGTAGGAATATATTATATTTATTATCTGATGAGCAAAATACATGGTCTTCTCAGGAGAAATTCCTTTTCTATGGTACTTCATTAAATGATAAATTAATTGCATATTCCAAATTGTGGAGCCCTGATACATAAGTGTATTAAAAAATTGAAAGGTGTAACTGACTTCAATCCCACAGTAAATATCCCATGGAAAAGACGCAGAATGGCCTCTAAGCTGCACTGTATAGGGCTTTTTCTAAGCAAGATCAGCCCCAGGTCCCGGCACTCTTGAATAACACAAGCCGAAGCATCCCAGCTGTGGAAGGGAGACACGGTCATGACGTGGAATTGGGGACACCAGCAAGCACCCCTGAGGGAAACGGGACACAAACACACCACAAACAGAATGCTTAAATATCTCCATCCATCCATTCTGCATGCTCCATGTTCTTCATGCTCCGGACTGCAGGACTGGACCTATCCAGGAGACTCTTTTACTGGGAACGAATTATAACACAGAAAGGCATAAATGGTGAGTCCTATAAAAACCACGCACGGCATGACAACGATAAGAAAATTTGTTGTTAACCCTCTTTTACCATCACAAAAAGGAAGGCATGATGAAGGAAAGGTGACTTAATACACAATATGGAGGCCATCTCAGGTGGAAAGTGACACACGGGTCAGTCCCGCACAAGTAGGGCAGAATACATCAACTTATGAAGCATAGAGAAGAGTTTGATTAAATGAAATAGTTGATGTGCATTGAAGAGGGACGAAGTCAAATGACTGAAGACACCCCTGAATTTAAAATATTGGAGTTCTTCTCCTAATTCATCTAGAAATGAGGAGAACTGGTGGCATATTCATAGTTAACTGAGAGGGAAGTTCTAATCACATGTCTGTACAGAAAGCTGACCCTCCTGGTAGGTCCACTGAGCAGTTCCTGGACCTACAGCCGGACCACATGTCTCTGCACCCCTGCTTCTAGCCATCAAACCATATTACCCAGGAAGTCTAGTTCCACTTTTAAATCCTCTGTCCCACACTGCAAAGCAGCTCATTTCTGTTAAGTCTGGGGAAAGGAAATCCCGGGACAAAATACCTCAAAAACCAAAATCAGTCAAAGGGAGAAACAAAGTTTAAAACCGGTTTATTGCTTACAAACTGCAGTCCAGCGTCGTCTCTCTCCCCTGCTCTGGAAGAAGCCAGCAAGCAAGCCAGCCCCTCTCCCCTTAACCTCTCAGGTTCAGACATGACCTCAGTCGCCCAGGTACTTACCCACTGACATGGAGATGAACTTCTCTCCACTCCTGAGGATATGCAAATACACTAAAGCCAGGCGAGATATTCTGGAAATGTTACAATTTTACCCACAATTTCATTCTTGCTTTGAAAGGTGAGAAAGTGGCAACAGCCTAAATATGCACCTGACTATGCAGAGGAGTGGCGAAAGAGACTGCGCTCTTCACATAAGTAGGACCCAGCAACCATGGAGAAAACTCAGTCTGTATTTGCCAATAAGAAAAAAAACCTCAGAAGTGTGTATTTGTATTAAAAACTTAAGTAGCAAAAATGCATGCCAGTAGATGAAAAGGATCATGTATTTTATGTCCAATTTGAAGTCAAGTAAGTTTCCTTTAAGAGGTGTTAGGGTAAACACCTAAGCATACATTTTTTAAAAATGTAGATGGAAACAGTACATCTATGTGAGGAAAGTGGTGACAGGTGGTGGGGACAGGGATGGGACATTTCTGGCTTTATTTAGAAAATTGATAACAAAGCATAAAATTCATTCTTATTATCTGCACATTCAATGTTTAAAATGTTTTCTTCATCAGTGAACCCTATACACAGAATGTATCAGATCTTTGGGGAGAAAGCTCAAGGTATTGTTTAAAAATTACAGGAAATAGACATAAATGGAGATGTATGAATATAGGTTGATAAGAAAACCCAATCCTGTTAAAAGGACAGATCTTCTTAAATCAAAATCAGCACTATCCCAAAGAAAACATCCATCTTTTTTGCAGAAATGGACAAGCCGTTCTAAAATTTATGAGGAAAACTTAGGATACAACAGTGCCCAAGGAACATTTGAAATTGAAAAAGAAATGGAAAAAAATGCAATTTTCATGCAGAAAAAAATTAGCAATTTGAGTAGTGGGTGATGTCAAGAAATAAGTAAACACATCACTTTGATTCTGAAATAGCTGTTGACACCATCTTCAAAAACATGTTTGAACATAGTGTTAACTGTCTTCTTCCCCCAAAAAGGAAATCAAATTACAAACAGGTTATAAAAAGATAGAAAAGTGGGATGCAGTTCAGTTAATAAAACACAGAGTCCACTGTATATATGTGATTCCCTCCTGCTGCTGGCACGATATGTCAATTATTACTGAGAACATTGTGCCTAGAGGTGTGAGCTTTTAATTTGCATGGGAAATTATCCCTAGGTAACCTCACCAAGGGAGGTGACCTCACTCTATCTGTCATATTCTATTGGTTAGAGTAAGCCAAAGATGTCATTCACTCTCAGGGACAGGAGGTAGGATCGTGTGGGCCACCTTGACTTTATCCATCACAAATACTTACGTCCGAGTTACTTATTATGCATATGTATTTTTTTAATTGAAGTAAGTTGACATACAATATTATATTAGTTTCAGACGTGCACCGTAGGATTCGTCTTTGATAAACATTAGGAAATGCTCGCTGCGGTAAGTGTAGTTACCATCTGTCACCATTTTCAGATTTAAAAAATAACTGCATAAACCTGAAAGCCATTCTAAATATACTTAAATCAGCAGACTGTTTTTAAATGCTTATTTTGAATGCGAAACATGCTACATGATCTTTTTTTTTTAGTAGATTGTGTTGACCTGATGGCGAAGAACATATTGACTTTTATTTTATAAATAATTTATTTTATGCATAGCTTTTGCAAATAGGAAGGCATTAAAGGATCATGACTTTCCAAGTATTGTCAAAATCCTCAGTACCAATAATTAGTTATGGAATACAAGCCATTTGTACGTCCTGAGAAGAGCATACATATAGTGCAATTATATTTATCCTCAGCAGTATATGAAAATACTTAGGAGATATTGCATATTTGATGAATGAGAAAAAAGTCAGTGAATGAAGAGAATTGCCAGAAGGTGTTAAAAATCATCTGTGGATTGACCAGTGTTAGGACTCAAAAGGTTTATGGCCACATTATTTATAATGTGGCTGAAGTTTTCATGAGTAGAAGCAAAACCCTCATTTCTGTCTTCCCTTCTTAATGTATTCACAGCCACCTTGAGCTCCTGGCAATAGAAATTAAAAGATCCCCCACATAATCACTTCATTTCCCCCCCTTTTCTTTCCCTTGCTTGGCTGTATTTAAAGACTCCTAACAAATGTCACATCCTGACGTTTCGCCCCCTTGTTGAATGAAGTGTATTAATTACTCTGAAAGCACTATCGTTGGACGCAAAACCCAGTTCTATTGTTGTCGCAGTGCCACGCTCATTTGTGTTATGGATTGAAATACACGTGGCAGTTTGGGACACCTAAGTGTTCATCATGGTGATTGGCGCCAGAGGTAATATATTTTAAATAGGTCTCATTTTGATGCCCAGTTTGTTCATTAACAGGCACCTCGGTAGCTCATTAAATAATGCATTATTTTTCAAATATGCAATGACAGCCTTAGTCACTGGAGATTCATCATGAGATGCAATCTGGGACATTGCAAAATGCATATATTCAGCCACTGTACAAATATCCAGATTTGCATGGTGCCTCTGCACACGCCAGAGAGGCAAGAGCAATAGACCCATTTAGCCTAGAAAATCATCTTTGGAGAACACTTGTGGAAACCCACATGCTGACTTCAGTGATTTTGGGCATGGCTAAGAGCTTCAGTGCACACATGCGACTTTGCATTCCTGATATTTTCCATGCATCTGGACATCTTCACCGTGCCTGCTGATGGCAAGCCTAGCATTCTTAGGAGAAAGCTGTGGAGGTATGGTGAGGTCAAGTTTATGTCTATAACTGCCACCTAGGAGAGCCCAGAAGGCTCACGGTAGGAGTGGACAATCAGACTATCACAGAATGGAAAACCAGTGGACTGTGCTGTGTAAACAAGGGAGAAGTCACCGTCTAGACAAGCATTTGCCTGGAACTGAGCTAGCAACTGACTTCTCCCCAATGATCCTCACATACCGGCCTGATTTTTGCTTCCATCATCCTTCGTAGGGGTCGAATGGTGTCCCTCCCAAGTTCATATATTCAAATCCACGCCGGAAATAGCTCAGCATGCGGCCTTATTTGGAGTTAGGGTCGCTGCAGATACGATTAGCTAAGTGAAGATGAGGTCATCCTGGAGTAGGGCGGATCCTTAATCCAATATGACGAGTGTCTTTGTTAAAAGGGGGAATTTGGAGCAAGGATGTGCACCCAGGGGAAACACGATGTGAAGACTGGTGCTGTGTGCCCATAAACTAAGAAAGTGCTAGAAGCGAGGGAACGCTTGCAACAGATCTTCCCCTTGTACCTTCAGGGAGAGTGTGGCCCTGCCGACACTCCTTCCCCTTGGATGTAAATCCTCCAGAAATTAAGAGAGTAGAGGGTCGTTTAAGCCGCTCAGCTTGCCGTACTTTATTATGGTAGGAATGCTGTTTTGTCGCAATGGACAGAATTCACACCAACAAGCTGAGGCAGGAAAGGGTTTTCTTAGCAGATAATAGAAAGCTCAAGGAAGACCCAACAAATCTGACCTTAAAGGCTGATGTCCCTGGAACAAAATGCGACCACGCGGTGGGAGGGTCGACAGCACGAGCAAGGGCGGCTTGCCACCCTTGCCCTTGGAAGGCAGTTTAGTCATTTCCTGAAGCAGAAATGCCATGCCTCCTGTGACAGGACACCTGGATGCCTTCCCAGGAGGGGTCAGAGCTCCTTTCCCTGCCTCCAAGTCAGGGCAGAAACCACTGACATGTGCACCGGTCAAGGAGCCCACCTGCTGTACACTCGATGTCCAAGGGCATCCGGGCTGTTGGCTGGATTCCACGTTGGGCATCACCACAGACCTTGAGAAATCCAGTAACTGGGCAGAAGGTTTAGGTGGGAATCCAAAGAGGACAGCGGTCCATAGAAGCATCTAAAATGTCATCCACGGTGGACATGCCTTTGGGACCCACTCAGCTTTTTCTCTTTTGAACTCAGGAAGTGAGCAGTAGTCCTGTTTCTTATGGAACCTGTTCTTCTAGTAAGGGAGATCATTTCCAACATTCAGTTTTAAAACGCAACTAAGTACGGTTATGATGGGTATCCTGGGGGATGCACCATCACCAGGGCCCACGGGTAGAGTCGTGTGGGGGTTTAGTTGCTGGGAAGCCCTTAGCTAAAGTCCTAAGGAAGATGGAAACCAGGCTGTGCCCTACGAGCGTGCTCTGGGGCGTGGCTGTGTCTGCCCAGAGCCACATGAGGGGACCAGCACCGTGCCGCTGTGCTGGCCAAGGGGGTCTCTGTATGGAGGGTGTGCAGAGGGTTGATGAGGAAGCGAACCAAGTGCGGAGAGGCAGACTCGGTGCTGTTCCCATGAAGAGCCACGGATGGAGAGTTCCGCTTCAGGGTGTTACCTTCATCCTGTGCTCTGCTCACTAAAATTTTCTCTTCATCCTGTATTGATACATATTGATATGTGTTCATAGCTGGGCGTACCTTCCACCCGAGATGCCATTTATCAATCATTCGCCCTTTCCACGTTTTGGCTGTTTGTACAGATTTGTTCCAATGCATGTTAGGACCATGTCACCCAATTTAGACAGGAATCCCAACAAATTGAAATTGCATGGAGTCACACACACACACTCACACACACACACACACACACACACACACACAGAAACTGGTAATTTTTACCTTTACTTTTTCCATTAAAAGTTACCCTCTCCCATATAACACCCTATTCTTGACTCTTAAGCATATTATTTTCTTGCTATAAATCATGGCTGGTTTTCTATGTTGACTTTCATTGCAGCAACAAAAAAAGAAAGAATACTATGTTTAAAGATAATTATTTGTACCCAGCTAATTTTTCCTAACTCTAATATTAATCCTAGTATTTATTTTTCTTTATGGAGTTACTCAGAATTCTCCATGTGCAGGCTTTTATCATTAGGGAAAAATGTGTAAGTGTATGTCCTCATGAACGATGCTTATACCATTCACTAATTTGTTCCTGCTTTAGTGTATTTGCTAAAATCTCAATGGGCATGTTAAATAATGGTGGCGACAGTAGGCTTCCTCTTCTACTTTGTTCTTTTAGTTAAAATTGGCTTTAATGTTTGTCATTGATGATGTATCTGTTCATGTGTGAGTACTGACTGCACCTTGTCCTCACGGGTCTTTTGTTTATTTTCCTGCTTTCTCTCCTAAGAGATGCCGTACTTAAAGTATCAGGGGCAGTTCTCTTAAACTAATGGCATTAACTGCTTTGGACACACAGTCGTTGAAGCTTAGTGAATCTTTTCTAACAGACATCTACGTATGGAAAGTGGTAGCATGAACAGAGTGGAAACCGTGTGACTTACAGATTGCTAACTCATCTTGTATGTCATTGGCACAGTTTTACATCATGCCTTCTGGTTTTTGTGGGGGTTTTGGCTTTTAAATGCATCCTGGAAACAGGCTTTATTTGTGTTAAGGGATTAACGGGGATCAAATTTGGTCGATCTGTGTTGACACTATTTCGAACTGTAATTGCTTTCTTTAATTGGCTGCCGTAAACCACAGCATAATCATCTCAAATGATTCTGTCCCTCTTCAGGAGAGGGTTTCGTCTTCTGGCTTGAATAATTAAAATGGCCAAAGCGTTTTCCATCCCTCAGTCCAGAGACAGGATCAGCTACAATCAAACAGTTCCATGAAATTTTAGTTCCTGTTTTTTACCGATTCACTGTCTTGGTCTCAGACGTTGTCTCCCGTATGAATGTGCACAGAGGAACTACATATATCTAAAGGAAGTGATAGAAAGCCACGTTGTTCCCTGTATCCTCTAAAAACAAGTTTATAGGGTCTTTAACCATGAGTTCAATCATCATTCAATGATGACATTAATAATAAATGTGAAGGGAGTTAAAAATACCCCACATATATTTATAGTTATACAACATGTACAATTCCTCTTTTTCATGTTTGGGGAGGCAACTCTGTTCAAATGCTCCCAACACAGTTTTCTACCATTGCCATCAGCGATTCAGTGGACAATCCCGAAACCCATCACCAGAGCTACGGTTTGTTAAGCTGTTTGTGACAAGCATCGAGCTAAATCTTTCCAGCATTCCCTATCACTAGACTCATTTGGCAAACAAGATCACTGGAGTCCTTTGCATTAAAGGAACTTGACAAAGTTTATCCTCATATATGCACTGGTGTTGCCACTGGACACCTGCTCTTCCCAATAAATGCTTCCCTTCCAGATTTTGGGTCCTTCCAAACCAATGATTCTGGCCATCACCCAGAATGTGTCTGACTTACTTAACATATCAAAAGTAGTACCTGGTTCATTATTTCTGGAATTAGTGTCTCCTCCGATTATTAAAACACCCTCTGCTTCAGTGTCAAAGATGAGGGTGAGATTTGTATACTCTCATGAATCTCAAAAGCAAATCTGTCAGGTAAGAGTAAAATTATAGCTTTGTGGTGTTGTGTGAGCATTCCCATCTGCTTCATTATTTCTTATATTTTATTCAAGAAAGAAGAAATAGGTAATGTAATAATATATTGTGTTCCGGGGTTGGGTAGTACATTTAAAGGAATGTAATTAACTGCGTATGTGAATTCACCACACAGAGTACAGATGGTCTCTCAAAAGGTAAAAAATAGATGTCCACTAGTTGTTTACTCTCCAGCGGCCAAGGGGATCGAAGTGTGCACGGCCCAGCCTTTAATTTGCACCTAGCAGAGTGATGCCATCAGTGCACTTTGGCTTCATTAACTGGCTCCATCAGTAGACCTCTGGGCCTCACAGATGGGCCAACTGTCCAGCCAAGCCATCTGTGGGTGTCTTCACAGGCTCTCACAGGAATTCTGACGGAGGGTTGGCTAAAATTTGAGAATATCCATGGTTCATGAAAGGAGGGGGTTATATAGTATTCAGGGCTTAGAAGACGTTCGCGTTTCACGTTTTTCTATTTCTCAGAGTTCTGACGCGTCTTCTGATTGCTAACGTGAAAGATCTTTTCACGAGGTGGCTTGGACGGATCTAAGAAGCCTGGTAATGATTTGAGGTCACTCGCAGAACATATCCACGGGCTTAAGGGCTATCTGTGACAAGGGTGTCATGCTTCCCTTCCTTAAAGCAATTCTATCCCAGAATTTGAGCATTCATCTAGGAAAGACATAAACTTCAAGTGCACACTTTCTTTCAGCACAGTTAGTGATGGGTTAAGACCCAGGCATTCTTGACATTAGTATTTGATGTACCATAAAAAAATGAAACATAGTGATGGAAACAAGGGTTTCCTTTAACTGATGGTAATTGAACATATGAGTCCATTATTAAAGAATATCATGAAATGACCTGCTTGTTCAGAAAAGGTCCATGCAGGTCATGTACATTTTTACTAGTCTGAGTTGGTTTGAAAGATTTCTTATTCAAAATCAAAAAAAAAAACCAAAAGCTGAGTTTTGCAGTTAGTGTCCGATCTACAATACTGTCAGTCAAAACTTTCTTAAAAACATTCATTTGATAATCACATGAGTTAGAGGAATAAATACCCATTCAGTTTATATTTAAGTTAAAGGGTTTTTCTCTTATTTCTGTTATACTGAGACCCTAAAACAAACATGTGGTTTTTTAAATGTACGTATATAATCATTTGCAGAATTTCTATGAGGAATTATCTAGGGAATTTATCGTTGAAATCTTTAATAATTAGTCTAGTCTCTTGATGAACTCACCCAATCTGAAGGGATGGTAGCCATAAACTCCACAGCCATCCCGTTTACTCCTGCAGGGGAGGGAAATTAATTTTCCCTGTACCTTCCTGAGTTCTTGGCTGAGAGCTATGTGATAAAAGAAAGATTAATAAGAGAAAAACACATAGAAGTCTATTAATATTTTATCTCATGTAGGCATGGGAGGTGCCCAGGGAAAAATGAGTAATTAAAAGTGGTGGTTGAGAACTTTGGCTTATATAGCATCGTCAAAAAAGATCAGTAAACTTGTGGGGAAATGGCAGGGCAAAGGAAAGTGGTTTTAGGCTTCTGGAGCATCTTTGGGAAGATAGACTCTTGGTGGATAAAAGTTAGTGGAATTTGTTATGTGGGTTCTTTGGGGCCATCTGCAGGTGTATGGCATGCGCAGGTGTCTCTGGTGGTGAACCTTGGTCGTTCCTGGCAGAGAGGGGAGGAGGGGCAGCGTTGCACAGCCATGTCCCGCTTAAGCAAAAAGGGGTCGCAGGGAGATTTTCTTATGTCTGCTTCTTATCAGTCTCCTTCAGCTCCACGTAATCCTTCCACCAAGGTAACACCTTTTGGAACAGTGTATCTGCTACCCTTCGCCACCAACAGAATACCTTTTCTGCTGCTTTGTCCCTTTGGAAAGGATCCTTATGGTTGTAAGGATCACATTTCTACTTTTGCTCAAGGAGGTACATCACATTACAGCATCTCCTAAAATCACCCAAAGGCAGAGTAAAGTGTACGCATCCACACGTGTGTACTTCTGGGTCCATGGCGAATAGATTTTTCCACGCGGCTCCTTTGCAAACCTGAGCAGAGGACAGGAGAATGGGCATGTTTACTTAAACGGCTGCACGAATGACAGCTCTCAAAACCCTGTCTGGATCTCTGGTAATATATTCAGCATGTAAAGATTTCAAAATCAGGGCAGCAGCTATTATTGAGGAGTGCATTTATTCCTTTTGATTTCATAACATTAAATTTTAGGTAGGTTCTGATACACGGGCATGTACATAAAAGTGAAATGCTTCTATTCGTCAAATTGAAGTATCGTTAAGGAACACCGACCTTGCAGCAGCTAACTCTTATATTTTAAAAGACTACATTTAGGCAATAAGGGACTTGAGGTCCCTGAGCAGATATCTTGTTCATTTGGGGTCTGTGGGCTTCCCTCTTACTCCTGATGGTACAGGAAATAAACCAAATGCTCTGGTTTCTGCATAGAAGCTCTCTGGATACACACATAATATTGGATAATTGTCGCTAGTCAAAATTAAATTATTGAACTTCAATAACTTTCTCCTTAAACCTAGAAAATGAAGAATTTTAAAGAGAATGTTTAAATGCATTAATAAAACATCCAAAGTAATTTTAAAATGAACTCTCTACACATGAGTTAGCCAGTTTACTGAAAAACTTAAACCCTGCAGACACCAAGATGAACTGCTTTTTTTTTCCGCATTGAACGTCCAGGTAGATGGTGTCGAATGAATCATTGCATCCCATAGAGGCAGGTCTGATCAATCCCCATTGCTTTCTGGTCATTTTAAATAAAAGTTCTGTCTAAATCAAATTCAACTTTTTAATATATGCTGTGGGTTGAATCTTGTCCTATAAAATGATATGTTCAAGCTGTAACCCCTCCTCCCCCGGAAGCTTAAAACATGACGTGGCGTTGACATAGAGCCAAAGAAGATGCCATCCCATTAACAGGAGCTCATACTGCATCACCGTGGACCCGAATCGAGATAAGAAGAAGGAGATTTGGGTGTGGACCTCCAGAAGGATGATGGCATGTGAAACAAAACGCAGAGATGCGTCTACAAGCCACGGGACAACAGGAACCACACGCAGTCCCCCTGGAGGATTGACGCAAGCATGGGACACTTTCTCCTCATCCATCCCACAACCCTGCAACACCTTGGTATCAGACTTCTGGCCTCCACACTGGGGGAGGATAAAATTCCATTGCTCTCAGCCACTCACCTTATGCTACTTTGGGATCACAGCCCTAGGGACCCGTACAACACCCTATTGCCTTTTACCATCATCTGCCTCCACCTGGGAGAGACAGCTGCCGTGGTCTGCTCCTTGTCCATGCCCCAGGACACACAAGAGACAGTGGTAGTTGCCCTAAGCAGTTGCCATCACGAATCGCCTTGTGAATGCACGTTGCATGATCAGCACATAGAAGCTCATTTCCTTCATGGGAAGGGCAGGGTGTCCTTCCGGGGATCTTCCCATCGGCCAGTCACGGAGAGTTCTGTCTCTCCAGGGAAAATCTCACTGCACATGCTATTACCCCAGCATCTGAAGTTAAAGTAACTTTTCCTCTGGGACTCCTTGAATCCATTCCAGAAGAATCAAAACATGAGGGAAATAACTCCTCTGCCGCTATCTTTTAAAGACGGGTAAGCATCTAAAATGTGTGTTTCATGTACAGAGGACGCGAACATAGCATCACAGAAATTTCAAAATAAAACAGGAAGAAAGAAAAGTCCAAAATCCCATCCACAGTATAAATAAATGTTGTTTTTTCCCATTCAGCTTCTTGTTAACGTTCGTGTTTTATATATTCCTGGCCATCAATAGATTAATCACAGCCATATATATCCACTTACGCATATGCAAAATTTTAAATGAAAATCGCGTTGCCCTTCATTTTTCCAACATTCACAGGCACTTTTTTTTATCTTGGAGCGACTCGAACAACATTGAACAAAAACGGTCATGAGACACAGCTGCACATTTTATCTGCATTCAACGGGAATTGCTGTAGCCTTCCCTGTTTACTCATTTCAGTTGTACGAACAGCTTACCATTTCATCTTGAATTGGATCAACTTATTTATCAATTTCTAATGTTATAACCATATTGTTTTCTTCCAGAGTTCTGTTAATACACTAGTTTATTTAAACAAACTACCATTAATTTCCAGCGATATCCTTGCCTTAGAAAAGATGTTTTGTTTTATTATCAGCATAGGGTTAAGCATGACTCTTTTAAATGTATTCAGAAATATAGATGAATTATTGATCTGTAGTTACTTTTATAGTTATCTGATGTGCTAATAACTTAGTCATTTAATTAAAAGAGGGAGCGCTCTTTAAAAAGTATAATTAAAATCACCTCTGTTTGCTTGCTAGGTTTTCAACATTTAAAAAAATCATACAGAACTTAGCTTTGATACTCTCAGGTTCTGAAACAGTTTATAATGGAAATCAGTAATAACATTTCAAATTGGTTTTACATCAATTGAAAGTTATAATTGTCTACCTACATTTGGGTCAAAACTCTCTTTTGTCTGTGATAATTTTCTTCTTATTCCTACCACTGCATTCCTAAATCTATATTAATACAAAGACAACCTATTTCTCTATTTTTTCAAAGAACTAGATTTTGCATTTTTACATTATTGCTACTCTGTATTATTTTCTATTTCATGATTTCCAATTTTTCCTTAATCAGTACTGGTTGTCTACACCTTCTTTATTATGTAGTCCCTTTTATAATTTATTAAAGTGAATATGTTCCAAATGTTCAATATTTTTCTTTAATAAAATGTACAACTGTATAATCTGTACTTAGTACAGATTTGGCCATGCATTTTATCATTTAATATTAGATATATTTGTTTTCCAACTTTTAGATGAAATTAATGTAAGAAATTTGATCAGAGGATTGTTTACTGGAATCATTCTTAATTTGTGAGCAATTTTGACTTGGCAATCCTTTATTATTATTTTCTAATGTCATAATTAAAGATTATTAAACATAAGCAAATATATCACATTTGCATTTTATGAATGTTTTTATGACTACATACTTAAACTTTTTTTATACCTAGTCTAGGGATGTGAAATAAGGATTTATGGATTTTTTTTCCTCCTTATACATATGCATGTTGGTTTTATTACTTAGAACCCTGTTTACATTTTCCTTTCACTTAGATTTATCTGTTAAGATTTGAAGTCTAAATACTAAAACTTAATTCCACAAGTTTAGTTTATTAAAATATTTTATTTTGCTCACAATACATAGCCTTTCATTCGTACATACATATTTGTAATTTCTATATTTATCATTACCTACACTATTTCCTGAATGTCTTTTATTATTATATTTTTTACTTTCATCACTTTGCTTTAGGTTTGTTTCTTAGAAATGTGGTTTTCTTAAAACTCCTTTGTCTTATTAAATTTTTTATAATACCTTTTTATTTTTTTGCTACTTGAATAGTTTGTAACACGCATTATGCTTTTCCATTTTCTTAAATGGCACTGAGTCTTTCTCCACACTCATGGCAAAAAAAAACAGATAACTATCCCTGTCAAGAGGCACTTTTTCTCAGCATTTTCCCCTTTCATTCCACCATGATAGGTATCCAAACATTCTTCCTTCCCAAACTCTCCTTTAAAGTCTTAGATTTGAGACAGGTCATTCCTTTATTCCTGACACTTTATCTGTTTAAGACAAATAGGTCATGTCAGTACTCAAGGGTAGGCATTCATTTTATTTCAAACTTGGCTTCTGTTCAAAGCCAGTGAAAGAAGCAGATAAAAGCGTATGGTTATGCCCCTAAGAAACCTTTTTCTTTTAAATAGAGATGTGTTACAGGCCTATTTTAAGACTCACAATTCATGTTTCCACAGTATGAGGGGTTTCTTTTCTTTTGGATAAACTATAATGTATTTGCCAAATTATATTTTCATCTTAACCTTTAAACATCTGTTGCAAAAAGTGGGTATTCTGTTAACCCATATTTTTAAAAATTTATGTACTTGTCTAAATATTTGTAGAAGCCACGCTTGTGGTTTTAAGTGAAAACTTAGGAAGCGAGGGACATATCGGCCCTGATGTAAGATCACCAGAGATTGTACAACTTCCTCTGAAGGCGATGGGTGAAATAATAAAAACTGTGATTCACATACTGATGACTGTGTTTAAAGTTTTTTAAACACAGTGTTATATTTCTTCCTAATAGACTGAATAGCAGAGCCATGAAAACGAGGTAAACTACACATCATGACTTTGTTTAACGATCTGCAGGCGGTGTCCGAGGAGCAGCTGTAAATTCCCTGAAAATTGGACATTGTCAGGAGAAATCTGGCACCCACTTCAAGATAATTGCCAAAGAAAATACCTCCTGCCATGCGTTAACAGCATTTTTTTACTAGAAGCCAAAGTGTACATAATTTGCCGTTTCTAACATGTAATCTCTCGTAAGGACCTAGTGATTTACAGCTCTGCTCACGCCTGTCCTGTCTAATTTACATGTTGCAATATCTGGGTCCTCTTAATGAATTCCACACAAAGTAAGATCAGCTCCGCCTCAAACTCCCTGATTTTTGCTTGTTTTAAAGGCACCCTTCTTTGGAATGATACTAGATGTTCCATCCATAAACCCGTTAGCATTTACAGGGGATGTTGGCAAATGAGACCATTACAACAATCATATACATCCATTTTTACTGAACACAATGGGTATTTAAATTCTAAATCTTCCAGGTCATACAGAAAAATATCCCAACAAGGGTCATTGGAAAGATTAAAGATTACTAAAACTCTGCTCTGGACTTACAATATAAGCACTGTTTAGGGATTAGCTAAGAGCTAGAAGCGTGTCTCATACCAGATCAAATATTATTTTTTGTAATTTTGAAAAGATAAAATTGGAGTGAAGTATGTATTTGCTTTGAATGTAAATTTCTGAGGGGACCATAATTTTTCTGAATTTTTTCCATATAAATCAGTTCTGTCAATTGCTTCTCCTTAATGAACACTGAGACTATTTTGCAATCATGATTGTAGGTTATTATTTCACTGGGAGACTTTTGTATGTTGACCAAATAATGTGTTTTCACTGTATGTAGAATAATTCTTGAGAAACTGGCAAACGTTATATCTAGACAGGATACATTTTAATGGATGTACCAGAAAGGGTGTCAACAACTTTTTCCTTTACAATTATAGTTAACTTATGTAAAGCGTAATTTATACTAGTGTGTTGCCTAGTCATTGATCTCATGGTATGATAACATTTCCAACTGACATGGAAAACTTCTGCCCATTTTCACAAAATTCAGCTTTATTTATATCGCATCAATTTTACAAGCAGGGGGATGATTTTATAACCTAAAATAGACCTGCATAATTTGTATGTGCTTATTATCATTTAAAATTCCCATGGGATTTAAATGTTCTCTGTGTGTGTGTGCACACAGACTAATTCTTGATCAGTGAATGTTGTTGACCTACGTTTTGGACACTTACTATGCAATGCTATTCTCTATGAAATGGAAAGTGTAAAAGGGAAAATGATAGAATTACAGTGAATAATTAGCTTGAGCCAAGGGCAACATGACTGCCACCTTGAACTACAGTTTGAAATACAGGATAGTAGATGCGTTGAGATGCCTTTGTGAACCCCCTTCCTCCATAAAAAAGAAATATTAAATTATTTTCTATGACTACCTTGATACAAAGATGAATGGAGCTCCTCGGTGGCTATGACATGAGCTTGGACATTTGTTTCCTGAAATGAGTTCATTCTTGGAATTTCAATGCCTGAGGGCATTTTATTAACTGAGCCAGTCTGTCAAGAGGCAGAGAAGAGCTCAAATGTTGAGTGCACGGTTCAGGGGAAGAATAGAAGTATTCTCCACATGTGTCTTCCAGATAATACTTATGCAGTGTCATAGCTACATAAGAAAATTCTGAGATTCATAACATGCAAGAGATAAGCAGAAATGGTATGAAAGTCCAATACACAGCTTGGAGTAAAAGTGCTTTTTTTAAATTAACTATTGATTGTACTGTATTTCTTATGGGTTTAAGTAGTTGATTCAATTCTATTCCCCACAGACCATACATAGAGAGAAACTGTTTTGTGGGTCATAAATGACATGGCCGATATTTGCATTTAGTAGCTAAAAGCCTGTGCCACAATATACCTTAATTATGCTTCCAGAAAGGAAACATACGCTAGAGGAAGATATTAAAAACAGTCAAGGGAAGTCCTTCATCCCCAGTTCACAAACTAGAATGTCATCACTGGCCCCCGCCTTACCCCCAAACTCATTAAAGGACCGCCTGGAATTCTGAATCAGATTCCTACGTCTAAACACCCTCAGGTACATCCTGAGGAATTGGATTATAATTCCTTCAGTGCTATGTATAGAGTATGTATGTTGGCCAGTGGACATGGGTAATGTACTGGAGAACAAACATTCCTTGGCATAATAAGGCCAGTTTTATTAAACTCGGTGAGGATTATTGAAGGAAGTCGCATTTGCACCACCAGAAATAGGCACAAAATTCTAATGGAGATGGATCACAGAGTTTGGGGAAAAGGCACATTTGTGGAGAAATTGAAATGTGTCACTGATGTTGAGGATGAGATTTCTCTCTAGAAAGGAAGGAATTTTAAGAGTAAAAGATACTTTTAGATGGTCAGTTCCAAAGGAAAAAAACGTTTCCTTCTTGTGATACATATATGGTAATAGTCATTATCTAGTAATAGTGATTCTTACTGTGATACGTATCTGTAAACAATTTGCATTTTTTGAATTGCAGTGTAAGGACATCTGCTGCCAAATAAGTTAGGATAACACACTGGATTTTAGTCATAGCCAAAAGGAAAATAAATCATATAAGGAAAAAATACATATATATATATACATACATATCGTGATTTTATTATGTAGTAAATAAATCCTGATTTTAACAGGAAAATGCTGCAGTGCCCGAAAAAACCTAAGATGATAAAACAATTGGGTAAGTTGGAACGGAACTTTGTATAAAAACAAGATAGACACACATCAGAAATAGCCCTGCCCTCCAAGATCATTAGGGCGAAGTCTAAGTCATAGCTAACAAGGAGAAATATAAATCATATGACAATGACTTCAACATGCTGTTTTGCGTTAAAAAAAAAGTAATTCGACTTTTGAAGAGAAAATTAGTTGTTACAATAATTTCAAAAATAATTATAATTCTATCTGTGCTAAAATACGCAGCAACCTTTCTAATTAGAAATATAAATTTGTTCTTCTGTTCTGATTTTTTCAATCAGAGTATAAACTGTAAACATATTAACGCGAAGCTACAACGAAATTCAGATCGTGTTACTAAAAAGTTTCTGAGTCCCGGCCACGTGTGTTTTACAGAATGACCTCTGAATTTCAAGGGCGGTTTCTCATGAGAGTCACACAGATAAATACAAGTCAGACATCACCACAGTCATCACCAACCACCATGACGTGGTGACAAGTCCCTCCACACCAGCGTGCAGTGGTTGTGCTATTCCAGCACCTGGGCGTAAAGTGGAAACGTCCCTGGCCTTGTTCCGCCTTCAAGCTTCCTGCCTCTCCCGCAGAAGGTCAGAAAAGGCTGAACAGACATTCAGAGACTGACAGAAACAGAAGAGTATACGGTACTGCTGCAAAGACTTGCAGAATCTTGGAGCTGCGTGTTTCCTGGGAATTGCTAACCTCTCAGGGCAGAATCATTGCTTTGTTCCACCCAGAAGAGGTGCAAGGACTATATGCCGTTTTCGTGTGCTATGCCAGCAGCCTCCAGCTCAACCACCAATAAGAGAAAGGGTGCTTTCCTGAGCCAGTTTAGATCAGGAAGGAATGCTTGTTTATTTTCTGCATCCAGGGATAATTAGCCCAACCCCTCATTGCTGGGTTTTCTTCTCTACGTGGGAATGCGAGATCCCATTTCATGCCTTCTATAGCTTTAAACCACTTTTGGTTATTTGGTTGTCTGATTACTTCCCTGCTCTCGGCCAGTCATCCTAAAGTCACTCTGGCTGAAAGTCAGCAACACGTTTCCCGACTCCTTTGCCAGCTGCTGTCCTTGTATCTTTAGCCGTCTCAATGACAGAGGAATTGGGAGACAGGAGGGGAAAAGAAGGCGCCTGGTAAGGGAGCACAAGCGTTCTCGCTGTTGGTGCCTTCTGTGGCAGCTTGCACGGGCGACTGGGTGGCTGTCACACTCAACAGCGGTTTCACGAGTTCTCGACTGCAAATCTCCTGGCGGTCCCTGAGCCAGCAGGTCTAAAATCTTCATCACTGATGGACCAAGTGTCGGGCTGGGGACTCCCTGCTGGGGTAACAAGCGGCTTCCTCACCTGTGGGTATCAAATCCTTCCTCTCTGTGTTACCCCGGACACCATCACCTTCTCTTCCGTTTAGTGAGCCTTTCTCATACTATTTTGAAAACCAAATCCCCATAATAAAGTCCTGAGTTTGAAATGCCTGGCATGTGTTCTGTTTTCCTAACTAGATCCGGGAGCATACAGAACCTCTGTGATGGTCCGTGTTCCTAAAATGGGAATCAAGGTGCTCAGAGTGTATAGGGGTGTCAGGACAAAAGGAAGGAAGGTTGTAGTTGGGGATTTAAGAAAGGCTTCCCCAAACTGTGTTGTGTGTCTGAGCAGGACCCTGGTGATAAAAATTTCCAAGGAGACACATTATAAGAAGACATTATAAGGACATGTCCAAGGAGTTATAAGGTAGAGAGGTTCACCATCAATAGATTTTCATTTCTTAATGGAGAGCCTATAGCATTCAAGAGACGCTTAACCTTTCTTTTTTTCTTTCTTTTTTTTTTTTCCCGGTTTACTGCAGCATTTTATTTTTCCTCACACAATGACGTGTTGCTGGGGTCAAGTATGTTCTCAATGCTTAACCTTTCTAACGATTGCAGGAATCCTAAAACAGCACAAAGAGGAAAGGGACTTCCTATGTACTTTGATCTAGGAAAACATTTCACTGGGATAGTAAAATTTTTAAAACCATAAAATGTGAAGCAAGGGCTGCTACTAGGATGATACAGAGGGAAAATAAAACCCCATCTTGTACCTAATGACTGGTATTATCTGTCTGTTCACCATACAGACACAGGCAAGGTAACCACCAGAGTATCAGTGGAAAATGAAATGATGGTTATAACAAACAGACTTAGTAGATTTAAAATGATTAAAAATGAAGCTTAACATAATGATTCACTAGGAAGAGACAGTAATTCTGAACTTTTCTGTCCTAACTTATAATGTCAAAATCAATAAAACTATTAAGTTGAAAACTGGTAATTGAATAATTTTAGTGAAAAGTTTTATCCCGCCTCTTTCAGAAACATATATAGCTGACAAAAATTAGTAAAATCCAGAAGTTATACCATATAGCAACTATTGTAACCTATGAACTGCTCTAATTTTATAGAAATCCTGAAAAACCTCAACCTAAGTATAAAGAAATCACTATTTTTAAACATTCATAACCATTTACCAAAATGAAGTATGTGGTTTGTCCTGAATATATTTGTTAGGTAAAATTTACATTTCAGCTAAACAAAACCCAAGATTTTAGAAGACATATGCCTTGAACATTGCATAAGATATATGAAGAAATTATTTGTTGTGTAGTTGAAATTCAAGTTTAGTTAGACAACCTGTATTTTTTATTTGCCAAATCTGTTACCTCCAGTCCTGAAGCAAATTATAAAAACAAGGAAGAAATTGAAAAATAATGGTTAAATATACCATTTCTTCCAAAGATGAATTAGAAATATTTTTTTTAGATACTCACAAACCACTTGTATTTAAATACAACTAACATTCCAAATCGCTCATTTGTCAAATACCTTGCACTGGAAATTATTACAAAAATAAAATAAAACCAGAGCATTTGCCTACTTTACATCAAATAGAACGTTTTAGGAACAAAATAAAATAGCATCTAAATAAATTGACATAAATCAGTATTTGCTAGGTAGTAAACTCCATAAAGATGTCGATTCCCCACCTCCAAATTAATTTAGATGTCAGTTCTCCACCAAATTGATTTAAAATTCTAACTCAGGCCAACTGTATTTTCTTGACCTAACAAATTGCTCCTAAATATGTCTGTGGGAATATAGAGGGCCAAGAGTACCCAGCAGCATTTTGAAGAATGGAGGTGATTGTTATGACTCATGCCCTGGGTCCCAAGACTTACACGGTTATCACTATAGAGTTTGGGCAGGTGGATAAAATAAAAGTCTGGATAATATAGGACTTAGATACAGATATACAGCTGTTTTCCTATTACACGGTTTCCATGGCAAGCAGCCAGCAAAAGATGTGGAACATAGAAAATAAATGATGATAGCATAACTTGTATCCATAACATTCCTTCTGCTTTTAGCTATATTGGACAGATGTCAATATCAATGATTTAATCAAACAGCATTCTTTTTTCTCTTATAAGTTCAAGGGTATAGAGGATGAGGTGCTCATAAAAAACTCAATACACCCCCCCAAATTCTTCAGTTTTCTTCTCCATCACGCTGAGAATCAGGATTTCAGGCTCACCGTTCAAGAAGGGTGCTTTGTGTAAATACACAACGTTGTCGCCAAAGGCAGGGGGACATTCCTATACCTGAAAGATCTTTCTTTTTAAGAGGAAAACGGCTTAGTCTGGAAATCCACCCAGCGGACTTGACCCCATGTTGCATTTTCCAGAAATGCAACCCATTGCCATATCAAGCTGCAAACACATTCAGAGAGGAGACTCTATCCAGCTGCAAGCACCGACCATCGTGAACCAGCGCAGGGTGATCGGGAAGGGAATGGGGGTCCTGATGTGCAATACCAGTTCTGGCACAGCGGACAGTATGAGGGGAAATGTACAGAGAAGAAACCTCTGTGAATCCTTAATTAACTGAGTCCCAGATGGATATAAAACCTCACCGTGAGAAGCAAATGCTTCAAACTTTCAGAAGGAAACACTGGACGATATCTGCATGGTATCAGTGAAGCAAATAATGTCTTAAACCAAACAGTACAGCACCTTCCATACAAGAAAAGATTGGTAAATAGGACAACATAAAAATACACGCAATTTGTCAAACATAAGCACTGATAACTTGAGAAAATATACCAACTCTACAATAAGCCGAGGGCTTCTGTCTCTCGTGGTTGAATTCATGGTTGAGCACGTTAGAGAAATTTTCCATTCACACAGAAAAAGTAAATGTGCTTTGCAAAGGCCATCTTTAATGCATTAACTTACATGCTTCTCTCTCTTGCGTTTTCAGAACTGTTTAAAAATCCCATACCTGATTGAATTACTTTCATTCGATTTTTTAAAATATGGCACCTGGCAAATCATAATGGTAGAAATGTAGCCCACTGTGAGCAAATAAGTCTCATTAAGGAGACAGCGTCATATTTATCAAGAATCAATTTAGGATTTTTTTCCTCAGCAACAATTCTGTATAAATACCTGTGGTGAAGTTCTATATTTGTAATTTTTCAGGGCATGCCCATAAAAGAGTGAAAGGCAATTTGCAGATGCAATGATGTACTACGGGGAGACATTTAGACCGAGCCAAGTTCCAAAACCAAATAATTTTGGGGATTCCTACAAAGGGAAATAAAACAGTTAAAAATTTTTGTTTTGAACTTCATGTCCTAAATGGGTAGGATTTTGTATTTTGTACCATATGGGTTTGTAACAACCACTCACTCCAAGTGTGGAAGAAAAAAAGTCGTTTTCATCACACACACCATTTTTATGACATTTTCATTCCCATGTTTGCAGGAGAATGGGCATTCATCTTCTCCGTTTGTTATCCCACTGCGTTTCTATTCTCAGCAAATCCCGATTGAACTAATACCGCTCAAAATTATGTTCTGTACTGGAATAATTTTACAAATTATTCCAAGTTCTCAATTGGCCAAATATTCTTTTATGAGACGGAGTTCAGTAAGGATTATGCGAGCATGACCTTGGAAACTGGTCAACTATACTAAACCTCTTTTTATTGAATGCCTTGTATTTTGAATGCCACGTGGATATTTGTATGCACATTTTAACCGTTGGGATAAGATTAAAGGGAGAAAAAGCCTCTGTGGGTAGCATTTTTGGGACCTTCAAGAAATTGTTCTCTAGTGTTTATTTAGTACTAAACTTCCAGCATTCAGATGGAACGAGGAAAATGCAGCCGTGCTGAAATTGACCATTCTTCGAGAGATTTAATCACGGTCATGTGAATCATTAACCTTGCAGGCTGTTACGAGCTTCATAGAAAATGCCAAGAACAGTATTTCATACAAAATAACAATAAGAATACAGAATAAACAAAAAGAACCACAATTAACATACAACTATTATAGGGCTGTAAGAAATAACATAAATACAGCATTAGCTGCATTTGCTACAGGGTAAGTCAGAATAATAATTCTGATACCACATATTATAGAACAATCTGTGGGGAAAGTGCAAAGCAAGTTAAAGAAGGAATAGGGGTTTCCAGTATGATCACCCGAGGGCAGCTTATGTCCAAGACAGCAAATCTGTGTGGAGACAGCGTTGTCTGGAAAACTCGAGTCACAGGACATGTGTATATCTTCATTTTGTTTTGGGGAAATGTACCTTCCAGGGAAAGGTTCGTAAGCTTCCAGAACGCTTTACTGGAACTTTTTATATCTAGCTCTCCTCAATTACGCCCACATAAGGACACCACTGGTTCCCCTGAAACACACAGAGCCACAAGCATATAAGGGTCCTAGGTATCCATCAGAAATGACCACGTAGGTAGACGTAGGCAACTGCAGACACTGGTGTTCACTCCGCCCATGTCTCTGCACAAAAGATGCCCCGCCATCCTCCTTTTCCTCAGTGGACTTTTAAATTGTTAAAATGCCGTTCTGCTTAGGACTATGTCCTGACCACCTTGTCACAATGCTACATAGGACAGTTGCTAAATGTTGGTTTTTTTTTTTATGGCGACATCGATTTCCTTTTTAGAAATGGGGAATGATTTTCGGAAGGATCCAATTCTGTATGAAAAGAATGCAACAATAAATGACCTTGGGAACACTTTTCATAAAAGTGTGGATATGGGTGTAGAATAAATTCCCAACAATGGCATTTCTGGGTCCGTTGTAGGTGATCTGTAATAGTTGGAGATACTTATAAACCCACCTTCCCAGGATTTCCCTTGTAGCTGATCACCATCCTACTGGAAAAGCAAAATAAGAACATTTCAGGTGTTTTAAGCTGATAGAAACTGAAGTCACAATTTTAGAGTTGATAGGTAAAACTGATAGGTAAGAAAATGAACCTTGCTTTTAGTTCATAATTTCTTTTTATTAATGGTGTTGTGCATATTTTATTTAAATAACCTTTATTTCCCTTTTTGTGAATTCCATGTCAATTCCCACTATCCTTGTTTTATGGTACAGTTCAGGGTTTTTATATGTACGTGCACATTTCTAGGAGATTAGTAAATTAGCCTTTTGTGATGTGATTTGCAAAAAATGTCCCATGTCTCTCACCTTGCCTATGTCTCTCTGCTATAAAGACTATTACAAAACAATTTTAACCCAATGTATTGAAATCTCTGTGGCTATTGGATTTTGAGTTTTAATTAAAGAGTTTTCCACACCAGGGTTCAACAATTATCTGTATAAAACAAATACACATACTCTGTTTTAAAAATACATTATTAGATATAAGTAGTATGTGATACGTAAAAATTGTATATTATGCATATATGCATTACATGATTATAAGCATATAATTATAGTAAATATTTAGCAGGCATGACTTGTCTACCTGCAAACAAACGTTTAATTTAGGTTGGACGATAGTTTTGAGAGGCAGGGATGCCACCTTGGGGCTAGCTATAAGCAATGAAAATGGTATCTGTCACATTTTTTAAAGGCAGGGATGTTTTTATGAATATTAAATGTACTAATTTAGAAATGTGGCATAATTTACTTCACAGACACGCAATTGAACATTTAGTTATTTCTGTTGGCTGCCTCCTGGTCTCAGTTTGAACGTGCTATGTTTACTCTGCAGTTTAGGTGTTGAGAAAGCTGAGTGTCCAGGCAGCCATCCTGACTGTGGTTGTAAAACCAGGTGGAGAGCGAATATGGCTCACTTTCCAATGACACACCGCTGAGCCCTAGAAGTGGGACAGTTAGCTGATATGGTTTGTGTCCACTTTTAAAACTGGTGGTCATAAACCTGCCCTATTTATGGTGTCTTCCCAGCTTTTAGGAGTCATAGCTTACGAGGAGCCTCGTTGCTGAGATACATACCGTATATCTGATCAACCGTTGACGAAAAGTCATAAACATCGTCTTAAAACCAAATTGGACCATATGCATAAGACATCCTTGCCTAGAAGAACATCCAAATGGTGTAAATCTCTGGAGCACCTCATCCCATCACAACGGTCTGACAGTAATTCACACAACACGCTAGTATCATGATTCTGAATACCCCCAGCCTTGCACGGACCGCTTGTGTTGGATGTATACTGTTCCCCGTCATGTTATGCATTAAATCAATTATACCAGCAACAAATTCAGGAATACAAATAAACCCCAAGAATCCGTTATTTTGAAAACCAGTTTCACACAATGCACAGCATGATTAACTAGCGCAACGAGTGGTGCTTGCCGCCTTTACATTTGCTGACCTCTAGGCAGCAACTATGAGTCCAATTGGGAAATAAAGGCAAAGCGTTCCGTAGTCGAACTCTCGGGGATGTGTGTCGGTTCCTAAACACAACAGAGCCTCTTTTCTGGGCTACATGCCAGTAGCATGGTTTCCCAACCTGGAGTCATTTAACCACATTAATCCTAGGGCCCACTGCACACCTAATGAAAGGGACCGCCCATCTTTCCAAAGCTCTACCAGTGTGTGCCATGCTCACCGAACATCCTGAACTAGGGCATTACATATTCAACTACGACATCAAAAAGTTGCCTTAATGGCGCAAAATTCGCTCAGTCTCTGGAACAGCAGAGAACCATCTCTGTGAAGGTGACTGCAGACTTGTCTGTAATGCTTTAGCACCACTAACCGTCTGGAAATAAAGGACACCCTTGCCCAGTTTATAACTTAATTTTCTCCATTTGTGCTGTGTGTGTTGGCATGTATGGATGCCATCATTTATGGACTATATGCGGATATCATAAATAGTTTCATACTTCTTCTTTGTTGAATTTGTGGAGGCAGATATTTTGTCTTTACTATATTTTAGTTGAAGACAGCACAGGCAGGCATTTTATTTTTTCAAACATTAAATGTACTCCCCCTCCAAAAAAATAACCTTGGGACAAAGGAAATATTCTAAGCCAGATGTTGACATACTGTATACATCCCATGAGCCAAATCTGTCTTTCCACCTGTTTTTGTAAGCTGAGTAAACTTGTGATTGATAGAGCTCTGCTAGTCCACCCCAATTTAAATATCATCTACACTATCGCATCCACGGTGTGTTCATGTGCTGTGAACACTTCCTAACTTAAAAAAGCTCACGTTTTGAGACCACGTACATTGAATTTTGAAAATTTGAAAATCTTCCGACTTCTGACTCTTACAACTGGCACAATGTGTTTTTAAAATTATGTTATAAAATGAATGATTGTGCCTTGCAAAATGGTAGGAATAAAACAGAATAGATAATCAAAATTTCTAAATTACGCTTAGGGATTGCACAGTCTTCTAGTCACTCCTCAGGCACCTAACGTGGGGTGATTGGGTTCCGTTTTGAAGGCACTGGATAGGGACAGAATACTGTCATTAAATGCTGTGATGGAGATAAACACACAAGCGATGTCTTGGACTGCATTGTCCAGAGAAGCACAACCATCAGGATATGCGTGTGTGTGTGTGCGTGTGTGTGTATGTGTGTGTGTGTCCATCTATATCATCTATATCGATTCCTTAGTCCCTATAGACCATGCAGACTTGCCCCGTCACGCTCTCTCAAAGATGAGTAACCAGCTGCATTAGTCAGGGTTTCCTAGAGAAACAGAACTGATGGGATGTTTTAGACATACATATAGATATATATATTTACTTATTATGCCGGATTGGCTCATATAGCTATCATTGGTGATACAGGGTATATTCATTTTGTGACAATTCCTTAAGCTGCACAATTTTTATTTGTGTTTTACTGTGTAGGTTTTACTTTAATAAAAAGTTTCAAGAAATATATAGATAATATACCTTAATTAAACCTCACCCACATATGTATTCATAAATATATATGAATACAAACATATCTCTATGTATAAGTACATACAGACATACACAAACATTTAAACATGTAGACATATGTGCGCATAGAAATGCCTACTGAACCCAGAGGTATAAACTGTTTTAAATTAAGATGATGCAGGGTGGGGGGGCACGGGGGGGACTGTACAGCTCAGAGAAGACAAGTAGTGATTCTCATCTCACTACGCTGATGGACAGTGACTGTAATAGGGTTGGTGGGGGGGACCTGATGAAGCGGGTAGTTTAATCATCACAATATTGCCCATGTAATTGTAGGTTAATGATACTAAAATAAAATAAATTGTTAAAAAATAAAAAATAAATAAATAATAAATAAATTAAGATGATGCATGCACTTGTGTGTTTCGGAAACATAAAATACTATTTTGGTCAATACTAATTTCTTATGACTGGTATGTATCACATGCCCATAGCCTGAGTGCCTTAAAAGAATACAGATTTATTCTCTTACAATTCTGTGAGGTCCAAAGTCTAAAATCAAGGTTTTGACAATGCTGTGTTCCTCCCTGGGGTTTTTGGGGCAGAATTACTCCCTTACCTATTCTAGTTCGCGGAGACTGCCCACTTCCCTTGGTTCTGACCCCTTCCTCAAGTCACCGCCAGCCTCTTTCTTCTGTTGTCACATCTCCTACTAATCCCCACATTCCTGCCTTTCTTCTAAAAACACCTTTTTGATGACACGAGGTCCCTCTCGATGACCCAGGACAATCTCATTTCAAGACCCTTCACTCCATCCCGACTGCAAAGTTAAAAAAAAAAAAAAGTAAAATAGTCACATACTCCAGGAATTAGGTCAAAGATGCCTTAGGAATCTATCCCGCGAGGCTTGTTTTTTTGAAACGGCAGGATTACAAGCTCCCTACCTTCTCTCATCTCACCTTGATGGTGTGGTTTCCACCAGAGTCATGAACACCTTCAACAGTCTGTTTTACTTCTTTCTAACGATACTTAACCAGGTAGACATCTTAACGTTTCAGCTTTCAGAAATATGCATTATGTTTAAAATCATGGGACCTTCCTGTCCTCTAAGAATTATTTCCATTAAAATCATATCTTACCCGTTTTTAAAATATTTTTTTCCATTATTCCTCTAACTGCGAACTGCATTTCTCACATTATTAAAAATTGTGGGATTAACATATAAATTGCTTGTCTGAGACGACTGAATGAAGACACAGGGTTTGGGGGGAAAAAATAGAAAGCCCACATGTTCTTTCTAACTGGCAGAGTTCACTTGGGATAGGCATGGACATATGTGTAATTTGGACCAACCTTGTAATATTTAATCACTTTTCTAATGGCCAGTTTCTTGACCATTACAAATCATTACTCTAGGGTGTAGCTTGCAGATGGTGAGCCCATATGCCATGCATTCAAAATGCTCTCAGAGCCAGTGCTTTTAAATACGGGGTACTTTGGGGTGTGTTTTTAACTTTTTGGGGTCACGGTCAAAGATACGACAGGGCATAGGGCACCATAGAGTCAGCAGGAAAATAAATGCATCTTCCCAGCCAGACCTGAAAGTTTTAGGACCCATTTGAAATTATGCAAAGCATTACTGCTGTGTTGGAGAGACTCATTGCATCTGTCTCCGACACGTGTCCTGAGGCCTGAAGTTTAGAATAGGTAGGAACTGCTAACAATGAGTGAACTCACTGAGGTGGACAGAACAGCTTTGGATGACCCAGGATGGAAAAACCCCATGTGTGGGTGGCTGGCTCTGTCATTCTCATGGCAAAGGACAGACTTAAATGCAAGAATAGACTCTGCCATTTGACCACTGAAGTACCAGATATCCAGAAAAAGAAAAGAAAAGAAACCTCAGCGTTTATGTATATTCAACAAACACTTTTACATGCTTCCTCTCTTCCTGGCATGGTGTAAATAGGGATGTACGCCCTGCTCTTAAGGGCCTGTTTTATTCTATTTTTCTGCTTCTCATTCACTCTCCTTCAGTGGATTTTGCACACATGCTTTGGCAATCCTAAATCCAACAGAAAATGTCCAGTCCTTCTTGGCATCTCGGTTGGGGTCTGGAAATGTCGGCTTCCAAGATGCAACCCTGACTTCCCTCCAGTCCCTCTGCTCTCCGCTTCCCCATGGACTGTGAGGCCCCATCCGTCCCACTTGTCCCTCTACCTCATATCTTATTAATGCAGGATCCCAGGGGCACATCTTCTGTGCCTCCTTGGGGCTCATATTGTTTTGACTCTTCTTGGAAAGCGGCTGGTGGCACCACGCAGGGGCGTGAAGGATTCTGGCCTCTCCCTGGGTGGTCTTGTCATCTTTCCCAAATTGACTCCGTTCACGCTGGGGTCCCACATGATGCGTGAACGGGTCATCGCCGCCGCTCCAAACACCTCACCCTTCTTCGTAGTTCTGATGTTACCCGCCCTTATTCATTGACCAGCGTCTGCCAGACACCTAGACTGCGAGCCTCCTGAGGGCACGAGCGTGTGCGGATGACGCCCACCTTTCATCCCTGAAGACATCGGCACCGGGTCCATAGGCATGCTGAGATACCTGGCTGACATATTTCCTGTGTCAGCGAGCCTTACACGGGAAAGCACGGGCCATCCATAATGCACAGTATGAAGACGTGGTACAATTTCATGGCTTATTAAGATAGGACATAAAAAAATATCACCTTTTTCTATCATTGCCCCTGGCCAGATTGATGTTGTTTATGCATTATCTTCAAACATGAAATGGTCTATAATCCAAGCAGTTGGCTGGGTAAACAGAAGTTTACCTTTTGGCTCAATGTAAAGTTAATGTTAGTGCCGGTGGAACTGCCCTGTGCCCTAATACCACCTTCATTCAGGGAGTGGAAGAACCCCCTTATCAGGATGTACTGGTCTGAGGGTCTTGTCCTTTAGCGTCATGGAATGCTTATTTCCTCGTGTTCTCTTGCTGCGACATGCTTAATCCATTTTGAACAAATGCAAAAACTGGTAAACTTAAGTTGAGAAAAATGCACGTTATAGATAAGAGTTGGAAAACATTTGCAGAGAGAGAAGAAATTGGTCCTAAAAGATTATCTAGACAGAATGGAAACAAATGTAACATAGAAGTATATTATTACTACCTAAAAAGAAGCCAGGCTGGAAATCAGTGAATCTATCACGTTTTACAATTCCAAGCAATAGGTTTGCATTTTCATTACTGTGTTTTTTTTTTTAAGTTATCAAAGTATCTTTGAGTTGTGTGGCTATCTGTTGCCTATTTGTTTCATCCAGTGGTTAAAGAAACCCTTGGTTTACTAGCTGAATAACAATGTCTAGATGAGTAGGCTGATAAACAAAAGCAATTGCTTTTATTTTATTTACTGAGGTTGAAACTCTGGAATAGTGTAATCAGTTATCTTTTTTTAGTTTGTGTGGCTTATGAGGTAATAGCTATTGATTGATCATTATCTGTTTCATAATTTTATATAAAATTTGCACTTCCAAGTATTGAAGTTCAGATTTGCCATTTTCTGTGAAGCTTTTATTTACTCCCCCCAGGACTGGAGTGGGTTCTAGTTTCTGTACTTGTATTTGCACGTATTTCATGAAATACAACTGGAGCGTTTAATTTTTCCATTTGTTTGGACCCGTAATAGTACAAAAAATATAATGGACACCATTTTTGTCCCACTGCTATTTCTCAGCACAGTATAAATTACTTTTTTGAGTGCAATGGAATGTTCCCTCAAATCCAGTAAGAGGGACCTTTTTTCTTACAGTTTCACAAGCTGGATTTCACGAAAAATGAATTGGTTTGTTTGACAGGAATAATGATTTGTATTCCAAAAAGAATCAAACTGAAAATTACTGACTATTTTCTGGAACAAATAAAAAATGCACTATACCTATTTTAGTGCTGTGGAATATCTTTACCTTCAAGAATTTTGTAGAATATCAACAGTTTTTCTCTTTAAGCAATGGCAGTATAACATAAATACATTTTCACAAATATTGAGGCTTGTGTTTCAGCAAGAAACATCAATTACTTGCAGGACAGTCTGCTGAAGTTTTCCTTTCTTTGAGTAAAGCTTCCACATACGGTAGTCTTTTAGAATTTACATTGTGAAAGAATTGGCAAAGGAGTGAGTTTTTTTAATGAGCAATTTCCCTATTATGCAAAGTTACTTTTCTGTAAACAAAGTAAATATCATGTGACCTTACCTTGCTCTCACAAGCTAAATTCCCGTTGAAAAAAATGTATGTGTAATGTTGGTTTCATCAGATAGGATCATGTGAGGCATAGTTGAAATAGAAGTCAGCATGTATGAAGGACAGTGACTGTAATGGGTATGTGTTGGGGACTTGATAATGGGGGGAATCTAGTAACCACAATGTTGCTCATGTGATTGTATATTAATGATACCAAAATAAAATAAATAAAATAAATAAAAAAAGAAGTCAGCATGTAGAAGGAAAAATTAGAAATCTTACAGTCACCAGAGAGGGCATAGTGAGCTGGAAGTCCTGGTGGTGACGTTTCTCATGCCCATACAATGGAAGAAAGGGGACCAGGGCTACCATGTTGAGTGTCCACTGGGCTAGGTTATTGGATCCACTTACCCAATCAGTGTCCAGTGGAGATATTCTGGTAAGTCACTTGTGCTTAACATCCTTTAACCATAAGTCAAGCTGATGATTGTGACGTGAGTGGGACTCCTCCAATGAGTTGAAAAGGCTTAAAGGCAAAAACTGATGTCTCCCTGAAACAGAAGAAGTTCTGCCTAAAGGATATATCCTCAGCTATCCCAGCCTGCTGTCCAGTCGTGCAGGTTTCAGACTTTCCTGCCTCTACAAATAGCATAGGCAATTCCTTGGAATTTGAGAGAGATATAGATAGATAGGTAGATAGATAGATACATAGATACATAGATATATAGATGATAGATACATAGATAGATAGATAGATACATAGATAGATGGATAGACAGGTAGATAGATGGCATAGAGATATGATAAATAGATGATGGATAGAAATAGATCTACATAGATATGGATGGAAAGGTAAACAAATAGCTAGGTAGGTAGATAGATAAGTGGAAAGGACATGAATGGAGGGAAGGCAAAGCAATGCAGGACGACACCCGTGTGCCCTTTCCCGTCTCATGCTTTTTGTATGAGTCTCGGTGTGTGTGTCGCCTCATCTATTTGGCATCAAATAAGTTGGACTCAGGTCTCACCTTAGTCCTTGAGTTATCCTCCATGAAAATCAGGTGAAGAGGAGAGAAGGAGACCCACCCCACAAGGGGCCAGAGCCTGGTGGGTGGTGGGGCCCCCTGCGTTAGGGAAACACAAGGACCTTTTGCGTCTGTGCGTTTGCTGCATGGATTGTGTGCCTCGTCCCTGCAGGTGGCCGTTCTTACTGCACAGGTGGGGTAACTCAATGCTGCATCTACCTGGACTCTTCCCAGCCGTGGTTCTGGGTGAGACGCGTGTGCCCCTAGTATCTGCATTCCTTCAAAACCCGGAGGCTGAAGCAAGGCAGACACTGTCCCGAGCATCTTCTCTCTGCCTCCCTGGAAAGCTAGTCCAAGGCAGTCGCGTCCCCCAGGGGGAGGCCTGGGTCAGTCCTCACGCAGCAGCTGTGGACAGAGCACCATGTGGTCCTGTCCATGAGCCCAGGGCCTGCAGTTCCCAGGGGGGACGTCTGGTTCCCCGTTCCTGCTTTTCATCCACTGGGGCACCACATTCCCTGCACGAGACCCCGTGCTGCCAAGAACCCCCAGAAATGGGCTCTGGCCCCACATTGAGCCCGAGCTTATAGGATTTGATTTACTCTTGGTGAGTTTTCATCCCTAGTGTTTTCTTGAATGGTCTACTTCACTACGCAGTTGAAACCGTCAGGCCCATAACTTGAATTGTATTTGTTCTATTAAGTTATATATGAACATATTGTATGGGACTGTGCACATCTAATAGATACACATAAGTGATAAACAGATGATAGATATATGGATACACACATACACATAGGTGGATGGATGGATAGATAATACAGATGATAGATCCACATAGATACGATAGATAGATAGATAGATAGATAGATAGATAGATAGATAGATAGATAGATGAGTGATAGAGATATACAGATCTACCTCAATATGGATGGGTAGATACACATGATAAATAGATGATAGATTTATCCATTTTTCTGTATCTATCGGTACAGATGGATAGATACATAAATAGGTAGATCGGTAGGTAGATACACAGATGACAGACATAGATGATAAATTCACAGATATGTCCTACTGGTTTAAAAATAAATGTTTAATGGCAGGTATAAAGTCCACAACACAAATTTCGTTTTGTCTTTCTAATTACTGCTTATCTTTGCTTGCATGTCGCACCTGGGTACTAAATGACAACTGAGGCATTGAAAAGAATCTGTCCTTTCCTTAGAAGTAGGCGATGGGGTATTTCACTCAGAAGGAAGGAGTAAAAGAGTGAGGACATTTTAAGAAGAGAGTCACATCTGAGCGTTAAACTACAGGAGACAGTTTAGCAGACAGCCTGTTATGATCATGGCCCCACCTTTCTCTTGGCTTTTAAAATGCTACCCAGCTCTCGCTGCTGCTTTTGAAGGCAAAACAATCTCCCTGTCGTAGTGTAACATTCCGTGCTCTATTTCTGGCTGAACTGTCGTGTTCTCGTGGTGAATCCCAGTGACCATCGTATCTTGGAAGTTTGTAAGACGTAGGGCTCTCTGGGAAAGCTGTCCTTTTATTGGCACAGGTCATCCTTGATGTTTGAGTTTTTCTAGCAATCACATTAGGGGTTCTCCGAATCCCAAAGAAAGATGATTTCTTTGCATCCATCGCAGCATGTAGGGAATGCACACCCAGTTGGTGGTGTGAAGGTCTGGAGCCGCGCCTCGGCTTGTAATGCCTTGAAATGCTGAGCCTGTCTCCCAGCTTCCTCAGACACACGCTAAAACCTCTGCCGCCACATCTCCATATTTACATCTCTTTCTCTGTGCGAACCTGACACTTGTACGTGTTTGTATGTGTCCTTCTTGAGAGCATCCATGAGAACCATCCTGCACACCACCCTCCTTCCCAGCATCTAAGACATGAGCGAGATGTTTCCTTCCAATGTCAGATGAAGAGAGGACCCCTTGAGCGGTGTCCTCCTCAGAACACATGTCAGCATGGAACCTCACAGCATGACCTTCTTTGGAAATAGGGTCTTTGTCGATGGACTCAAGTTGGGATGTGGGTGAGCATTTAATGACGTACATAACTGACAAATAAGTCATCTGAAAGCAATATCGTATATAGAGACTGGTGTCCTTCTATGAAGAGGGGAACTTGGACACAGGGCAAAGACAATGTGAAGCGGAGAGGATGCCATGTGGTGATGGAGGCCACGGAGCGGGGCACATCTATGAGCTCCCAAGAATCAGGAAGGAACACTGGCTGACCCCAGAACGGGGACAGAGGCCAGGAAGCACTCTCTCCCTCTCAGAGCTTCTAGAAGGAACCAGCCCTGCGCACACCTTGATTTCAGGCTTCTGACCTCCAGAACCACTAGAGGATCCATTGCTGTTGTGGAACTGCGTTTACAGGATTTACCCCGTCCTTTGACATCCCGTTTCTCACACCTGGCCGTATGGCAGAGTCGCATACTGACAATGTTCTTCCGAGAGGAGCAATAGACAACAGGTCAGAAAGGTGACCTCGTCAAGGGCAGAGCCTCACCCGGGTGGACGTCCATCTGGGGCTCCGTGTATTCTGCCCAGCATGGCCTGAAAGAAAAATAAAAAACCGAACTCTAAGCGCAATTAGAAAAATAAGTAAATAAGCTCCTAGACACGCAACAGCCTGGTTACTGTCGGCCCAGCGTTGTGACCCACGTTGCCAAAATAGCCACAGTTTGAGCCCTGTCCTGGCAACACTTTGAAACACCTGTTTCGTACTGAAAATCAACTGGGAAAGAGAAACGAGAGATGGGCTCAAAGCAAATTTGGAAGTAATTGGGGTCCTCAGGTTCCATTTCCCTGATACTGTCAGATAGATATGTGTTCCCTGGGGTTGCTGTGACCTCCAGAAAACACTGAAAAGTGTATGGTTTTGAAATACGGACCTACAGAAATATTCCTTTCAAAATACATTGCAATGAACAATCCCGCTGAAAGTCTGGGACATTGCCCAAAAAGTGCCCCTTGGAACAGGAATGAATGGCAACTATTTTTAAAAAGGAAAACCCACAGTAAAATCCACAGACACGAAGGATTAAACACCTACACACACATGCACCTGCAAATTTCCATAGCGTATGTACAGCTGATGGAACATTTCATTCGTAAGGAGGTACTATACATAATTGAGGGCCATCAGGACTTTCTACTGAGATTTTTTTTTCTTCTTTTTAAGTATCCAAACAAGAAACTCTAAGGAAAAGTGGACAATTTTAACATTCTTGTAGCTATGTGTATATGTACAACTCCCAAGAATGGGGGCTTTCCAACACCTTACAAGAACACAATAAATGAGGTCTTATACTCAATAAACATTTCAAGCTATCTTTACGGGATGAAAATAAAAGCTGCTTCCCCACAGTCATCAGCCTGACCTTCAAATTCCTCTGTAGCTGATTCTTGTCTTCTGACTCGTACCTTTTCCTTTTTCTGCCTCTAAAGAAATCTCCCTTTTCTCTGTAATCGGGTTTATCTGTTCCCACTCTGTGCTCCACGAGATGACATCCTTTTCCTCCGTACTCCTGACATCAGCACCCTTCATAAGTGTTTGCTATTGATCTTAATGTATCGCATGTTATCTTTCTTCGCATCCCTGTCTTTTTATCCATTAACTGGATGCTTCACGAGCAAAGACAGGGTGACATTTAGATATTTTACGACCACGTGCAGAAAGACGCCGAATCTGTGGGTGGGACAGATAAGGAGTACACGTTCCACGGTATATGGCTGATGTTTCCAGTAAGCAGCAAGGTACCCTTCAAATTATAAAATAGTTTAGTCACAGGGTGGAAGTACAGGAGAGGGAATATGGCTCATAATATTGTATTACCTGTGCATGGCGACAGACGGTAACCACAGGCACCGTGGTGAGCATTTAATTATGTACGTAATTGACAAGTAAGTCATTCACCTGGAAGCAATATCATATATAAATAATATTCCAATTTAAAAGAATGATAAATAAATACATCCCTAAAATTTAGATTCACCCACAAAAGGAAGTCCACTATATTTAAGATTTATGAAGGAAATGAGCCAGACATTGTTAATATTGGCATAAGTAGTGTTTTTATTATCGTGTGTACGTGGATTGTTCTTTCAAAATGAGAAAACACGGAGGAATAACACCACTCCCCATCGTTTTCTGTTTCTAGATAACATGATTATGTTACTCTATCGGCAATCAATTTGAAATGAAAGGTGGGTAGGTACGTTAACATTTTAATGAGGCTTTGAAACGGATCAACAATAAGGCTTTAGGAAATACTAAGAGAAGTGTGATGAATTAAAAATTCAATATCGCATATTCTTTCCAGACTTTCACCAATATAGCAGTACCAATTTCTACAGCCCGAAGGAGCACTTGGAAAAAAAAAAAAAAAAACAAACAGTACTGAGTCAAACAGGATATTTCCTGGGCACATTTGAAGAACATACCATTTAACCGAATTTCACATATTCTAGGCGCAGTATAAACAGAAAAGCGGTCTGATATCTCCCCCACATGTTTGGCTCAATGTATGGGTAATCAGGATCCATTATTCTGCCCTCAGTGTACCTAATTATGTACCACGACTGTTCCTCGTTAGGAATAATCATGCCCGATTTATATGTAAGGAGAAATAGATTGCTCGAGTGGAATTGTCGGGGTCTGAATTTTAACTCAAAAGAATAAAAGGGTGGGATGCAGAGAACTGCCCGGAATTTTTCATTCCCATCCGTGGATGACGTTTCTCAGCTGCTATCTTGGCCTTGTTGAATTTTGTGATGTCCAGAAGGAGGACACATCTCTGGAATGGAAACCTGCAGATCTTCCAAGACCATCATATCTTAACAATACTCTCGCCAACTATTACGATAGTGGTAACTGTATCAACCATGTATTAAACACTACCCCTGACCCAGCTGATCTGAAGAGACCTTGGTATTTTGCATCTCTGACTAACTTCCATGTGACTCTGAGGTTTTCTGGCCAGCCCAGGGACCACACTTGGAGCGGCAGACCTATTCGAGACTCTCACAAAACTGCAGGATAGAAATCTTGATGCAATATTCACACCAAGCTCACGATTCCAGGTAAGCGTAGATGATGGGAAAAACCGCCCTGAGGGAAACCCGCACAGAAAACATTGAGGGGCAAAAGCCATTACATGGAATCGTGCATAAATATCATTTCAAAGACCCCGGATATGTTTGGTTCTTTTAAGAGAGAGGCTGCTGTTTTATTCTATGGTTACTTTGCAATGGAACCACAACCTCTGGCTATGTACAAGCAAAAAAATCACAAAATGCAGAACTTTTGAGAGTCAGTGGCCCTGGAGATGAGTCGAGTGTTCATCACACAGCCCGTTTGGGAAGAGCTGCACTCCCGCAAGCTGTGAGGTCCCTGTACACGTGGGTTTGAGTGGTGCTTCTGTTTGAGGATGCGGGACTTCTGTTGAGGGAGCTCAGGCACTGAGAGGCGTAAGAGTGTGTGCTTGAAACTAAATTGCTTGCCAGGAACTGGACTCTAATGTGGTTCTAAGGGGGCAATGTCCCATCCCTGAGATATCTGTGAAGGGAATGGAAACGTAGCGTCTCCCCCATCTCATGAAGAAGATCCAAATAAGAGATGTGAATTTGGAAGGATCCTTTAAGACAGCGATCCTGTGACTCACTTTCTTTCATCTGGACCTGCTCTCCCCACGGGTCAAGGCTGTGCAGGTATGGGAGCCTGCGTTCCTTTCCCAGGATTGCAGTCACAAAGTGCCAGACGGTGGGTGGCTCGTGGAAGACAGAAATGTATCGCTTCACAATTACGAAGGCCAGGAGTCCGAGATCCAGGAGCAGGCAGGGCTTGTTCTTTCAGAGCTTATGAGGGAGAATCGGGTCCAAGCGTCCACCCCAGTGTCTGGTGCTTTGCGGGAAATCTTTGGGGTTCCAGGGTCTGTAGCTGAACCATGTTCATCTCTACCTGTGTCTTCATATGGGCCTCTTGTGTGAACACATGTACTCAAATTTCCAGTGTCATTAGGATGGGAATGGCCTTAGTTTTCTCTGACTTTATCCTTTCTAGCATTCACTGACTTCTGTTTATTTCCTTCACTAAATTTGGGAAATAGACCATTATTAGTTCCTAATGTTTTTTTTCCTGCACCAACTTCCCTTCTCTCCTTGGAACTTCAAGAATAAGAAGCAGAGGGCACTGGCTATTACCCCACACACTCATGTTTTTTCTGTCTCATGTTTTTTCCCTCTGTCCTTAGGATTGGGTGATTTGCATTGATTTATCTGCGATTCACTGTCTTTCCTTCTCAGATTTCCATTCTGCCGTTGATCTGTTCTGGCAAAAACACCTTTGTTCTTTAATGTTCATTTCGAAAATGTCCTTCTGCTTCTGTTTTGTTGTTTCTATGTCTCAGTCATACCTTGTCTCTCTCATGATTTCAAGAATATGCTCAGAAATAAATATCCCTTATTTCTCAGGACTGGGTTATGCTAGTAGCTTTAAAAGTTCTGACCCACGATTCCAAGTTTGGGTCATCTTGGGGTTGCGACAGGTTGTCTTCTCTCTGCAGTGTCATTGAGATTATCCTGATGTTCATAAAGTCCTTTTGACATAAACCCTGGACATTTTGAGTGCAAAACATGAAATCCTTTAAAATCTAGAATTTTCAGTGGGAGGGAAGTTTTAGTTTTGTTAATTAACGATATAGTTTGTTCCACCTCACAAAATCTAACTTGTTTTTGTGGACAATGGTTCCAACTTCAGTTTAGTTTTCAGAGGGAGCTGTGTTATTCGAGTTTATCCCACACGGTACCTCCTCAGGGTCTGTCTGGTTTCTGGTGGGGGCCGGGGAGCCGGAACCCCACTACCGATCTCACAGCCTCTGCTGTGTTTCTGCTCAGTCCCACCTGTGCAGAGCTCGGGGGCATCCCAGGGCCTCCTACACAGCGTTAAAGCATCCTTGACTCCAGCTGCGTTCGCTTTGCCCACTCAGCTCCCTGGGGCCCCTTTACCTGGCCCTCTGGCTGAAAAGTAGGCTCCGTTGCATGCGTTGCAGGGTGAGAGACTCCTTCACACACGATGGCAGGAGCCATAGAGCTTCCAGATGCAGTGCCATGATTTCTCCCACTGGTTCTCCCAAAGCTGTTCCTGGAGATCGCTGAGGACAGGCAGGAGGGAGCTAGAAGTGATGCTCTGTGACGTGTACCGTGGCATACGCTCTGACTGATACATGCTGCAGAGTCCCAGACACAGCCCGAGAAACACCGGAACCCACTGGCCTATTGCTTTTCCTTGCGCTTTGCTGCTCATTCTTCCTTCCTGTACCAGTCCTCCTCCTGTCTGGCTCTATATATTCAGTCCAGGTGGACCTGCTATCGCACCCAGCGGGAGGGTGGAGCTCATTTACTCCACCTTCATCAGTCCTGAATATTTTGCCGGTTTACCCAGCACCACGTTCCCTTTTTGCCCCTCAGCAATTTCAAGGGCTTGGAAAGGATGTATCTCTTTATCTCCTAGAACTGAAAATGGGCTTGAAGCCCTGTGCTCAACAGGAATTCTGTTTTGAGGCATGCCTCTGAATTCATGGGGCCCCCACGCTGCCCTGGGAATGCGATCTCTTCAGAGCCAGCTCAGAGCCGTGCCACTTTCTTCGTGTCCCGCATTGAAGGCTTGGACTACGGTCCTCGCGTGTGGATAAATAACGGCCAGTGCAAATTTGTTTTTGAAGGTCACAAAAAGTTCTCTTTTGGAGTCTATGTTCTGCCTTCCATTCTCCACTTTCGGCTAAAGATGGTGTATAAAGTCTAGAGGCCCAGTGTGGATGAAATGCTGAGCATCATGTAATTCAGACTTCGTTCAAAGGTACCTCTTGTTCTGTCACATCAAGTCATAATGAGGACTCTGCGAATGAACATGCAGTAAATACCCGCTTCCCAGGCAGGACAAAGAAGACGGACCAGCTTCATAACGGCAGTCGGCACGCTCAGCCTGCAAGTGGGTTAGTGTCGAGTGGAGGGCTGAGGCTCCCTCCCTACCAGGCAGTCATCATGGCCTTGAAAAAAGTGAAGCGCCGATCTGCAGCCCGCCGACACCTTGAAGATGACAGCCTCTTGTAGAGGCCAGCTTCAGAGGGCTTCGCCTGGGAACGGATCCAGCAGGCGTTTATATTTAAACATCTTGACCTGCCCCTTTGCACTTTCCACGCATGCCTGTGATTTCTAAGAAAAAGGGGAAAAGAAACATTTTTTTTTCAGAGAACTAGCTATTATTATAGCTATTATTCAAAAGCCCCAGCCAAGACTGTGGGGGCCACGAGGAGGTGAGGCATCCACACCCCATGACCTGAAAGGTTGGCTGGCGTTTCCTGAGGCCGTGTGCCGCCCCGGCAGGTGCAGGTGGCCCCGGCGGGCACACACCCCCAGTAATGTAGGGGTCCGCCCGTCGTTTTAATAAGACGCTTTTCCTTACGAATCCAGGTTCCCTTCCTCCAGCCAGGCCTCTGCTGACCTGGAAAGTAGGTCTCCGGAGCTGCTCTCTTTTCTCTCACCTGGAGTTATTTTTAGGGCTGTTAATATTCAAGAGCCTCTCCCTCTTTTCAGCTTTCCCTGCTGCAAACTGGCTCTGCCCCTGGGCTGCCAAGGGAACGCGTGAAGCCAAGTGCTGTCAATCATTCTTGGGTCCCCTTGGGAGATAGTTGCCAAGGGCAGCTCCTGCTGTCCCCGAATCTCTGCACCCATCCCTGGGTCAGGAAGGGTGACTGGAAAACAGCGGAGAGAGGCATGCCCACTCTGTGTCAGTCTTAATCCAAAGGCCTGGACTGCCCCAGACCTCGGTGCCGAAGCCGTGGGCCTGCTCTGTGAATCCTCTGCTTGTGTCTGTCAGGGACAGAGCAGCCCGGGGACAGGAAAACACAGAACCCCGAAGCGGGGGCCAGGCGGCCGGAGAGGACACGGTCTCCTCCGACTGCTAACAGGACGCCCTCCATCACACAGCGCGCATGGTTATCTTTGCCCACGCAGCAGATTCCTCCTGGGTTGGAAGTGCCTAGGAATTCATGCAGCTTTCACATCGCGAGGTCGCCTTTTCTGAGGCGAGACCGTGAATTCTTGAAAATGCCTCACTACCTCTTTCTGTGGCGTTTGACTCGCTGGGTTTGTGAATGCTCGGAGTTCACGGCTGGTTCAGTGTTGGTGAGATTTTCAAGGCGGGCAGCGGAGGGCTAAGTCCTTACGATTAGGGAGGCTCAAACGCTGCACTTTGTTTTCTTTTAAAAAAAATTTTGATTTGGAATGAATTGTGTGGATTTCAGAACAAAAACAAAACAACTGGATTCTGAATTATCTAAAAGAACTAGTCCATGCTATCGTATACATTATATAATATATTCATATATCATATAAACACTGGATGTCTTATCTGTTGGGTGTCCTGGTCCCCTCAAACATGAAGCTAATTTCCGGAGAGTCCGAAAACCACCCTCTGTCCCCCTCAGCCAGCATGCGCTGCCCACTGTACCTCAGAGAAAACGGGGTATTTGAATGAGTTAAATGACCAAGAATTGGCAAATATCCCATTTGTTCCCTTTTTCTTTATGGAGCTCAAACTCCTGTGTGCAAATTCCTGTGTACAAGGTATAGTCCCGAAACCGTATGTCATATACATTTCACCAATGATCTGAAAAGATTTTCAGGAGCAATTTTTACAACCTTGATTCCTGACCATTAAGTAGTCATTTTGGATGAGACTAACAGCATAACCTTGATTGAAATGTTAATTCATTTAATTTCCAGTTTTCTTGGTGATCTCAAAATAATTTCAGCAGGCTTTGGTGAGCATTAAATGATGTAGCTGTGAAGGTTTTTCACAAACAGTGGGCCCTCAACATATGTTGAGCCCTATAAGGGAAAAAATTGCAACATATTTCAGGTTTGGGCCATTAAAAACATTTTGGTGAGAGAAAGTTTCCAGAGTAGAGATCAGATGGCCCCGTGGTTGGTAGAGCTATTAATGTGGCAAAGATATTTTCCTAAAATCATTACATTCCACCTGCTAATTTAAGGAAATTTGATTTTTATATGCATTCTTTAAAGCCCTTAAAATTACATGAAAATCCACTTGGTCACCTTAAATGATTTCTAGCTGATTTCTTTTTTTTTTGCCTTAAATCTTCTGTTTCTTTAGATTACCCATAAGATTTATGTTGGAATTTAATTACGGCTGCTAAAAACTTTATCATTAATAGTGTTAAAGGAACCTCACAACTTTTTTTCCTCTTAATGAGCATTGACAACTCTGTGGAATGTAATGATTTTAGGAAAATATCTTTGCCACATTAATAGCTCTACCAACCACAGGGCCATCTGATCTCTACTCTGGAAACTTTCTCTCACCAAAATGTTTTTAATGGCCCAAACCTGAAATATGTTGCAATTTTTTCCCTTATAGGGCTCAACATATGTTGTACATTTTTCCTCCTGTGTCTCTTGACAGCTCCATAAATCTAAAGTCACAAAATTTACAGTTGCACGCTACACAGCCACTTTAATTTCTAGTGTTGTGGGTTATTTTTCCTTTCTTCATCCTATCCCACTAGCGTTTGATCGGAGTCAGGGAATTTGATTTCTATAAACATGATGGGGGACTCCAGGTCTTTTTTCTACAGGTCAGGTCGATTCCCCAGAACTACACAGCTGGATTTAATGTTCACGTCTGGAAAGCACTGATTCGTGAACCTCAACCCTGATGAATTTGACAGTCACCTGAGGGGGAGTTTACAAAATATGGTAGCCTCCAGGTCCACTCTTCCAGATTTTTGAGTGAATTGTTCTTGGTTGGGGCTATGGGAGGGGTGTGCTTCATATGTATTTGAACCCCACCACCACCAGTTAGTAATAACAGAATATACAGCAAAGACTGAGAATCTGGCTGACTCCCCCCAGTTAGTTCCCATTGTCCATTTGACACCATTCACAGGGAAAAGAGATCTGGAAAGTGTTACTCTACCTCACACTGTGATGGAAATTCCCTTCTTAGGGCTTTGGACCTTCTTGCCACTGAAAAACACCTTTCTTACAGAAATTAGCCTCTTCAATCCCCATCTTTCTTATAGAAACACAGGGCTTTGCATGGGAAACCACTTGAATGTACCCCCAACTTCATGCCCTTGGCAACATTTTTATTTCCATTCTCCTTACTTGGAAACCGGAGCTCTGAGACATTCCTAACTTCTCAGAGGTCATCCAAGAAATGGTTGCTGGAAATGACATCAAATTCAACCCCTCTGCTTGTCAAATAGAGCAGCCTTTCCATCACACCGTGTCGCCTTACACCCTGAATTCCATAAAATACCAGTGACCTGGCATGTAAACACGAGGTGGTTAAATGACAGAAGATGTCAACACTGAAAAAAATGTACAAGAAGGATGCCTCAGCGGTGCCAATCATCTTATTCATTAATATATGTTTCTGATTGGATTTTTCTAGACCAGAGGCAGCTGACCCCACGGGCAGGTATCTAACTCTGGGTGGGCATTGGATGACTGGTGGCGACGCCTGGAGAGTCTCCTGTGTATCATACCCTATATCCCTCTAATCATTAACAGTGGTATTTATGATAACATCTCCGCTGGTTTCACCACTGAGACAACAGCAGTGTTATCCCCGAGGATCTCTGTAAGATACGTCCGCTTCCAGAGACCCCCACTTGATCCAGCCTTGGAGACAGTCTGGGATTTTCAATTAAACTGATTGAATTTCCTGAAATCCCTACGATTCCTTGCAATGTCCCAGAGATTCTCTAGTCACAGAAGGGGGTGCACGTTATGTTGTTAGTCTTGCCTATGGCTTACATGTACTAACAGTGCAGGATTCGTAACTCTCTCTCCATGAGCCCAAATTGTGCCTTTTTCAACTCTGTGAGTGCAGAGTTCTCTTCTGCACGTCAGCTGAACTCCCCTTCACCAGCTTTGCAGAGCAAAGCTGGGGTCACAGTAAAAGGATCAACAGTTATCCTCTTCCTCAGAAGCAGCCTCCACTCTGGAACTTCCTTGAGAAGCATCTACTCTGGCATCAGTTGAGGTATCAGATAGCTTTTGTCTGCTCCTTTCTGCTCATGTGACTATATTCTCTCTTATTCCTAATCAACCCTGCTTGAGAGACCTGATTCTTTCCATTTTACAGTTGGAGAATGTATATCTGTTAGAAAACAGAATGACCAGCTCAAGGTCACCCAAGCAGTTATCCACAGCCCTCTGACCCAAACCCTCTTCCTCTTCCCACTTGCTCAATCTTTAAGCAACAGATGACGAGTTGAGGCTGTTACATTTGCTTGACAATCTGTGTAGGTTGGGGTTTTCATAAGCAGGTTGCCTTCAAGTTGTTGGGCTCCAAAATTATGTGGTTTGTACTAAGTTACATCATCTTCCCTTTGATAAAAGAAATGGCATTGCTAAATACACCACACACACACACATGCAGAAATCGTGGAGGCATGTTGCCAGAATACAGAAGACCAGGCTGAAATGGGGGTGGGGGTCACATTTATATTTTATCCTGCAAATTTGGAGTGGGTCTTGTCTCTCAGTCCACAGCCGTGAGGCCATTTACCATCTCCATGTTGGGGAGGACCCCTGATTTGATGCCTCCAAGAAATACCTCTGCTACGCCCACGATTATAAACTCAACAACTCATTGGAACCACCACTTAGCTGTCTCCCAGGAGTCCTTCCACTTCCTAACTCTAAAGCGGAGCTCACCATCTCCATCCATTAGCTCTTCTACTCCCAGCTAGTGTTCTGTGTTAATTAAACAGCAGGCTCACCAGCCAACCCTCAACCCTCAAGCCGACAGTTGATGGTGACTAGAGAATTTGACTTCCGCACACCCTAATCTCTTCCCCACGCCTGATACTGGGATCTCAGTAATCACTTGGTGGTCTAGCCATATTGTTCCCTTACTAATTCCAAAATCTTTTTTGCTTACATTTTTTTTTGGGGGGGGGTTGACATGTTTTATTTATTTATTTATTTATTTTTTACAATTGATTTTATTTTAGTATCATTAACCTACAATTACATGAGCAATATTGTGATGATTAAACTACCCCCTTCATCAGGTCCCCCCC
>JAQQAC010016209.1:2100526-2134009 GCA_029783875.1 Phataginus tricuspis | reverse complement strand
TGATGGATGATGTTGATGGATTTTCGAATGTTGTACCATCCTTGCATCCCTGGGATGAATCCCACTTGATCATGGTGTATGATCCTCTTGATGTATTTTTGAATTCGGTTTGCTAATATTTTGTTGAGTATTTTTGCATCTACGTTCATCAGGGATATTGGTCTGTACTTTTCTTTTTCAGTGAGGTCTTTGCCCGGTTTTGGTATTAGAGTGATGCTGGCTTCATAGAAAGAGTTTGGAAGTATTCCCTCCTCTTCTATTTTTTGGAAAACTTTAAGGAGAATGGGTGTTATTTCTTCTCTATATGTCTGGTAGAATTCAGAGGTGAATCCATCAGGTCCAGAGCTTTTGTTCTTGGGTAGTTTTTTGATTACTGATTCAATTTCGTTGCTGGTGATTGGTCTGTTTAGTTTTTCTGTTTCCTGCTTGGTGAGTCTTGGAAGGCTGTATTTTTCTAAGAAGTTGTCCATTTCTTCTAGGTTTTGCAGCTTGTTGGCATATAGATGCTCGTAATATTCTCTTATAATTCTTTGTATTTCTGTGGGGTCCGTCGTTATTTTTCCTTTCTCATTTGTGATTCTGTTTATGTGTGTAGATTCTCTTTTTCTCTTAATGAGTCTAGCTAGGGGTTTATCTATTTTGTGTATTTTTTCAAAGAACCAGCTTTTGGTTTCATTGATTTTTTCTATTGTTTTATTCTTCTCAATTTTATTTATTTCTTCTCTGATCTTTATTATGTCTCTCCTTCTGGTAACTTTGGGCCTCATTTGTTCTTCTTTTTCCAATTTCAATAATTGTGTCCTTAGACTGTTCATTTGGGAATGTTCTTCCTTCTTTAAATGGGTCTGGATTGCAATGTACTTTCCTCTTAAGACTGCCTTCGCTGCGTCCCACAGAAGTTGTGGCTTTGTGTTGTTGTTGTCATTAGTCTCCATATATTCTTTGATTTCTGTTTTGATTTGGTCGTTAACCCATTGATTCATTAGGAGAATGTTGTTAAGTCTCCATGTATTTGTGAGCCTTTTTGATTTCTTTCTGAAATTTATTTCCAGTTTTATACCTTTGTGATCTGAGAAGTTGGTTGGTAAGATTTCAATATTTTTGAATTTACTGAGGTTATTTTTGTGGCCTAGAATGTGGTCTATTCTGGAAAATGTTCCATGTGCACTTGAGAAGAATGTGTATCCTGCTGCTTTTGGGTGCAGAGTTCTGTAGATATCTGTTAGGTCCACCTGTTCTAGTGTGTTGTTCAGTGCCTCTGTGTCTTTACTTATCCTCTGCCTGGTTGATCTATCCTTTGGAGTGAGTGGCGTGTTAAAGTCTCCTAGAATTATTGCATTGCTGTCTATTTCCTCCTTCACTTCTGTTAGTATTTGTTTCACATATGCTGATGCTCCTGTGTTGGGTGCATATATATTTATAATGGTTATATCTTCTTGTTGGACTGACCCCTTTATCATTATGTAATGTCCGTCTTTATCTCTTGCTACTTTCTTCGTTTTGAAGTCTATTTTATCTGATACAAGTACTGCAACACCTGCTTTTTTCTCTTTGTTGTTTGCTTGAAATATTTTTTTCCATCCCTTCACTTTTAGTCTGTGTATATCTTTGGGTTTGAGGTGAGTCTCTTGTAAGCAGCATATAGATGGGTCTTGCTTTTTTATCCACTCTGTTACTCTGTGTCTTTTGATTGGTGCATTCAGTCCATTTACATTTAGGGTGATTATTGATAGATGTGTACTTATTGCCATTGCAGGCTTTAGATTCGTGGTTACCAAAGGTTCAAGGGTTGCTTCTTTACTATCTAAGAATCTAACTTAACTTTCTTGTTAAGTTATTGTGAACGCCATCTGATGTTTCTTTATCTCTCCCTTCCTATTCTTCCTCCTCCTTTCTTTATATATTAGGTGCTTTATTCTTTGCCTTTAGTTGGTATTTGGATGGTCTGCTTTCTTTGCTATGCTTTTATTTTCTCTGGTGACATCTTTTTAGCCTTAGGGGTGTTTCCCTCTAGAGCAGTCTGTTTAAGATATCCTGTAGTGGTGGTTTATGGGTGGCAAACTCTCTCAACTTTCTTTTGTCTTGAAATTGTTTAATCCCTCCATCATATTTAAATGATAATCGTGGTGGATACAATATTCTTGGTTCGAGGCCCTTCTGTTTCATTACGTTAAATATATCATGCCATTCTCTTCTGGCCTGTAAGGTTTCTGTTGAGAAGTCTGATGACAGTCTGATGGGTTTTCCTTTGTAGGTGATCTTTTTTCTCTCTCTAGCTGCCTTTAATACTCTGTCCTTGTCTTTGATCTTTGCCATCTTGATTATTATGTGTCTTGGTGTTGTCTTCTTTGGGTCCCTTGTGTTGGGAGATCTGTGGGCTTCCATGGACTGTGAGACTATTTCCTTCCCCAGCGTGGGGAAGTTTTCGGCAATTATTTCTTCAAAGACACTTTCTATCCCTTTTTCTCTCTCTTCTTCCTCTGGTACTCCTATAATGCGAATATTGCTCCGTTTCGATTGGTCACACAGTTCTCTCAATATTCTTTCATTCTTAGAGATCCTTTTATCTCTCTCTGCCTCCGCTTCTTTGTATTCCTGGTCCCTGTCTTGTAATTCCTTGATCGTGTCTTGTACCTGATTCAATCTGCTGTTGAGCCCGTCGATGGCTTGTCTCATTTCTGCATTATCTTTCCTCACTTCCCTCACTTCCTCCCTCAGCTCTTGCACATTTTTCTGTAGATCCGTCAGCATGGCTATGACTTTTATTCTGAATTCTTTTTCTGGAAGACTCTGTATGTCCATTCCTTCAGTTTCTTTTTCTGGGGTGGTGTTTGTCTGAAGCTTTGTCTGTATCATATTCTTCTGTCTTCTCATGACTATAGAATTGGTTGTTGGTAGCAAGGAGAGATAAGAAAGGAGAGAAAAGAAAAAAAAAGAAATTTCTACTAATAATAAAAAAGTAAAAGGAGAGAGAAAGGAAAAGAAAAGAAAGAAAAAGAGAAGGCAGCAACACGTAAAAGAAAACAGCAACAACAACTACAACAACAACAACTACAACAACAAAAAAAAAACCACCAAAACGCCCACCGGGGGTGGTTTCTGTGTGAATGCTGTAGGTGGCGCTATTGCTCCACTATTACAGAGCTGTGGCCATGTCGCTCCACACGGCCCTTTAAAGCTGTGGCTGGGTGAGAATGAATGGGAGGCTGTTGAAAGAGAGGGAAAGAAAAAAAGGCAAAGAAAGGGGAGAAAAAACAATAACAAAAAATAAATAAAATAAATAAAATAAAGCCACTGAGAGTGGGTTCCGCACGAGTGCTGTAGGTGGCGCTGTTGCTCCACTATTCCAGCGCCACTCTATAGTTCTGGCTGAGTTGGAAACAATGGGAAGCTGTTGATCTCCGTGGGGGTCTCAATGGCGGGCACTCTTTCCCAGTCGGCAGCCAAGGGGTCCAAAGCTCCCCAGGACTCCCAGCGTGCTGGGCTCAGTTTGTGGGGCTAATCGGCCCCTCTACTGAGCTCCTGTCTCTTTAAGACCGCTGAGGTAGAGCGCGCGCTTTTCTTCCCTTTTTTCTCCTTTCTTTTTCCTTCCCGGAGCCTGCCGCGGGCAACTTGCACGTTCCCAGCTGGGACCCTGTGCCCTCTGTCTCTCCTATCTCCGCTACACCGCAGGCTGTGTGTCGGCGCTCCCGGCGCAGACTTCCATTGCCTCCCGGCTCTGAATCCTCTCCTCCCGCTGGAGCGCTGGGGGAGAGGAGCGCTCGGTCCGCTCGCGGCTCTGTACCTTACCCGCCTTGCCGGGACTCCCACCGGAGTGCTGGGGTGGAGGGGCGCTCTGGTCTTGCTGGATCGCGTTTCCGTCCCACCTCGCCAGTGCCGAGTCCTCTGTCCGGAGTGTCTGGCCGCCTGAGCTCTGGGGGGGGAGGAGCGCTCGGTCCCACCGAGTCGCCGCTCCGTATCCCGTCCGCCTCACCGGCTGCCAAGTTCTCACAGGTGTAGCTGTATGCTGTGCACTTTCCTGTGTATTCTGGTCTCTCTTTTAGGGATAGTTGTATTTACTGTATTTTCGTGAATAAATATAATGTTGGGAGGAATTTTTCTGCTGGTCCGTTCACGACGCCATATTCCCTGAAGTCCTTTGCTTACATTTTTAATGAATAGACTCTTAACTGATTTACCTGCCTCTCTGATTACCTACAACTATTTCTGTATCCTGCAAGCAGTATGAAGTCTCTTCATCCCATTTTCTAAGTAAAATTCACTAATGGTATCCCATGACCCTCAGGATAAAGTGTACGATCCCTAGTTCAGTCTCAAAATAGACAGACACAGTCACTTATCTGCCAGCTCCATAGAGGGTGGGGATTAGGTAAAAACAGAGGCGATGTCCAGGGTAGAAAGTGGCCTTTGGGGAAGAAGAGTAGGAATCATTATCTGATCCAAGTAGATAAAGATGTTAATGAGCAAAAGGTGAGGTGACAGGAGTTAAGGGGGTTTAAAGAAAATGTCAAAGTTGGTGATGGTAAATGTTGAGGTAGTGTCCTCCTGTTCTGGAAGGGCCATGGCTTGTGACTTGAGTGTGTGTGGAAATGAGGGAAAAACAACATAACAGCTAAGTATTTGCTGATTATTACTAAAATGTGGACAGGTGCACAACTTCATGACACGTCCTGCAGAATTAAAAGTAAGTGGGTAAAGAGTGGCTGAGCTAGCAGTCCATCAATCATGAGTGAGGTGAACAAGGTTCTCCACCAATCAGTGAGAGAGACAAGGTTCTCCACCAATCAGTAAGCGACATGAACAGGTTCTCCCCCAATCAGTGAGTGAAGGAAACAAGGTTCTTCACCAATCAGGGAGCAAGGGGAACAAGGTTCTCCACCAAACATGAGTGAGGTGAACAAGGTTCTCCACCAATCATGAATGAGGTGAACAAAGTTCTCCACCAATCAGTGAGTGAGGTGAACAAGATTCACAGCATAAGGATCTGAACCTGGGAGAAAGCACGTGTCTGCTTCTCTCAGCAATACCTGCCTCCGTGCTGTGATGTGCAATTTTTCAGTTAATTACACTCCATTGTCAAGGGAGCTTTTGAAACACATAAAAAATATTCTGTCTAGCTTAGGGGAGTAGATATTTCCAGGTAAGCATCAGGTGAAAAAAAAAAATGCATCAGCTATTCATGAGTTAAAGACATGAGCTATGGAGGCCATGGGCATCCCACAGAAGGGTTTCATATAATCTGTCGACTTCAGCATTTCATTGAAACAGACAGGCAAATTAAGGACCTAATTTGCAACCCGGTAAAGTGAAATCCTCAACTGTGACCCTTAGCTTTCTTAACATCTGTGTCTGTGTAGCCAAATCATTGATGAAGGGATTTTCTCTTTATTAAAATAGTCCGACTGATCAAGGCAAGAGAATAAAGCAAACAGAAACTCGTTTTCTGTAACCTCTAATTCAAGACTTCCAATGACTCTTAATATCAGAAAGAAACATATGTAATTTGCACCTCCCTATGGAAACAGTCTTGCTGAAACAATCAAATTTTCATCTGACCAAGCCTCTGAATCAGCTACTGATTCACAAGGGAACTAAAGGCTGTGGGATACTGTAGGGGCTCAGACAGTGGGAAACAGGAGGAAAAGACTGTTTCCTCAACAACTAAATTTAAGGGGGGAAGAAAGAGATAGAGCCTTTAATTATAAAAGGCATGGGACATAGCTGGATCATTTCAAACTAATGAACTATTAGTAATATTAATTTATGTGGCAATTTAGGAAATTAAACATTGATCAGGTATTCTTAGTCTTTAGTGCGATGTGCAACATTTTATGTGTGCTCAAGGAACTGTGGATTTATTTTTAAATGGGTCCATGTATCAGAGGGAATTTCGAGTTGTTTATGCAGGAGTGATGAACGCTATTGTTTATCACAGCTGGTATTTGCTTTAAAATAATCTGAAGGGAACAGGAAGAAATGGAGTGGTGGTGAGATCATAATGAATTAAGTTTATCCAAGAGTCGGAAAAAGTATGAAAGCTGGATGACTGGTGTAAAGGAATTCATTCCATAATGCTTTCTACTATTAATGTCTTCCCTACAACAAAGTTTTGTATGTATATATGAAGTTTTATAGTACAATCTGAAAGGTATAACAAATACATGCAATGTGAATATGTATATAATTATATATTAATGTAATTTGAATATATTATATATAACATATATCACACTATATTAACATGATAGATGTAGTTATATATGAATAATATATATTTATTTTATCATCCAAAAGGCATAATTCAAATGTATGCAATTTGAATATATATTACATATAATATATAGTGTAATTGTATATTAATAATATGATTTGAATATATTATGTGCAACATGTTGCATATTAAGATGATAAATGAATATGCCTATATAATAAATAATATTATCATATATAGATAATCATTATTGTATCATGTGAAAGGTGTCAGTCAAACCTATGCAATTTCAAACAAGATGGTTTCTCCACAGAGAAAGATTATTTTGTAGAACCTTGAAACCTTCTACTTAAATGAAATAAGACTGAAAATACATATTCAGTCGCTTCACAGATGTCCACCGGATCCCCAGGGGTGTAGGTCCCCCACATAGCGAGGAACCAGAGCCCAGGGATGCTGACGAGGTGCGGCTGTGGACTCCTGAGGACAGCGGGTGGTGGGAACGAGACGGCCCCCCAGGGTCCAGCCGGTGACCCCAGGGAAGTCCGCCCAGTACCATTTCCTGGCTGCCCTCTGTTCCTCCGTGCTGTGTGGCCCACCCGTGGCAAGGACCCTTGTCCATTCTCCACCTAAGGTCACATTCACAGGCACCATGCACCCCACCGTGGCCAACCAAAGATTTTCAGGGTCGAGGTTAAGGCGGAAACAAAGCCCCAAAGGGGATGGGACATTAACCAAGACAGCAAGGCCGAAACCCATGGGCAGGGAAGGGATGTGGTCCGGGTTCCAGAATTGGGGTATGCAGTCAGCGCTGAGTCTTGGGGGTGAGCAGAGGTCCAGATGAGGAGAGCTCTGGGATGGCCAGGTGAGCGGGCCCTGGGGCGGCCAGGTGAGCGGCAACTTTAAACCATCTGAAGGCTGAGAAAAGCCAAGCCTATGAGAAAACTGGCCTCAGATACTAAAGCATCTGACTCAAGAAGGCATCGGGTTGAATGTGGAAACAGTGTCTGTCCTTTAAAAATTCATGACGTGGGAATTAAAACACGCACCGTTCGTGGGCTTCCTTTCATAGCTTTCTCTTACGTTGAAAAAATGTTATTTTTATATTCTTCTCTTCACTCTTCCCTTTTCTTAAACACATTCTTTGAGATTGTTTTTTTAGTTTCAAGAGAGTGAAGAACTTGGAAAAAGACTCAACCCTCTTTGCCACAAATCATTTGAAATTCCTGAGATTGTGTCTGACACCTTAAATAATCTTCTAAGTACCTTTTATTCAAGATAAAACTTACTTAAGGTTATTACTACGTTACAGTTCTTACTGTGAGATAAAGACTTTGCCTTTTACGCTTGCTTTCAATATGACTGTATATTCACCAGTTAAAATTTATAGAAACTGACATCACCCACAAACAACACTGTTTCACCTTCCATTCTTTCACAGAGTGAATGTTACTTATTCATGTCATGTCCACTGATCATGTCAAGGAGAAATACACTCTATATACTGTAACTTAGCTATCTACCCTTTTCTTTCAATGTCATGATTGAAGTTACCTAGTTAACTTCAAAGTTACATCTGTTTTGTTTCCATACTCTGGAAGGTGGAAACTGTAATTGAATGGACAAATTGGATTCATATTCCGAGGCATGATCTGCTCTTAACTGTGCATGGTGTGTTCAAAGCACGCATGGCATGCGCACGGTTCCCCATCAGCTGTGGGTTGCAAGGATCAACCTCTGCTAATTGACAAGCTGGAGTTGGGAGACCCAGCTGCTCCAATTTTCTGAAATTTAAGACTCTGTAGAGGCATCTCGTTCTAAGAGCCTGCCTTGCTGAGTAGGGACATCTGGTATCTTAGGATCCCCACTGAATATAGTTGGCATTTTCTTAGAATATTTAAAGCTTTGCCCTAAAGAGAAAGGTATGGCTTCTATGCCCACGATTTTACTGTAAGTTTTTAATGATCCCGCCCCAGACAAGCTGGCAAGAAAAGAAATGCTCACAGCTGTATGCAGAAGGTGACGCATGGATGTACATAGTTGCTAGTACGCCACACCGTTAGGACCCTGCATTCTGTAGATCTCTCTCCTGAGGAGCCTATTCTAGGGAGCATATGGGAGGCAAAGCTACAGTCAAGAGCCAGGATTTACAAATTGACAGAATTACTGGCTTACAAAGGTTGGATGAACAGACACCTGACATCCTCTCATTTAATGGAACTTGTCAACTCTACCAGATCAGAGAGGGACCCCTAATATTCGTTGCCACCCGGGACCTATGAATGGGGCCCTACTGGGAAATAGTGTCACTGGGGACATAATCATGTTCATTAAAATGATATGATTCTGGATCAGGGTGGAATCTAATCCAGTGGCTGGTGTCCATTATAAGAAGGGGACCTTTGGACACAGACACACACGGGGGGAATGTGGAGAGTGATATTGGAGAGATGCCCATACAAGCCAAGGATGGCCACACATTTACACAAGCTAGCGGACAGGCAGACGACATGTTCTCCTCCTGGCCCTCCACAAGGAGCCAGCCTTGCTCACACCCTGATGCTGTACTTCTGGTCTCCAGAATGGGAGAGAGTGAATTTCAGTTGTCCTAAGCCCCCGGTTTGGGGTATGTTATTACAGCAGCCCTTGGAAACGAATACACCAACCATATCAAAAAGTCCTTACCTTGTGTTAATTCATCCCTCATGAAGCCACTGACATCTCTGCTCCCCTAATTAAACCAAAACCATCTCCCTGGCTCTCTGCCTTCACTCCTGCTACCATCTCTCCACCCTGCAGCACAGCCCGGGCGGGGTGCCACAGCTCATTCTCTGAAGCATTCCTTCACAACCCTCCCAAGTTACTAAGTATGTAATGGCCTCTACGTATGTATTTCTTCACCGAATAAAGCCAATGTTCAGTCACTTGCATTTCAAGCCAATTAAATGGCTGGTCCTTTACAGCTTTGTGCCTTTGAAGCTTGGATTTTTTTTTTCTTTCATTTCCTATGGCAAATTAAAATTCTTAAAAAGCTAAAAACCTGACTCATGCAAAGAAAGACACATGTGAATGAGTTTATTGGATTCTTAAATTAATGGAAGAATATCTTAAATGGTAAAGCCAGTTCCAGGAGTATTTAGGGGACATGTGTTTCTACAGCCCATCAGGAAAAGCATTTTAGAGTAAAATTGCCCAGTTAGATACAAAACTCCAACTTTGGAATTGACTTTCTGTGAACATGTAACTTTACCTTATCTGGAAGGTAATAAATAGTAAATAGCAAAGCCAGTATCGAGGGACATTCTCCGAGAGAATGAAATAAATAATCGTGGGGTGGGCTTGATTCTGAGTGTCTGGGAGGGTGTCTGCCTGGGATGGTCACGTGGCATCGTGGACTGACTTGCAGACAGTCTGCCCTAGTGTGGGTGGGCCGCATCTAATCAGGTGAAGACGCAGTGACCCAAGCAGGCTGAGTAAGAGTCAGTTCCTCCTGCCTGACTGTGGAGCTGGAATATGGCCCTCTTCCGCTCTCAGACTACCGCTGAAACCTTGACCCATCTTGTATCTTGAACCTGAGGAACTTTGGACTAGAAGTTGTATCCTCTGCCCGCTGCATCTCAAGATCGCCATCTGCAGGCCATCGAACAGCATAAGGATGTTGCCGTCTACCTAGTCGCATGAGCCAATTTCTCATAATAAATCTGCACCTGTCTAAAAGTATGGCTATCCCAGATTATATCTGTGTCTGCACACATCGTATTGGTTCTGTTCTCTGGAGGACCTGGAGGAAGTTACCGAATGACCCCATTTGTGGTTACTTCTTCAATCAGTAACAGAAAATTCTGGCTCCCAAGATATTTTGGTTTGCTCCTCTGAGGTTCATCCGTTTGCCGAAGAAGTTTGTGATTTTTATGTGTCACACATTAAGATGGTCATAGGGCCAACGAGGATATGCATTTTTTTTTTCTAGGGATACACGCAGTACAGTATGGAGGTCGTGGGCATTAAATGCCTGGTTGTTGAATTTTAGGGAAACGGAAATGGATTATGCCGCAAACTTGCAAATTCAGAAAGCTATGTGTCTGAGATCCCGAATCATGTTGGCCAAGATCCAGGTCCCTCCGTGCTACGTGACGTCGGTCAAGTCGCTTGAGTGAGGACGGGACCTCTTATCTGTGTCTTAGCAAAAGTCTGCGTGTTCCCCAGAATTCTCCAGAGGAGCACAAGAACACAAAATGTGTATTTACTTTAGGCTATTGGTTGATGGGATCATAGGGGCTCTCAGTTTTGAAACCTGTAAGGAAGGGACTGGATGACAAAACTCAGGCAGGGTTTGTATGTTACAATCTGGAGGTAGAATTACTTTTTCTTGGGGAAACGTCTAGGTTTTATTCTAAAGGCCTCAAATGGGTGGGTGCAGCCCACCCACATTGTGGAATGGAGCCTGCCATGCTCAAAGCCCACTGACTGAAAATATTAATTACATTTTAAAAATAGCTTCAGAGCAGCAGCTACCTGGGTGTCTGGCCAAACAACTGATTACTATGGTCTAGTCACCCTGATGCATAAAATTAACTAGCACAAGATGCCATAGTGTTACAAAATCTTGAAGTTTTATCCCAGAGGGGCACCAGTTTTGTGCCTTCTCCTTCTCACTGAGGGACTTGTGAACATGGGGAAGCGTTCACATTAAATATACATGTTTTTGTGGTATTAGATGTACATCTATGCAAACTGTAGTTTTTAGCAGTTTATGGCATGTTATTGCAATTTTTACTGCAAATACGCACATAGGCAGAGACAAAATAATGTTACCAATGAAGAAATTGCAACATGTTGTCTGTCTCAAATATGAAAGGAGACAGTTTGCCTTTCAAAATCCCCTTCTGAAAATCAGAGATTTAAGAAACTCAAATCTTTTAGGACAGACATGTATTTCACTCATAAATTATTACTACAAATGGCATATTATCTTTATAAGACCTGTTACTACAAACAGCATATTATATAAGAGTTTCATCATTCATTCTACGTGATGACAGCAAAATTATTGCTGGCACTGTAACCACGGGCAAAACGCCCTAAACCCTGAGAGTCATTTTCCGCAGAAACCCTGGCAACTGGGGCTGGCTTTTCCCCACCTCAGCCTCCCAAGAGATGTGCGCATGGATGGCATGGGGCATGGATGCACAGATACCATGGCAGGAACAGCATTCAGGTTATGCTGAATGCCAAAGTCTCATTCTCGGGAGCGCGGAGACATGGCACAGCGGGTCACGGGGGGATGCTGGCCCTGACTGGCAGACGGGACCCAGGCCTCCCACGGGCAGGGCCTTCCTTCACAGTCTGTGCATCCAGAGGTTCCCGCGGCCACTTGCGATCAGGCATTGTCCCTTCTCAGGGACAACAATGACTGTGCACCTCCTCTAGTTGTGGCACAAAATTCTTATTTATCACTTAGGTTTGGGAAATAAGCGAAGCCCAAATCAGTGGTTTCCTGTGCAGCCAGACATCTGTCATCTGTGTATCTACAAATCTGTATGTGTGTCCATCCTGTCACCTTTGTATATACGTATCAGATGCCTATCATCTACCTATCATCCACCTGCATCTATCACGGTCTGTCTCTGTCATCTGTCTACCATCTATCTATATCACCTACCTGCCTAGCTAACTGAGCCATCCATTGAGTGTTTCCCTCCGTTCAGTCATCTGTGTTGACCCACCAGTGCACGGTGAGCCTGTCACAGCTTACAGATCTGTGCCTGTTGGATGCTCCCCCCAGTGTTGTATCACCTTTACAGAGTTTCCAGCCCTCTTCTTTGACTTATGCATTCAAAAATACTGTCTTCATACACTGAAAAACTCAGGGATGGAGAAAAACAACGGTACCAAACACAGGCATTCTGTGAGTGATTCCTGTTTTGCATGGGGTCCTGGTGAAAGAAGGTGCCCTCTGAGAGGAATGGGTGGATGGTGGGAGTGCTTCTGCAGGAGGTTTATGGTGTGGGCTTCTGCCGCCAGGAGCTCCTGGAGCCCCGTGCTGGGGCAGCATCTATCTGCTCCCTCTCCGGTTGGATAAATGCAGCAGCTTTATCACCTGCAGACATGTCTCTCCATTGGCCCAGACAGGAGCTGTAATTTTCCTACTTCTGAGGCAATTAAATGCTCTTCTCTGGAACTAGCAAAAAATCATCCCCGTGTACCCACTGTGGGTAGCCTTCTGGACCTGCCGTCCGAACCTTCTATAGACACACCCGGACATTCCAGGTTGTGTGGGGGGGCTGATTCCGAGCTTTCCTCAGGGGACCTGAGCTTGAAAATACATGTACAACCAGTGTGCAAAAGAGGTTGGGGGTGAAAGAAAAGCATATCAAAGTGTAAGTAATGCATATATATAGAAACACGGGTATGGTTGCACATATCTATTTATATATGCATAAGTATTTTTCATATTTATATATTTATATATAACCATGGTATATATGCTGTATGTGTGTAAGTATAACATATATAACATATACGTGTGCATATATTTTGTATTTATGTAAGCATATATTTGTATATAAATTAAATATATGCATACATATGTATTTCTATTTATATATAACATTTACTATATTACCTATTTATATTGCACATATTAGTTATATATAAATATATGCATACATGTTTATTAAATATTTTTGCATGTTATTTAAATATTATTGATATCTTCGATGTACATATATGCATATATTATAACTGTGTATAAGTATAATGAATATATATGCACGTATTTTATGATATATGTTTATATATACACATACACATGTTCTTCTATATATGTACATTTTGGTACGTTCCTAACTTCCGCTGAGAATCCAAAAATTACATTTAAAATAGGAGCATTTTTCCCTCAAATCACTCCTCTACATAAATATAAGTTAAAAATGCCAAGCATTCATCTTTGGGTCTGATAACATGTTCATGCGTGTCCGTGTGAGTTTTCCCCACACTGACAATGAGCTGGCTGTGCGGCACCGTGGTGCTGGTGAGGGCTCTGAACCCAGCCTATGTGGGTCGAGGTTCTCGGCTTCCTCGCCCTGTAGCCCTGCGCAGTGCCAGCACCTGGGCCTCATCAGGAAGGCGGGATTGGAAACAGGGCTCTCCTAGGCGTCTGTCTCCTGGATGACGTTGGCAGGTGCTTGGAGCTGCTGATCTGGAATTCCGCATCCCCTTTGTCCTGAGGAGAGACTGTCCATATTCTGTTCTACGTAGTTGCCTGTTAAACATGCATGATGGTCAATGGAGTATGAACACAGGGAGATTGGCAGACCAAAATACGCAGAGGCGAAATGCAAAGGGCACCAGACCAAATTTTGGAACAAAATCTGAATTTTAAAACCTGACTCTTAAAAACAGAGAAGAATGTTTGCCCTGATTCTTTTAACAGATGTACGTAAGACAAAGAGAAACATATAGTTTCTTAGATAAAAGTATGTAAGGCCACAATAAAGAGATTGACAATTTTGACAGCCGTCTAAAAGAGAAAGATGAAACTCTAAAATATGTCACTGTCGTCATTTGATTTTTGGAGAGAAGAAAGCAGGTACTCCTGGAATGCATTTCATGAGTGTCCTTTCCCAATGCTGAAGATGCTTTTGTTTGTGAAGTGGCTGACCTCAGAACGCGCCACACAGCCCCTCAGCTGTGTGAGACGACGTCCTGCTCTTACCCAGAGCTGAAGCTAGGGGCACGCCAGAGATGCTGCCACAATTCAGAAAATTATATATGGTATTAAAAAAATAACACATCATCTTCAGTTTCCTACATGGAAAACAAATGGTGAGAAACCCGAATGATTTTTTGTAAAATTATAAACCAAAAATGTTGAGTGGAGGCTGGAGAACATAAATATTATATTACATTCTTTTGTATTATGTAGTGATCAGGAAAGGATATTGGGATTTGGGGCCACTGCACACTTTCATTTTCTTTATTGTACTTTCCGATGTGTCCACACAATACTGAACTTACATAAGCAAATATATTTATTTTGAAGCAGAAAATACTAGAAAATGAATGACCCCTTATATCTAAAATTAGACAATTATCATGAACACACACAAAAAGAATAGAGCTGCTCACTGAAACAGAATCACTTTCTGTACAAAACGTTCAAAACATCCCATGGCCTTTAATTTAAGCAAGAGCTAATATGTTTCATAGTTACTATATGTTTCAAGCAGTAAATTCACTTCGGAAACACAAATTAACCGAGTGATACAAAATAACCCAGAGTGTGCCCCCACCTCTCTTGCACTTGAATTGTGAGCTGTATGACATGCAGACCCTGAATAAATTTCTCTTTTTAATCCCATTCACGACTGTAGGTTGCTTTGCTTTTTTTTCACGCAGACTTAAAATTGAGTCCAGGTCATTTGGTTTGAAGAGCCGGTGGCTGGGACAAAGCAGAGACTGGTTATTATAAACATTTAACTCCACGGGAGATCGAAACCATCCAAAAGTGCTTTTTTGTTGCAAACATCCGTCCTCTATTACAATGTTAGTTATGGTCATTAATAGGAGGCACAATAGTGCTGATACAAGATTGTAAGAGCAGAGGTCTTAGAGGCTGTTGCTGAAACGTCTGTCTATGGCCACTTTCAGGAACACGTGTTAGACACCCTGTACTGGCTATATACACATATCTGCAAGTCACACGTTGTCACTATGTTATTAATGTCTGTGAAACTAGTACTATAGTGGCTGACACCTGAACCATAGGGAGAGTGGAACTAAATTAATTCCTGGGTCCTGTGGACCCACCTGAGTGAATCACTCAGCCTTTCCTATCTTTCAGGCACACAGCACAATACTATGGCCTCATCTGATGCTTTTCCAACACCACAAGCAACTGTCTTCCCCGGGAGCCTTGACTGCCTCTTAAAAACACAAACAGTCAGACATCAAGATTTTGGTTGTAGTGTCATTGCTTCTAGATCTTTCTGTGAGACCGAGTTAGGATCTAGTCTTTCATAGAAGTGATGAGTTTACATTAACATTTTTCCTTGAAATTTAGCATCAAACCTTAGCTTCACTTGCTCTGTTATTTTGTATTTTACTTCCTCTTAAAATGAATGTCTTGATTCTTCATAACGCCACTATCTATTTTAACTTGCAATGTGTGTATCAACGTACCATTCAATGTTTGTCAATTTGATATAAAGTTAGAGTCCTTCTTTGCTTGTGGTGGTAGTCATTTTTTTTTAACCCTTTGATTTAAGGAACATAGGACATATTTATATGGTGTGGAAGTCAAATGCAATCCTTTCCCTTACAAACATTTCTCTCAGCTCTGGATTCCAGCCTTGTTCATTTCAGCTCCAACAGGTGTTGGTAACTTTTTCATCTCTTTACATCAGCTTTTTTTAAAAAAAAAAGTATGTTTATACTTGTTATTATGATTATAACCTCAATCTAGGTTTTAATGAGATATGTCAATTACTATAAGAAATTATTTTGCTGAAACGATGATAGGGGATTATTTGGATGTTAGGAACATCACTATTTCTGGAGTAATTGCTGTTTCAGTAAAAAGCCATTTAGAAGAAAACCAAGGATTGATTTATGAGTTAAAGTCAATCTTTGTTGTTGTTAGTGTTTTAAGTTAGGTTTATTGATGTGTCTCTTATATACATATATAGGATGTGTCTGTTATATATATATTTAAGTTAGGTTTATTGATGTCTTTCATACATATATATATGTTATACAGTTACATTTATTTTTACTAGTGAACAGTCCTGGGTTTTTGACCATTTTCTGGTTCCTATGTGACATCCAGGTGACTGTGTGTATTAGTAGTATTTTTTTCTTTGAACTGTTGAATTACATTCCAGTGTATGGATGTAACAAAATCTGCCTGTTCACCTGTTCATGAACATTTGGGTTATTTCCAATTTTGAACACTTATGAATAAACTTGGATTCACATTCAAGTGAGCATGTCTTATCTCTGTCAGCTGGCCCAGGGGAATGAAGACGGTGATGGATGTCTTAAGACAGTGAGTGGGGAAGGGCTGACAGCAAACTGAAAGTCCATTCCTTTCCTTTTCGTAAACATGCTGTGGACAGACTTCTGGTAAAGGGACTGATGGCATGTGTAGGGGTGCATCTTATCTGCAGAAGGATATGGGAAGGACATACCTGCCTGGCTAAGAGGGTGTAGGTCAAATCCCCAGAACCAGTGATTTGATGGGACATGGCTTTGGGGAAAATATCTTATTAACCATCAGAGTACAACATGAAGCTGTAACATGACATAAAATTCCATTAAATGAATGGAAATCTGTAAAAGTTGTCCAAGACAGATAAAAGAAATGCATTTTGTTTTTGTTTTTGAAGAGACGTGTTTGGAAAACATCTGTGGGGCTTCTACAACTGTGATAGAATTTCATGCATCATACAAATGAAAAAAAATCCTTTTGACAAAGACGTCTCCCAGGAATACAGAAAGAAGCCTGTGTAGTAGCATGGTAATAGCTCTAAATAATGACACCTGCTCTCTTTCAAATGGGGCAAAACCACGGGGAGACTATGGCATTTGGTCGCTAATCTGGAATCATTTTCTCTTACTGTTTCACGTTACTCCTATACCTGTGGATTTATAAACAGAGAACAGGGAAAGAAGCTGTGAGGTTCACCTGTAATTGCTCACAGATTTTGAAACTGCACTGGTGTTCATGCACTGATCTAAATCACTTTGCATCTAGGATGGTAGGTAAGGATATGCCTTACCTTCTGGCTATCAAAGACTCCTAGAAAAAAACAAAACATGGGCCGCACTCACGTAAGGAAAGAACTCAGTATAAATTATGGATTTGTGAAGTCATTCTTCCCAAGAATTAATAATAATTACTTGTGCCCTAATGGTGTCTAAAAGGATTGCCATCATTAGTTGACAGACACATACACACCTAAAAACACACATACAGGCACAAGTATTACTTTACTTAATAGGTGATTTATACATATCGTTATAATCATATACCTGTATGTATGAATATATGTACATATATTAATATATAGTTATGTATGATATGTGTTATATATTAAGACATTCATATACATATATAGGAAATATGTTAATATGTGTTCATATAATATGTTGAAATAAATTACAAATGTTATAGATGAAATAAAATATAATAAATATATATACACATTGATGAATGTCCATATATTCTCATGTTACATAATTATAATTATATGCATAAATTATATATAAATGCATATATGTTCTGAATATATAATATGCATGCACACATATACATTATATTGTACATCACACATTTTCAAGATCCAGGACCTCAGTCCAAATGAGAATCTACAATTTCTGGTAAAGAATATAACAGAGAAGGCATCTCAGTGATAACCTGTGTTCTGCCACGTGGCTATACTAAAGTCACTTATACGTGCCCATGATCTTAAAATACTGCATATCATGGGAGTAGAACTGAAATCAAAAGCCAACATCAGAGAAAAGTCAATAACATTTGGGAATATTCAGAGCCAAAAGCAAAAAAAAAAAAAAAAAAATCAAGCAAATATCTAGCTTTAGTAGAAAAATTGTAAGTGCCTGCCCTGAACAAACACAGAAGGGGCTAGTTCGGTATGAGGCACGCTGATTGCTGCTAAGACATAACGGTACAGCGACATTTACGAATAAAGGCCCCTTCGCTCATTCCTTGAGGAGCAGATCTAAGCCTTTGTATGCCCAGGGCCAGTCCACACCACTCCTGTACATTTTCCCGAAGACCAGGGGTCAGAGAAACAAATGCCATAATTAAATATGGACAAGGCTCCCTATCTTTGGGGACTGGATTTAATAAAATAAGAGGAAAAACTAAAGTCACTGGATGAAAACAAAAATAGGGACCGTGTTCTTCTGTCTCGTGTGACACTGTCTAGTGTGACACTTCTGTCTCGTGTGACACTGCTAAAAGGACAGACCTGTTTTCCTTCCTATTCTGCGGTCCCCTGCCAAGAGAACGCTAGTCGCCCCAGTGAAAGAATCAAATGTGTTGCCATTGGAAAAAAATAAGTCCTGGTGAGCCACAGCTCAGCCTTCTGAGATAATATGACCGTGCCCAGCTTCCATTAGCAGAAGAATAGCTCTTCATTGGCTTTGTTTGTGCTTGTGCTTAAAATCCATGGGGCAAGAATGAGAACAGACCATCACTGAACATGTGCGAGCTGGGGGTGCCCAAGTTCCCCCTATTTATGCAGCACGAGTCTAAGAGAGTGGAGCAGGAACGCTATTATTTGCTCCCATACATGTAGGTGGTATCATTTCTCTCCATCTAGGATACAGCTAAGCTGGCCTTGGGTCAAAACATATTTCTATCACCCTTATTGTCGAATCTCTTAGCAACAGAGTCTGATTAAACATCCGGAGCATAAGGCATTCAAATACTTGTGATGATACCTAGTAGAAACACAACCTCCTTTCCGCCCTGCAGAAACAGATGGGCACAAATGGCATAACAGTTACATCCTTGGATAAACTTCGGTAATCAGAGAGCATGCCATAAATGAAATACGCCACACTCTGTCAGCGTAATTAGTTCGCCGTTTTGCAAGGTGGCTCGGGGCTATTAGTTCCCAAATAACTGAAATGTTATTTTTGTACATGATAGCAAGTTACAGAACACAAATGTACCTATGTTTGCTTATACCCGCTCAGGGTTTAAATATTTAACTTGGGAGTGAGCATGTGAATTTTGTGTTTATATGTGGAATAAAATGCTTGCAAAGGCACTTAATAGAAGTGCTTATAAAAGCAGTATTGAAAGCTTTTGCTCTTTACGCCGTGTCCTTTAAAAACAGAGGAGAAAGAAATGCACTTCCTGTGGGAAAAAGAAATGCATTAGAGGTAGACTTCTTACTCATGAACCGTTGGGAACATCGGCAAAGCCCATTCTAGGAAAATGTGAAAAGAGTATTTTCTTGCAATTAGGAGCTATGGTTTGGTTTATTAGAACTTAAGATGAGAAATACATTGTCTTTGGTGTATCATATTTAGTCACGTTCATGAAGATTGTGATAGGGTGCATCGTGAAATTGCCATTTTTATGGGCTCAAAATGACAATTCCCTGTGGTCCAACTAGATAATGAAAGGTGCATTGTATGTTGAGATGTGTTGGGGTTGGTAAAGTTCCCTTCTCAGAAGCTGGGAACTGGGCATTGATATTATAAAATGTCAGTCAGGATTATTGGGCATTTTCTAATTCTGTTATCCCTTTCTCCTAAAACAAAAACAAACAATAAAACATCAGGAAAAGGGATGCTTTCCTGCCTTTTTAAAAAAATTAAGCCACGTTATTAGAAGCATACGTGCCACATTTTTTAAAAAATCACTTGACAGAAATATCAGGGACAGTCGTGTAAGCAGGATCTATGAGTAAAGTGCACCGCCAGCATTTGCATGCATGAAAAGAAATTCACTGTAATACAAATTGAACATTTATATTATATAAAAGCATATAAAATTATAAATTACCCAACATTAAAAAAACTACAAATTACCCCTATTAATAAAGTTATAAAAGATATCTAAAAACCAAGGGGTAGGCGTACATGTGTATCAGCATGAAGCTACAGACAGAGAGGCTGTTTCTAGTGAGTTGAGAATGACTGATCCCTGTAATTAATTTCAAATTTTGATAATGGAGAAATGTTAACTGAAAATCAATTGCAGTCACACATAAATGGTATCTGAAACACTATTACTCGTGAAAAACAAAATCAGCCCTCTAACTCAGAATATCCATGCCCTTAAGATGTCCACTTGGAATGAATTTATCAAGTTGGAAACAATATATAAATTTAAAAATGGACTAAATTTAAAGTTCCACTTAGCCATACACCGATTGGGTTACTCTATTTTTAACCTATATGTTTTTCGTGGAAAAAAGTATGGCGAATCAAAACTTTTCAGTGTGGGTGTCCTTGCATATATAATTATAACTGTTTCTCTCAGATTTTTTCTTCTTAATGTTGCCCAAAAGCCAGATTCCAGATATGATGATTGCATCAAATTCACTTTTGATGAGTTTGCAAGCCTTTCTCACGTGAACACAAGCTGCATTCCCTTGTTGTCTTAGGCTGTTTTTACTGTGTCCTCCATATTTGTGGAGATCCCACAAACACGCTCTTGTCGGATTGTTGCGGGCTGGAAGGTGAATTCAGAAGACGAGGTCTGCAGCGTGCAAGAGCGTCTCATGAAAGGCTGTTTTGTCTCCTCACCGTTCTGCTTCAGAAGAATAGGTTGTATACAGAGTACCACTCAAAACATGTGGTTGCCCAGAACGGGAACAGCTTCTTTTACTTGAAAAGCAGCACGTTGTAAGTTCACACTAGTAAGAGAGTCCGTAATGTTTTTAGCGGAATTTAGTAACGGGGCAAATGGCATCTTGCTGGGAGCTCTATCCCAGAGAGGACATCGGAGGGCAGGTGCCCAGTTGCCGGACGATCATGAGGGTCCCATCTGGAGCTGGCCAGACTGGCTTGCTTCACCAGGCTTACCTGAGAGATGAACGCATGCCTCCGGGTACCCCAGAGAAGGGGCAAATGCGGAAATAAACACGTGTGCTTATCTTCAACGAAAATGCTTTTGCAAGAAAACCATCAACAAAATGAAATGGCAAAATGAAGTGGTAACAAACCACACATCTCATAAGGGGTTAATATCTAACGTATATATGGAACACCTACAACCCAACGGCAGAAAGAAAACAACCAGATTAAAAAATAGGAAAATAAACATTTGTCCAAACACATCTAAATGGCCACAAGCATGGAAAAGCATTCTCCACACATGGAAATGAGCCCAGTGCCACTAATCATCAGGGAAAAGCAAATCAAAACCACAATGAGATAACACCTCATACCAGAAAGAATGGCCGCTATCCAAAAGATAAGAAATAGCAAGTGTCGGTGAGGATGTGGAGAAAAGGGAACCCTCAGCACTGTCAGTGGGAATGTCAACTGGTGCAGCCCCTGTGGGAGGCAGCGTGGAGGTTTCTCAAAAAACTAAAAACAGAAATACCATCTGAACCAGCAATTCCATTTCTAGGTTTTTATCCACAAGAAACGAAATCAGTATCTTGAAGAGAGATGTGCACACATATACATACGTATATATAAACATACACACAGATGACGGGATATATTATTCAGCCTTATAAAAAAAGGAAACCCTGCACTCTTGTTCAACAGCATGGACAGACCTGAAGGACATTATGCTAAGTGAAATAAGGCAGAACCAGGAAAGTAAATACGGTGTGATCTCACTTCTACGTAGAATCTGAAATCATTTGAACTCACAGAAGCAGTGGGGGGAGAGGCTGGTAGCCTGGGGATGGAGCAAACAGGAAACAGAAAAGTGATGATCCCACGGTACAAATTTTCAGTTACACACCATGAACAAGTTCTGGAGATTTGCTCTACAGAAAAAAAAAAAAAGCAGAAGAAAAATTAAGCAGATGTATAATCTGTCAAGCCCCTATTATTTCTGAGGTTCCAAATAGGTTTTCTACTGCCTTCAACTCATTGTTGGGTATATAAAAAGAAAAAAAAAATAAGAGCCCCAAATTGATTGCAGAAATGGGCCACCTGTAAGCAGTTCACTGTTTCTCACATACCATGTGATTCCATTTTAATTTCCATCCAGTTGGGTTCCAAGCTGCCGGCATGGCTCGCGGTGAAATGGAAGGCGGATGGCTTTCACCTAAAGAGCAGGTTTTGCCCTTAGATCTGCTGAACCTTGGGAGACAGACATCATTTCACACATCGGTATGATGATTCTAACGTGATAACTTCCTCCAAACCTTGACATCCAGCATCAGGGAGGACAAGGGGGCCATGATTTTCTCCACCCCTCAAAGCGCCAGCAAGTGAGGTTACAACTGGACTGGCCTTTACCTGGGTGTGGCGATTTTAATGTGGCTTCTTGTCTCTCCCTCAGGATTCATGTGTCCCGGGGCCCAGCTCTCAGCAGAAAGCATTCAGACTAGACACACAGCAACTTCGGTTAAGATTTCTGGTGGCTCCCAAAATATTAAAACCCATCATCTGGGCCATATTACGGCTGTATCTGAATAGAAAACTAATGTAACCATTTTGTTTGGCATTCTCCTGATTAATTTGCTCGTGTTCTTTATGTGTGCTGTATCATCAATCTGAATGTCTGTCTAGGTGTGTATGTGTTTCTAATTTTGTCATCATTAGAAAGAATCTTAAACGGACCCAAAAGGGCCCAAATCATGAATGAGACTGAATTGGCATGAAATCGTGAAAGGTTTGCCATCCCTCGTACTTTCCTCATGAAGAGTATTTCGGTTTTTACATCATCAGCATGGTTGGCAGCTGTGTTGACTGCATTTACACATTCTAAGTATTCAGATGCATTGTTGGTTTGTTTGTTGAAATGGGAGGTCATATTTTGCAAAGTTGAAATGAGTCCTCTTTGCTTGGCCTGGGTATGTTTCTTCCTGGATCAGTCTTTGCGTGTGTCACCCTGGGGCAAGCTGCCATCTCATTTTAGCCACCTAGGGAAGCCCAGGGGTGGGGCTCGTTGAGAATGGGACTTCCTCTGGAAAGCACCTGCCTCAAGGGTGGCCATTCCTAGTCCACAAGGAAGGAAGAGTGCATCACGTGCAAAGGACAGGCAGTGAGAGGATCCATCATGGTTCAGCTGGGTTTGGGAGCTTAGACAATGGACAGTCTCCTGAGCCCACTTAAATCTCCTAATCCCGTTCTTTGACTTCCATGGCTCATGACTTCCACTGTTGGTGGCCACTGTGTCCCTGCAAGATCTGAGCCTATAGCCTAGAACTAAAGTCTGGAACATTGAGGCATGGATAACATAAGGCTCATGCTTGGTTTGACCTCCCAGCTTCTGCCTTCTGAATACTACATCCTGTTGGCCAGGCTTACATCATATAAAGTCCCAGAATACTACTCTTGATCATATTCTATGTGTACGAGTGGGGAATATACATAAATGCCCAAGTATTTGCAACACCTACATGAATCCCAGTGGGTGATATCAACTGAAAGAAACCAGAGATGAAACAATACCAATATCACAAGCCCTTTACATGAGGTCCACATGTGTACTTTTAGGCATAAAAGCTTAGAAAAGAACAAGGAAGCAAAGGTTAGCAAATTCAGGAGAGAAGTTACCTCCAAGGGAAATGGCCTGGGGGGAGGGAGGGCTTGGAACTTCTGGCAGTGTTCTCTGTCTCGACAGGCTGCTCTATCTTTTCTCTCATTCCGAAAGCTCTTTTGTTTTTATGTCCTTATCATGCACGCATGTCTTATGTCACCAAAAAGGTTTGTGAAGGAAGAAAACACGGTCCAACTTGCATACATAATCTTTGTCCGCAAGGCAAACAGAGAAAGAAAGTGTTTCCTGGGCTTCAAAATACAGGCGGATGCAGCAAAGGGGTTTGAATGGGATTTTCAGTGTACATTCACCATCCTCCCACTTGACATCACCACCAGGAGACTAGATTCATTTTTTCCTGTTTGGAAAACTGCATCTTCCCACTTTTGAAGGATGGAGTGCTTTGGGTACAGTGGACAGTTTGATCAATAGCTGAGGGCTAAAACTTCATGGAAATGCTTGGCATTTTGATTATCTCCCTTATTTTGTACATAATTAACATAAGCTATGTTTGCTTGTCTGCTTTTATGATCTGTCTTTCCATCCATCCAACCATCCATCCATCCATAGATATACTGATGTAGATGTATAGATAAATGATTGATAAGTAGATAGGTATAGACATAATTGAAAAATATAGATACAGATAATTGATAGACAAGATAGAGAAGCAACAAAAAAATATTCTTTTACTTTGAAACGGTTAGCCTTTAGTTGAATTAATTATACTTCTGTTCATGCCCTGACATCACCATCCTTAATCAATGGAAGCCCTACTTCTGGATTTTTTCATCTTTTATTTCTATCACCAATTTTCCTTCTATTTCATTTCTGTTCCTATCCTACACCCTCTCAACTGTGTCCATTATGTTGATTTCATGTACACGTTTAAATTTCTCTTTGCAAGTTTGCATTATTTACCTCCCTCTAGAAATCCTTTCCCCTTCCAACTTTGAGTAACAGCCGTTTATTATCCTTGCAATTTCAAATGATCCCTCGCTCAGCAGACTTGTCCATATCTACTCCCCCCAGGACACTTTTTCATTTTATCAGCCCTTTATCATTCTCAAAGAATCCACTTTTTAGTCCCTTGTGGACAGTTAGGCATTAAATATTTATGGTTCCATTCCCTCATTTTTTAGGAGGTCTTGGAAGGAAAAAAAAAGTCACTAAATCAATTCTCTTTGTAATTTTTGAGTTTCTAAAATGAGCAGACAATTCTGGTAAATTCTGTCAGGTGTCACAGAGAGATCATTCCAAGGCACACATAAACTGAGAAAGAGGGAGAGAATTTGCTCAGACCTACAAATTTTGCAGAGGGTGGAAGAGAAGTGTGGTCTGTTGGTTTTGCAAAAAAAAGAAGGTACCTCTGCTCTCATTCTAAATCTGAAATAGCTGTGTGAGTCTCCCTTGGCAAATGTCTGTGCTCTTCTCTTTCCTTAAATATTATATTTTATTTTATTTTTTATTGGAATATACTTGATACACAATATTGTACTGGTTTCATATTGGTTTCAGATGTAGGACATAGTGACTCGATAATAATATACATTACTAAATGTTCACCATGATAAAGGTAGTTACCCTGTTACCATACAAAGATACTACAATATTATCGGTCCTGTTCTCCATGTTGTTCTTCCATTCCTATGATTCATTTGTTTTATAATTTCAAGTTTGCACCTCTTTATCCCCTTCACCTATTTTACCCACCCTCCAACCTGCTCCTTAACCAATAGTCTGTTCTCAGTATTTATGGGTCCATTTATTTTTTGTTTCGTCTTTTTAGAGTCCACATAAAAGTGAAATCATATGATATTTGTCTTTCTACACCTGGCTTATTTCACTTAACATATACCCTCTAGCTCCATCCATGTTGTCACAAATGGCATGATTTCATTCTTTTTTATGGCTGAATAATATTCCATTGCATATATGGACCATGTCTTCTTTATCCATTCATCTACTGATGGACACTTACGTTGGGTCCATTTCTTGGCTATTATAAATAATGCAGCAATAAACATAGGGGCATAAGTGTTTTCAGATCAGTAATTTTGTTTTCTTCAGATAAATTCCTAGAAGTGGAATTACTGGGTTGTATGGTGTTCCTATTTTTAGCTTTTTGAGGAACCTCCATACTGCTTTCCACAGTGGCTATACCTCTTTGCATTCCCCCCAACAGTGTAGGAGGGTTCTTTTCTCCGCATCCTTGCCAACACTTGTTATTTCTTGTCTTTTGGATGGTGGCCATTCTGACTGCTGTGAGGTGCTAACTCACTGTGGTCTTGATTTGCATTTCCCTGATGATTAGCCATGTGGAGCATCTTCTCATGTGCCTGTTGGCCATCTGTATGTCTTCTTTGGAGGTTCTCCACCCATTTTTTAATTGGGCTATTTGTATTTTGGGTGTTGAGTCATACGAGTTCTTTATATATTTTGTATATTAGTCCCTTACTGGATAAGTCATTCGAGAATATATTCTCCCACACAGTAGGTTGCCTTTTTGTTTTGTTGATCAGATGTCTCTGATTTGTGCACAACATGGTTGCAGATTATCTGCTAAAGACAGAAGAAACAAATGTAAGAGAAAATGAGCAAGGGACAGCCCCAGACACATGACATAGTCGCAGAAACGTGGAAGACATGGAGTTTAATTTACTGCAGGCTTGGTGGACAGGTTCTATCAGAACCTATACACTAAGTGAGTATTTATTGATTGGACGCATTTGTAGGCGGGCTATGCCTCCATCATTTGGTTATACTAATCATTAGATTCTCAGGAGTCATGAGTCTCATAAACACCGAGTCTGCACTTGGTGTTGGACAGATCCAATGGGGTCTCCCTGTATTAGGTACCTTGTTCTTTCCCAGAAGCCATAAAATCATTACCCAGAGAACATGTGTCTCCTGAGCATGGCTGTTATCCAACCAAAAGGCACTGACATTGTGACCTTGACAAATGCCAAAATACACGGTGTACATATTTGACTCTTGGAAATAATCTGTGGTTCTGCCTCATAATCAAGAATGTTTATTAATGGTGCTGGATTTTTGGGCCCATAAGGAACTGTATTAATGTCCTAGAGCTGCCATAGCATAGCAAAGTACCACAGATGGAGTGACTTCACCAATAGATGCTTATTTTCTCATCCTCTCTCATACTATAATCTTAAGAGATATGCACTACCTGGATATCCCACTAAACATCCCACGGACCTATTACCCCGACAGCCTCCATCCTAATAGACAAGAGCTTCAAATCAGGGTAGGCTGCACTTCCAGAGGGTGGGAATTGAGAAATATCAGAGGTTTATCGCACTCCAGGCACATCCCAAATTTTTGTTTTCCTACCACCATTGACTCCAGTTAGCATCAGAAGACTAATCAAAATTAATGCCCTTTTAAATTATTTCCATTGTAAGATATTCATTAAGTACAAGAAGTGGCTGACTGAGCAGATGGCATTTGAAAGTCTGCCATGCTTTTCAATAGGAGTGTTCCAAAATTAACTGAGAGAGAAACCGGTCATTTGCAAAGTGATAGGAAACAGGTAATAGGGGACAGTGTCAGGTCCTTGAATGGGGGTGGCCTGAGGCCAGGGGCTGAAGGGTTCCGAGTCTTTCTCCCATGCTCACCTAACATACTCACAAGTATTTACAAGAACGCTAAAATGAGGGGTGTGAGTGATGACGAGAAAGAAATCTCTCGGGGCAGGAGCTGAGGAAAGGTGTTGCATGTGCTTTTCACAAACAGGTCTTTGCCGGCAGCCACATGACAAGACCTAGTTACAGGTTTAAAAACAGAAATCATCCTTAGAAATGGAAACACCGTTGTCCAGTTGGCATGAATACCTAACACATAGCAGAGTGATCTAACTCAGATATAGTGTCACCTACCAAACGTCCTTAGTAAGTCTTGAGTCCTTTTGAAAACATTATTCCAAGTCGTTCGTGATGATCAGCTTTTTTAATATAGGATTTTTTCCCCAGAGGTTCATATACTCAGTGGAGAAAACCGTATAGGGGGTTTTCCCCAGTGGGAGACAAGACAGGTCATGGGCAAGACAAATACTTGGTTTATGTGGAAAGGGAATGAAACACAAGTAATAGGCAGCTTTATTCTCTATCGAAATACCCAACCCGCATTCAGGATCTCCATGACCTGAGAAGTGAGGGAGATAAGGCTGGTGCGACTTACGGAGCACGTTCACCGAGGAGGCATGCCCTTCCTTCACACGCCTTCCCGGGCAGAGGCCGGATGAAGCCTCGAAGCCAGTTTTAGAGGCAGCAGCCCCAAGGAGAGGTGCTTTCCGACCTGCCAGGCTTGCTCCGCGACCTCCGGTAGGCAAGACACACCTCCAGCCTCAGGTGCAGGGGACCCTGTGTCTTTACAGGTGACACCACCCTTCGCCCGGCCCCGCCCACGCTTCTGCCCGCTCCTGACCGCCCACACCACCAGCCTCCGGAAACCCCTGGTCCTTCGTGTCCAGTGAGGGCCTGCCCGCCCTCATTCGTCTCCTCAGCAACCTAGATTCCTTTCCCATCACCTCCACCACCATATTGCCTTACGGTCAGGACTCGGTTTATTCTGCTGTTTTTAAATTTTACCAGGGAAAAAGTCACAATTTCTACTCCTACTTACCCATCAGTTCTAATGTGGAGGCATTCTGGCAGTATTGGAATAAGCCCCATGAGGAACGTGGGAAAAATCATGTTTGCATTCCGTATTACTGTCATGATTCGTGGCATTAATCATAAATTATTTGAATCTAGAGGAGCTGGTATTCAGTGATGCCAAACCCATAAACTAATGTTTAGAGGTTTCTCAGACCCCACACAGTGGAATTGGTAAGAGTTCATCTGAAAGATGCCACAATTTCTTTAATTTATTGGTGCCATCCAAAAGCGACTTGTGAGCTAATTATTTCACGTTCTGCCAAAGTGATTTTTCTTGCCTATTGGTTTCCATGCTTCACCGTTGCCTGCCTGCGTGCCTGCCTTTTCTCTTACTTTCTTTTACTGCTTTTAGAACCCGGTGCATCTGAGAGTCGATGCAGTAATCATTTGCTTCTTGTGGTCTCTTAATTCTGAGTAGGAGCTGTCGCTTTTAAGCCTCCTCTTGGCTGAAGAGCGAAGTGACCGGAACGTAAAGGCCTTTCTGCCCGTCTCTGTGAACTTGCCCACCAACTGGCTCTGCCGTCCGCCCTCTCAAGCCCTCTCTGCACCACCTCTCAGTGTTTGGCAACAGTATCGGCTGCCCTATGCGTGTGTGTGTGTGCATGTGTGTGTGTGTGTTGGTGAGTGCCGTGTACCACGTACAAGCAGCAAAATGAATCACCCAGCATGTCTCTCTTCTGCTAAGATACCTCGACTCTCCTCGCATGCTGTTTTCCAAGATGACAGCATTGGTGGGACATATGAGAAACCAGCCCCTCGATTTTGGAAAACTCTGGAGATGGGTGAGCCCCCTCCTCAAAATGTCCCTTAAACCTGTGAAATAACACGAGGGGAGGGACAGAGCCGCAATAGGCTCATCCTTTTATGACACAGGAATTGTTTTCAGCCCAAGGTCAGTGGGATTGGAAGCCGTTTCCTGCAGAACCACTACAGAATAGTCCGCATCCCCAGCCCAGGACTTCATTCTCATAATGCAAAAAATAATGATAACAGTAATAAAATGCGAATTAGGAAGGATAGGGGTGATTTTCCACTGTACAAAATTATACAAATGTCAAGGAACGTCGCATAGACTATTCAGCATTCCCTGTGCGGAAATGAAAGGCCGATTCTCCAGAGGAATTGCAGGGAGAGAGCAGGCTTTGCCAAGAGCGTTCTTCCGGAGAGCTGGTAGGTGGCTTTCCAAGAGCCCGGGAGATGTTCCTCACAACCCCATCTGTCTTCCAGCCGCACAGGACGGCACCGCTTGGCCAGGATGCGTTCTTGTTCCAAGATACTAAAACAATACTGGAGTCTATTTAACAGAGAATGACTCAGGGCTCTCAGACCACTGTAGGACTTTGCATCTCTCCCAGATGCACTCCTATTTCTCTTAGGGCTGAAAAACGAAGCAGGTATTCCTGGACCACATGCACATACTGCAAATTCAGATAGAAGGCAGGTTTGCACAGTGGGGACATTACAGCTTTTACTTAACAACCTTGCCTCTTCCATGCCCAGGTCCTTTCAAAGAAGGGATTGTTCCTGGGGGACCACTGTCGGAGAGCAGGGCATAAAGAGAATCCGAAGGAAACACAGAGGGTGGCAAGGCCTTATTTGATCCAGCTGGCAGACCCCTGGCAGCGTTCCAGGCCTGCCCTGCCTGTCCATCTTGTGATGAGATTTTCCAGGTCAGAAGTAACCATCCTGGGAAATTATACCAGATCACAAATCAGAGCCCCATCGCCCTGTTACCATTCTCAGGGGCAGCACATGGCTCGGCAACGTTCTTACAATCACTCTTGTTTCACACCAGCTCCGTTTTACATTTTGAATGATTGTAGGGGGGTGGGGAACGGTGCTAAAAAGTTACAAATGCATTCCTAACAAAGCCATAGTAAAACTTTCAGTAAAAGTAACATGTCGCAGAGTTAAAATACTGCGCTGTGGTTTAAGGGAATGTTATGTCTCCAGAGAGGATCTGTGTATTATCACTTGACAAAAGGTTATTGGACACCGTAAAAGAAATCGTCTGCTCACTTTCTCTGGTATCTGTCTCGTTCTAGGAATAAATAAAATCAATCAGGTATATGTAAAATAGTGGGAAAAAAATCCCCACCCACTTAATTCACAGGTATATTCCTAGGAAAATGTATGTTCACGTGTCATCTTATCAACATCGCAATATGTGCGTGCACACATGTACACATGTAGGTGTAATAGATTGTACACCATTGATAATTAAAATGTTATTCCAGAGGAGAAACACACTTACTGATATTAGGAACTAGGGCTCTCACAGGAGAAGAAACCCCTGAGGGAATAAGAAATTCCTGTGGGAATGGCTTGACTGTGATTCTGGTCTGATGGGTTCTAAAATTATGATCTGATAGGTTCTAAAATATGCATATGCAAGTAAGGATGCAATTATACGTGCATATATGTATATTTATAGGAGCCTGTGTGTGTAAGCCCAGACACGTGGATATCTGTGCACACGTCTCCTAAGTCTGTCCACTGAAATAGCCAAGAAGCGTTAGGAGGTCAAAGGACCACATCATATAGGACCAAAGAGCCATGATTTAATCATTAGTGTTTGCACGTGAGCTTCAAGGACATGAGAAACCCTTGCTGGATTCTCTGCAGGGGGGGTCCATCCATCGGATTCACATTTTTACCACCTCTTTTGCATATGAGAGGCAATACCTCCTTTTCCCTTAAAGGAAGCCAGGTTGCTTGCATAAACACATCCTTGTTTCACTGACTGTTATCACTTCCATCTTCACATGAATTTTTCTAGGTATGACCCTAAAGTTGATCCTTAAACATAATATGATGGTTATTCAAAAATATACAGAATGACGTGGCTGAATTCAAAGTAGTCTGCAAAGGAAGATGACTAAAGACATAACTCAAAAACCCACCGATGATTTTGTTAACACATGGTCCGTAGTTGAAACATTTTGCTCAGAATGGAAATGCAACGCCATGACAATGAGCTCTACGATAGCTGGACAGTCATGAAAATAGTATATTCCTCAGCACTTTTTCAGGTATGTGTATGATTCAAACTCGTTATCTAGCTCCTTTTCCTTAAAAACAAATGCACTGAGAGGCTATCTTTATTAGCTTAGCTAAGCAAATGTGTCCCTTGAGACAAGCAAAAAAAATTGCCATTTTTCATCCTAACTTGAAGATTGCAAACGATGTGTATGCCTATCAGCCGTTTCTTCCCGGGAATCCTCATTTGTAATATGTTATTCACAAAGAACTCTCCACAGATCACGTAATTACTGCATTTCCCAAAGATGAGCAAAAAGATTTGTTAGGCGAAAAAAAGGATGGTAGCAGAGAACTATTTCAGAATAAAAGGCATTCTCTGTGGGGCATGTGGACTGTTTACTCATACTGGATTTAAGGACCCAAAGTGATATCAGCTCTCTAGAGCAAAGTGTGTGCAATTCGGAAAAATAAAATATTGCCGTGGAAAACTGAGAACTTTTATGCCTTCTTCAGAAACAGTGAAAAGTTATTGGAGGCTTCCATGTTTTGCTTTCTTAATCATGAGCTAGAATCAAATCGATTGCTTCAGTACCACCACAGCTTGCCATCATTTGTTAAGTAAAAAGGTTTAACTCCTCAGGACGGAAATAGAAAAGGAGCTATACGAATCTCTCATCTCTTACCAACTCATGTTCCGAATGAAGTTGACAGATTTAGAGCCCAACCCACATTTTCTTGGAAGGAGAAGTTGAGGCTTTTGAATGCCACATCCGTGAAAGCTTATTTGAAGGTTTGCACCTGTTAACAGGACGCGCTGTGCTCTGTCAGTGTGGATACGTCAACGAGTGGAATTACCGTGTCTCCAGAAATTCCCAACTTTGTCCCACCATCCCGCCCTCAGGGAAGTGCGAGGGACTGTGAATGCCCATGGAGAGATTATATGATCCCTGTTTGCCTGTCCGTATTCCTTCCTAGTGGCGAAAATTTCAGAAAACTGTATATCTAACCTATACACCCAGGACTATTTCCATTTCTTCAATACATTTTTATAGTGCGCACACGACTGGCCAAAGACCGTACTAGCTTTTTAGGATATCTAGCTGAATTAAATGAAAATGACCTTCGGCTCAAAGATAAGCCAATCTGATAAAAACCAGATGAATAACAGCAGCAGCCCGTGCTTAAGCTAGATTTTATCATCCTGTTTTTTTCTGCCTCATGCACATAAACTGCTATCATTGCAGTTTTCCTGCTACCTGGGAATGGCATAAAATAAAAGAGTCTGGCTTCTTTGGGAATATCAAAGGATGTGTGATTCTGTTGGGACCTGGCCGTTTAAACGTAGGCTTGACATGCACTGCTGTGCCTGGGTTAAAGACGGCCCCAAAGCCAGCCTCTCTCATTTTCTCTCTCTGTAAATGAAGATGGCATTGGTGCCGAACCCTATTAGCGACCTTCGAGGTTAATTTTAAGGATCCGCTTTTCATCCACCTGGAAATTCACCTTGATAAGTTATTTTTAAAATCCTTGTGAAACACCAGCTGATGTGAACACCCATGAACACCCAGCACTTTTGAATATCCTATGGACACTGGCTTCCACATCCATTTGTGCTAGTGGCCGCTTACATCGCATTCATTCAGCCTGGGCTGTCCCTTCAGACTATTCTTAGCCTTTGCTGCCTGATTTATGATTAAGTAGAGGCTGTGCGAGTCTGGAGATGGATTACCACCATCCGAATATATTCAGAAAACTCAAAAGCTAGTTCTTCCTCACTGTAGCGCACAGAGGCTGAATCGTGCTGAAAGACTTACAGAGATTTCAGAAACAATGAGTAGGTATAGACCAATAGTTTTCTATGTGGTGATAGAAAGACACTGTGTTTCCTATGATTCGGCATTTTTAAATATCCAAAGCTTCTTTTTCAAATCAGAATGAATGAAACAATTTCAGTCCGTAACCAAATCAGTCCTGCAGGATCGCAACACCCATTCAGTTCCCACATCAAAATGGTGCCCTTGTTTCAAAGGAAAGACAAAAAGAAATACCTAGCAGAGATTCAGATTTATTGATATTTTGATTGTAATAATAGCAAATTGTGTCCAAAGTTGTACACAAAAATAAAACATGTATTGTAGTTCTGTATATACAAAATGAACATGGTCTTTTTAAGTTAAAAACATTATGTTGGAGTTGGTGTTTTGTTTCCTCAAGAGGATGCTATGTTTTGGGAGAAATGTTTGAGTTTGCAAGATAGATGATGGATGGACGGACTGATAGATGGATGGATGGACAGATGAATGGATAGATGGATGGATGGATGAATGCATGGATGGATGATGATGGATGAATAGATGGATGGGTGTTTGGATACATGGTTGGATGGATGATGGATG
>JAQQAC010016209.1:2086920-2100516 GCA_029783875.1 Phataginus tricuspis | reverse complement strand
GATGGATGGGTGTTTGGATACATGGTTGGATGGATGATGGATGGATGACATATTAGTAGATGATAGATATATAGATGAATAGATAAGTATTTGTTTTAAAATATTCAAGGTAAGCTAAAGTAAGCTATTGACACAGATGTAAACAGAGTTAGGTATCCACCATTGTCATTGCAATGACTACAATTACAACAAAGCAAGATGCACGTTCACAAAAGAGACGCACCTGACTTTTGCGTTATTCACAAAAGCACAGAGCGAGCCTATAAACAGGTTAGGTCAACGCTCCAAAAAGGGCCGGCCATTCATGCAGTTTTTTTTTCTAATTAAGTGTTATTTCCCCTTCCACACCTGCAAGGCCCCTTCTCTGCCTTCCGTTCTGCCTTTTGGGAACGGGTGTCATACTGTAGGTGGTTTTCCAAGACTTTTGTCAGATACTGAAGCATTGTTCTCCACCACTCCACCATGTTCATGAACCAAGCTCATACCTGGAATAAACTTTTTTTAGCCCTATGTGTGAAGCATAGGATCTCCTTTGAGGAAATCAAAGTGTAATTAATATTAGTGATTATGCTCCGTACACAACCTCACCTTGCTGCAGGTGAAAGAGCAGAAGAGAAAGGCAGGATAAGGTGGGCCATGCACGTAATATCCATTCACTCCTGAGTATCGGACAGAGGAAATAAGCCATCACAGTCTTTCCTACAATCCTACAAGCAGCCTAAGTAAGGCATGTGCCCTCCCGGACCCCAAAGGAACCCAGCTGACTGACAAACAGGATTGTCTGGCATTCCTCTCAACACAAATGCCAGGGACACACCACATCCACACCAACAGATAACTTTGACTGGACCCAAGTCCAAGAGAGGAAGAAACATTTCAAACCATAGTTAGATCACTCCAGTTCCTTTGTATAGCATCATGCATTTATTTCCACTCATCGCCTGTTTCTGCACCTGTACAAGACACCACCTCCTGTCTGCATGATTTGCTAGATTATTCAAATACAAAGACATCACAGTCTGTCAAATTGGAATTTCCAGTCAACACCAAATACATTTCTATCTAAGATGGAATATACTTAGACACAATAGATGCAATGTACTTACACTGAAAATGAATTTGATGTTGATTGGAAATTCATATTTGCCTGGACACCCTCTATTTTACAACACAACTTTAATTCTGTAAGAAAAGTAGAAATTCACCAGCACCCCTGTCTTCCTGACGCATGCACGCGTCCACACACACACACGACTGCACGCACGCACCTCTTCTAAGTGGCATTGAGGGACCACACTTCAGATGTCAGCCGTGCGGGGTAAGCCCACCCTGGCACACACATCCTGGAAGATGCACAGCCCCGTTGCTTTCCTCAGGGTTACCTAAAGCATCCCAGAAGGAACACCTGACCTCAGACACTGGGGTTAGTTTTACATAACTTCAGGTGCTGACCTGGGTACAGAAGGGCCCCGTTTGTGTGGGTGGTGGTTCCGGGGATGGTCTTGGAATTCCCTCCCAACCCTTCCACCTGTCAGAGAGACCACCTACCCACCTGCTGAGGTTGCTGTGAAGTCCACTGGATCTGGGGGATGGCCCTCAGCTCCTGTCCTGAGACTCTTGCTGTGGTGGGCACTAGTAACTCTCTTTTACGGAGTTACAGCAGGTGCACTTCATGGGAATAAATTGCATGTTAGAATAGAAAAAACGGTAGTAATTCAGCTGATACAAAAAGTCAGATATATAGTTAGTGTTCTACATTTATACATTTTGCTCCTAAAATATGTATTTTCTTTATATGGTTGAGTGTTTTTCTTCATTATGGACATCACTTTGCTTTCTGCAGCTTTCTCTATATAAGTAAATCAACATATATACATAATAATTACATATTACATGAGTACATTATATATACATGTATATATATATGTGTGATTAATTATATATACATATTTATACACCACATATGTATGAAATTCATGTGAAATTACTAAGTTGAAAGATGGTTAGATACTGTCAATACGAGCAAATTTATATATCATGTGATAACAAAATATTGCATGTATATATGTCTATATATTCATCTGTCTATCCACCCATCCATTCATCCACCCACCCACCTACCCATCCATCCATCCATCCATCCATCCATCCATCCATCCATCCATCCATTCACCCATCCACCCATCCATCAACCTATCCACCCATCCATCCACCCACCCACCCATCCATCCATCCATCATCCTTTATCAATCCATCTCAACTATATGCTTCCTTATCTCGTCCCATTCCTTTCCACAGACACTGACCCTGAAGACCATCCTTAAAAATACTGCCACATTACATTGCATCCCATAATCTGTATCCCAGAGAAACTAACCTACACCCTATCCCAAATGCAAGGGACACAGCATCTTTGTGTTCTCGTGGACACTATCAGAGTGCCCTGCTACAACGTTTCATTCCTTCCTTTATTCGTTACGTATTTATTAGGCATTGTTCAGCACCCAGCGTTTGCATGTCATAGAGGTTGAAGACGGGGAGCCCCTTCTTTGCTCTCAGAACGTCAGACCTTGAAGATAGTGAGGGGGAAATACCGCATGTGCGATGTGGTTTAGTGGGAGCTTGGAGCTGACATCACGGAAGCAGCATGAAGGATGGGACATACTATTCTGCTTGGAGTCACAGGGGGATTCTTCAGTCCTTGAACTTCTATGTTTGCTCAAAAGACACGGCCCATTTGATTAACTACACCTACTCCTTTTATTTTAAGAAAAGAAGGAAGTTAGAAAGAGGAGGAATAGGAAAAAAGGAAGACAGACAGACAAAGAGAGGAGAAAGGAGGAAAACAGTGCTGTGAGGACAAATCGAGAGATGAAATCTCCAAACGATTTCATTAAACTCCGATGTCATTTTAAGCCAACACTGAGCTTTTCCATCACTTTCCATGTCTATCTGCCCCTCACATGATGTATATTTTACCCAGAACTAATCATAAATGAGTAATATACAAAACTTAATGTCATTTAACCTTCTGAAATGGGAATTCCCATGTAGAATGACATAATAATTCTTTTAGGGTTTACTGTTTTAAAGATCAGGTCCCCTTTTCTGTTTGTTTAGAATTATGTATTTTCATAAAGTGTGTATTTTAATACATAGCTAAGTGACTTGATCACATTTAACACAAAAGAATGTTTTGTCCAAATTGAATGCTACATATATATTTTTTTTTCCCCTGGAACACATTTTTAGGAAAGAATACACATGGAAAATACATATGGAAAAATGTGTCTTTGAAAGGGCTTAAGTGGTTCGTGTTTCCCCAGAGAACTCTGTCTCACAGTACACAAGGACACAGAAAACTTAGAGAAACAAGTTAACTTAACACTCTCCATGTTTTTCATTTGATATTCATGGAAATGATGTGCAGAAATCATAGTACTTAGAACACCCAGGGGACCTCTCTCTTGATCCACAAGATAATTTTTTTCTCTTTCTTCAAATTTGAATGAGATGGGAGCTCCTGAAAAGCATGCACAAACTCCACTTCCTCGGAACGTCGTTCAGAAAGACAGTCCTGATACGTCATGGTTCATTTACTTGTTTGGTAGAACATGTTGATGAAAGTGTTTCCGTAGGGTTCTCAGCCCTGCTCCCTTTGATGTCAAAATTTTTCGGAGTTATAACATTTATTCCTTGAATATATTTTGGGGAATGAATGGAGGGAAAGGAGATGTTTCTGTAAAGGGGGAAAGAATGGTTATGGGATGAAAGGATTCTTTTATAAACTCTTAAAACAACTAACCATATATGTATGAATGAGTATATATATATATATATAATATATGCTGGTGGGCCATATATATGTGTGTGTGCGCATATGTATGTAATTCCATCTCAATACTTGACAATACTAAAGAAAATGTATAAGCTAACAGTTGGCTAAGAAATATCATGGTGAGGCCATGGATTAGTTTACATTTTGACATTATTTTGTACTCACAATCACTCTGACTTTTGTCCTTTTTTTCAAGCATATTTCCTTTAAAAATGCTGCATTCCAGCCACTTGGGAGATTTGCTGTTACCAGATCAAGCCCAGAAATTTTAATTTATTCTGCTAGTCAATGAAGAAATATTATCTGTGTTGCTCATTCCCATCAAAAAAGGGCAATATGTATTTATATAAGGGCAATACTCACACACATATACCACGTGTGTATAAATATACATACATATTTAAAGGAAATTTTAAAATCATAGCTATATAATGCACATACAGAGTACTATTTTTCCTTGTTTTAATTTAAAATAAATCTCAACCATGGCATCTCCTATTATATGCAAATGTCCCAGCTTTAAATAAAACCCTTTTCTGTGGTAGCATAAGAAACATGAATCATTTTTATAACACAGGAATACATTTAAAATGTATTTGAATTGCTTTCATTTAAAATAGGCATATGTCATTTGATAGGCAGCCCATGAAATGACTTTTAAAGGAAGAAATCTGGTGTATGTAAAATATCGGGCTAGCTAGCCAATAAGGAAAAAATTAAAAATGAATATGAATATGAAGAGAGCTAGCAAATATAATGAAGAAATGAAAAGTGTGGTAGATGGGTTTAGACGAAGCCGTGTGTTTATGGAAAGTATTTGCTCATTTTGGGCTTTCCAAACTTTTTCTGTAATAGGGCAGAGAATAAATACCAACTTTGTGAGTCATATGATCTCTGTCTCAGCTATTCAGTTCTGCTTTGATAGCATGAAATCAGCCATAGAAAATCAGTGACTGCCTGGACCATGTCTCCATAAAACTTTATTTACAAAAACAGTTGGTTAGCATATGGGCCCTAGTTTTTTCCAGCCCTTGTTCTACAAGGTCATCGGCAATATCACAGCACATGGGAAAACCTGGGATGCCAGCTCCCGAGTTATGTTATTAAGATGACATCACCCTGACTTGTATTTTTTACAGGTGATACTTGGACAGAAGTGTAAGATTGTAGACCAGCAAATAACTTCATAGTTAGATTTGTGAACCTCCCAAATAATCTATCAAAAATGAAATGATTCCTTTGGGTAAACATCCTCCTTCTCACAATAATCAGTCCCTTAAAGGGGTGAACTCTCTGGCTTATCAAACCAACTCTTGACTCATCTTGACTCCAAAGCCCTGTGGTGCAAACAACCCCAAACTCTTACACACAGACTTTGCCCAAATTCATGCAGACATCACATCAGAGGGTCCGTCATGTGACCCTTGGACTCAGACCTCCAAATGCTCTAAATATCTTCCCTTGATCTCCCCCTTGTGAAATAAGACTCTGCAGTTGGTGGTCACGTTCATGTGGGCTTGGCAAACACCCTCTCTGAACGTCTTCTCTGAGGACATAGGTCCACAGGGAGAGAAAACATTGGTGCCCAGTACAGCACCCTAGTTCCACAGGTTCCCACAGCTCCAAGGAGACAGCTTGTCTTCTCCCTCTGGGGAAGAAGAAAAATCCCCAAAAGCGGCATGTATTCAAATCCCTGACTTCTGAGCAAATGATCACTGCACTACTTGCTTCCAATGAGAAGAAGAGAAGTCTTTGGGGAAGATTGCAGAACTGGGTTCAGTATGAATAACCTTTTTTGAGTTTTTACAAAGTGAAAAACATTCACGTTTTGTCCTCACCAAATTGCTTTCAGGAAATATTTACATGTTTAATACTGTGTCACGAAGCTCTGGAAGTCAGCACCCCAGAGCTGCATCTGGCCCACCACCTGCATTTGTAAATAAAGTTTTATTGGAACATAGACTCACCCATTTGTTTATATACTGCCTGTGGCTGGCTGTTTCTCTGCTACAACCATGATCTGATAGACATGACCCACATGTGTGGCCTGAAAAGCTAAAAATATTTCCTCTCTGGCCTTTCACAGAAAAAAAACTATCTGACACCTCTCTAGAGAAGTTATCTATTAAGCAGTTCTGTTTCTTCATTTCCAAAGTTCCCTACATTTTGGCATTAAAGTTAGGAATTTATCTCTAAATTCTCTTAACTTCTGATATAAAATGAGCTGGACCTCACTGCCGTAAATGACAACCACTCTTTTTTTCTATAGCGTATCAAAGATTTATGGACATTCAGTGGCATATAGGAAGTGACCGATAGGGAACGTTTCATGCTAGCTGCTTCTCAGCTTGTCACACTGGAAACAGGTAGATTTTAAACTGGTACAATTCATCGAGTCTATTCAAGACTCTAGAGGCAAAGATAGTACATAACCCTTAAGGAGTATTCTTCTCCCCGTACATGTACATGTACAGCTTTTTCAAAGGAAGCCAAAAATTGAGATTTTTAACAAAGTTGCTTCCATCCCACAACACCTAAAAAAATGATCCTAGCATAGAAAGTATATTCCATAGATATTGAGTCACTCTTCTCTGTTTCTCGAAAACTCATAAGGAAAATTTTATTGAACTGCAAAGTGCATGATTTTAAAGGACACACTGTCCATACACTAAGTATATTTTCAAAAATATCCCAGTCTTTGAAGAGAGAACTTGCACCGTATAATCAAGTATACTGCTATTAATCAATGAATTGCAACATTATAATGATACTTAATATCGAACATAGATTAACATTAATACAACTTAAATACAAAGGTAACTACTCTCAAAGTAGGTGCCATGTTTTTAATGTAATACAAATTTAGAGATTTATTTGAAAATTCTATTTTTGCCACAGGGAACATTGTATTCCTCAGCTGCTTCTGTTTCTTGGTCTCTAGAAATGTTCAAATTTCTTTGGCAGCCACTGCAGTTCCCTCTGTGAAGTTCACTGCAGCTTCCACCCTAAACAGGGTTATTAAAGACATGCGGTCATTGAAAATACCCTCAAAATTGCGCTGGAGACAACAGATTCCTATTCTGCTCAGCAGCACATCCTAGCTCTTCAAAAAGCTTTGACATGGGCAGCAAGGTCCTCTTTTTATCTCATCTACATTTGTCTACTTCCCCTTTTTAAAGTATCTGGACAGTTTTATACTTTTTCCTTATTTATGTTTCATTCAGCCATTCAGCCATCATGCCTTGAAATGTATAGTGAGTATTGGGTATTATGTGGGGCTCCCATAATTCAGAAAGAAAAACATCAATACATTCCCGTACAACACTCTCAAAATATATTCCTAATTGCTAAGGAAAGTATCTGTTATACAAAATTCAGGGAAGGAGAAGGAAAAAATCCACCTGGAGGTGGATTGCAAACATCTTAGAATTACAGGTGATGCTTGAACAAGACTGGTTTGAACTGCACAGGTCCCCTAATATGGGGATTTTTTTTTCAATACATTGGATTTCAAAAAAATTCGGCATTTTTTTGGAGATCCGCAACACTCTGAAAAAGCCTTTTTTTCTCTAGCTCACTTTATTTTAAGAATACAGTATAGAATAACATACAGTATCCAAAATAGGTGATAATTGACTCTTTATGTTATTGATAAGATTCCCAGTCAACAGTAGGCTAATTAAGTTTTTGGGGAAAGCAAGCAATATGCAAATTTTCAGCTGCACAGAGGATTGGTGTCCCCGGCTCGCGGGTTGTTCAGGGTTAACTGTGCTTCAAAAGCCGTCGCTCCACTATTTTCTTGCTTGCATTATTTCTAACTCAGAAACGACCTTCATTTTTGTCTTTTCTCCTTGTATGTGATGCTTTAGTTTTCTGTGGCTCCTATTAACATTTAATTTTTATCACTCTTTTTGAGCAAATTGACTGCGATGTTGCAAGATGAGCTACTTAGGTTTCTTGTTCTCCAGAATCGAGTTTCTTGTCTCTCTGGTTTACCATTTTTGTAAAGTTTTGAAAACATACTCTTTATTTCTTCAAACGTATTCATTTTCCAATCTCCCTTTCAGTCTGCTGTTCATCTCAGGGTTCATTCACAGGCTAACTCTGGCACTCGGAATTGTTCCAAAACCCACCGATGCTTCTTATGCATTTTTCCTATTTTTCCTTGTACATGATTTTTGTTAATGGGTATTACCGCTCCCAAGTCTTTTCTTCTACTGAATGGATGGAGTTGGGATGTTGATTAGCAAGGATACCTACGGAGGCAGCCTGTTTGTGACCAGGATTTCTCTGCATGATGCAGATGGGTTAATAAAACTGCTTGTGCAGTTGGATGCCTTCTGCAGGGTGGGAAAGTTCAGTTTCTCCAAATAAAGTTTTTTGTAATTAATGAAGAGGGAGAAGGGAAGAAATAACCAGGGGTAGTATTTGTATCCAGTAATTTTTTGTTTTCTGGCAAGTCTCAAAATGCCCCTTTCTTTCTTCTGTTTCCCTCTATCACCTGTGCTCAAAATAGAGCATTTCACCACATTCCCCAGGATTTGATGCTTTTCCAAGACCACCACCTTGAGACCTGTAAATCTTCCATTTCCGTGCCTGGAGTCAGTGGCCTTTTTTATTGCGAGTGTGGATTTCTTAGACTTAGGACTACATCCAGTCAATCTTTGGCTTGGGGCTTCCATTCCTGTTTTCTGGCCTTTCGTCTGGAACCCCCTAGTTCTCTGCAAAACGGGTGCTTTTTGCAGGTACTGTGGGAGCTTCAAAAGTAGCTTTTCGGCACATTGTTTTCTCATTTTTGCATGTTTCTTCTTAGAGGTTATTTGAAGTTCATACTCTGTTGCAGGTAGTTCTGTGCCAGCCATGGGCTCTGCCTGTTTCCATTTGGGGCTGTTTTGTGTTGATTTTGAGCCTTACATTTTTTTGGAGGCTATGCTAAAAATATATACACGTAAGGGACCAGCATCTCATTGCCTTCCTCCAATTCCTCTTTAAGATCTAGTCTAGTTTGGGATCCAATAAACCATAAATACTTCAGTGTTGCAACCTGTTCTAGCCATTCAAACAAAATTTTCTCATTTAGTTTCTTCACCTACCCTGGCTAGCAGGAGCCACTATTTTCTACATTTTACAAAGTGGAGGTGTGTTTCCTCAAAAGGCTATCCCTTTCTCAAGGGCTTGTAGACTGGTGACAGAATTGCAGTTTCAGTGCAGACATTCTAATTCCATGACAGGTTCTAGAGCCTGGCATTTCAAAATGGAAACACTGATCTATAACTTAATAGAAAAATATACCGTAAATAACAGCATGCACCTCCAAAGGAAGATGTTCAATAAGCCTTTTGAGTTTCATTTTGCGAAAACACGGTATACCAAAAGTATTTTTATTTGACAGTTTTTTACTGAGAAGAAAGAAATATTCATGCCCATATATTGAATCATTTTGAATCCAGTACATGCAAATTTCAAATAAGCAATGGATGTTCCTGAGTTCAATGCCTTATTTTATAAGCCTTTAAGTGATTGTATTTTAAATAAATTCGTAAATGCTTCAGTCTCTTTTATGTGATAGTGACAAAAGTCACTGTGCTAAAGAAACCAAAGGAAGAAAAACAACTGTTTTTCAAATTCTGAATGCTGATAAACGCCATTTTCCCTCTATATTATTTTCAGTTTCTCACTGTTCTTTCCTAGATTTTTTTTTGTTTGTCTTTTCTTTGTTTTTTCCTCTTGGTTTTGCTTATTCACATCACGAAAAAGCATGTTAATTTCTCCAGCTGGAAGATTCTTACATTATCTGCAGGCCTGAGCAGGTTGAGTGAGTTTTGTTACGCAATGTATAGATGTTTTCTTCAGAGTTCCTCTTCTGTTCTACACGCTTCTCCCACCAATCTATTGGTACAAACACATGACCCTCTGGCTATTCCAGCCAGCTATCAAAAAAGTTTCCAAATTATTTGCAACAAGTCCTATGCTTACCTGCGTACAAAATGAATTTGATTCTAAAATTTATTGGGAGCTGTTTTCCCATTTTCACAAAATACATATGCAGCCCTTGTCTCTAAGGAAATCTGTTCAATGTTGGCGTTTCATTTTCATTTCTGAGAAGTCGCTTTCTAAGGAAAGTCTTCATCTTAAGTCGTGCTGTGCTTGTATCTATGACAACGTGGTATATCGGATGTGATTATCACTTCTGTGGATTTACTACCGAACCAATAAATTTAAATGAATGGATAAAGCAATCTTTGCCAAAGAGAGAAAACAGTACTGATACAGTGTTATGTTCCTGGGACGCTTTAGACTCTCTGATGTCTCTACGCTCCTGCAGCAGAAATAATACCTGTACGCATGTTATTTCCAAACTATGTAACCTAACAGGTCAGTAATACAAATAACCGTATCGTGATCGATTTGTATATCAAGAGATACATTTTTTGTCCTATGTATATATGTTTTCATCCAAAAAAGGTAAATCTGCAAAATAAGGACCACATGAACAAAACAACAGTAACAAAAATTGAGTTGGTTACATCATGCACACCCACGATTGCCCCTCCAGGTCTAAAAAAACACCCAATGTTGACTCTTTCTTCCTGTCACCCACTTCTTTGGCTATGATGGAGGGTTTGAAGACAGACACATTTCCTGCTTTGGGGAAGTAAGATGCCGTGAACAGTCAGTCCAAATGAAGGAGAAGCTCTGTTCTGAGCCAGCCCCCTGCCCTTTCTGCCTGGGGTCTCCTGGCCCAGTTGTCCCCACCAAACGGGGCTTCTGCCATTTTGGTATCATATCCCTGCTTCTGTTTGTAGATACTGTATTTGTCTTTGATTCCATAGCACTTACCTCAGTTTTTTATATGCACATGCCACCTGACCCAGTCTTGGTGTAGAGTTACGTTAGCCTGAGGAAATGCTGAACCTTTCCACTTTGTCTGTTTCTTGAATTTTTGTGGACTTGATCTATATAATCTGGATCTACTATAGTCACAAGTTCTGGAGAGACTTGGCCACTTGATTTGTTGGGGTTTTTTTTTTTAATCATTGAATCAACCGTTCATTTCTCAAGGTGTCTTTCTGCATTTTATCTACCAGTGCAGGTGAATATTTGCTCTGCCATGAAACCCAAATCTAAGAGAATGGATGCAGGCTGTTTTCAGAGCCGTGCTTATGCATCATCAAGAGTAGGGATCTCACAGGGAGTCTATTAAATGGTAGGTTCTGATTTGGTACGACTCTGGTGACCCAGATCCCGGGTGATTCAATGCTGCTGGTTCCCATACTTTGAAAACTGAGAGATTGGAAGTTATTTATTCAAGGCAAACATGCCTTTCTTTCTTTTTTTTTTACCCTTTTCCCCAAGACAAACCTAAACCTTCTTGTGGATTAAATACCCCCAATCTCCGCCTATGACAAAAGGATTAATTTACTAATAAATGACCCTTGAAAACAGAGAATAAAAGCATATCATTAATATGTGTCCACAAATGATCACATTGGTTGTTTTTTTTCCCAACAAACCTCATAAAGCAGTGGACCCTGAAAATAATTAACAGAAGGAAGCCAGAATCAGATAAAATCACATAGCTTTGCAACTTTCTTAAAAAACCTGCGGGGAGAATAGCTGTAAAGTTTCCCAGTTTACAGTTAGAAATTAGGTCAGATTACCCCTAAAGCACAACACCAAGATGCCTTTTTAATCACGTTTTTCTTCTTCTTGACACGTGATTTTTAAAATGTACTGATTTTCCCTTGTGTCAAATGAAATGGCATTCAGAAATTTCTTCTTTGAGACTGAGTTCACTAGAGCACATTTTAGAGAGGTCAGAGAGAGCAATAGTGGGGTCTGATTGTGGAGACTTATGTGAACCTCTGCCACTAGTTGGTCAAAGTCTATAAAAACAATGATCTGGAAGAAAAATTAAATTACAAGTTTTTTTCTTCAGTAATTGAATATTGATAAACAAAATAGGGCATCCTGTGCCAAGTTATAGCTATCTGTATATCATGTATTTATCCATCCACTCGTCCATGCATCTACTTGTTCATCCATCCAACTGTCTATTCACCCATCCATCCACCCATCCATCCATGCATCCATCCATCCGTCCATCTATCCATCTGCCATCATCCATCCATTCACCCATCCATCCATCCGTGTATACATATATTTATCTGTTTGTCTCCCTAATCAACATTTAAACAAGTGGTATGCACTTGTGCTATCAGCGTATATATCTGTGTATATAACTTTTTAAAAATCCTTCCACACACTTACTTAATGCCTTTTCTGTGACGACAGTTTTGCGAGCAAAGCATTCTTGACTCAATTTGTAAATTAGTCTTTACTATAATTTAAGTCATGTTGAAACCATACTCTATTAGTAGTAATATCTTTCTAATTCTACAAAAGAATGCCTTGAAGCCCAATGTGCCTAATATGCCAAGATTCATACCAGTTTAGTGAAGGTTGGTACGGTGGTATGTGGCTGGTGGTGGAGCCCAAGCCAGTGACCTGTAACCCGGCCGTGTTATGGATGAAGGAGTGGTAGCTGTGATTTGCCATTCCACATTTCCGTTATGGTAGAACATCCATCAGTGTCCTGGTATTTTCATGTTCTCATCCCTGACCCATTGAAGATCTTGTAGACTTGGCACTATTGACATTTGGGGTCAGATAACTGTTCACTGTGGAGAGCCACCCCGTGTATTACAGGATGACAAATGGGATCCCAGGTCTCCACCCAGCAGACCAGCAGCTGACACTGCCAAAAAGAACTCCAACATCACCAATGTGCCCCTGGGGGCAAAACTGCCCCAGGAGGTAACTGCCGTGCATATTAACCTGAATCGTAAGCTTCTTACTCTTTTAGACATTTAAGCCCACCCATTGCTCTTAAAATTTTTCATTTGGGTGATAAGCATGCATTCGCTTCCTTGCAAACTATCTGTCATGGTCATTCTTTCCAAGAGTCCCAAGATTGTAGTAAATTGCTGAGCACTTTCTCTCGATGCAGGAAACTCACGGGGTATTGGCAGACTAAAAAAGAATTAGGACATTTCTCCTTCCATTGTTGTTTGGGGGAGAAGGTCTTCTCTTATATTTTCAGCCACATATACATAAGTAAGTGGCACCTATGAAAAGCCCTGATGGGTAGAGTCCAGAAACATTGAACCTTCGAAACCTAAGAAAAATATGCCCTGCACGAAAGAGACACTCATTTCCTTTCTGCCGTCTTCCATAAGGAGTTAGCAAAACATACTGTTTTGTCACTCAACTTTCTGTCCATCCAAAGATTCATTTTGGGTGTTGATGTAAGTCACGAGAAAGTATCATTGTTTCTCCTTTATGAATAATAACGGTTGTCCTGGTGGCGCTTTTTAAATGAAATTAGAGCTTGAGACACAAAGGCCACTCATTACAAGCACTTGTTGAGTCCAATGAATAATAGCTAAAGTATGTATGATCCTCTCAGCTGATCAAAACAATAAACTCAATATTGAATATTGAATGAGACTCTGTTGAATATTGAATATATTGATACTGAATCATGTACAGTAGATGGTGGAGCCATTTAACCACATAGACTAGATGATTAATCCAATTAGAAATCCATCTTCTGGGCTTAGCACAACAGGTGTTAATTTATTTACAATATAACTAGATTTTGACAATAACTTGTAAGAAACCAAAAAAAAAAAAAAAAAAACGGTAAAGTGACCCCAGGCTTGGACCCATTGGGATCTGTCTGAGGGTATTTTGTC
>JAQQAC010016209.1:2066303-2086420 GCA_029783875.1 Phataginus tricuspis | reverse complement strand
ACTTTGGGCCTCATTTGTTCTTCTTTTTCCAATTTCAATAATTGTGTCCTTAGACTGTTCATTTGGGAATGTTCTTCCTTCTTTAAATGGGCCTGGATTGCAATGTACTTTCCTCTTAAGACTGCCTTCGCTGCGTCCCACAGAAGTTGTGGCTTTATGTTGTTGTTGTCATTAGTCTCCATATATTCTTTGATTTCTGTTTTGATTTGGTCGTTAACCCATTGATTCATTAGGAGAATGTTGTTAAGTCTCCATGTATTTGTGAGCCTTTTTGATTTCTTTCTGAAATTTATTTCTAATTTTATACCTTTGTGATCTGAGAAGTTGGTTGGTAAGATTTCAATATTTTTGAATTTACTGAGGTTATTTTTGTGGCCTAGAATGTGGTCTATTCTGGAAAATGTTCCATGTGCACTTGAGAAGAATGTGTATCCTGCTGCTTTTGGGTGCAGAGTTCTGTAGATATCTGTTAGGTCCATCTGTTCTAGTGTGTTGTTCAGTGCCTCTGTGTCTTTACTTATCCTCTGCCTGGTTGATCTATCCTTTGGAGTGAGTGGCGTGTTAAAGTCTCCTAGAATTATTGCATTGCTGTCTATTTCCTCCTTCACTTCTGTTAGTATTTGTTTCACATATGCTGATGCTCCTGTGTTGGGTGCATATATGTTTATAATGGTTATATCTTCTTGTTGGACTGACCCCTTTATCATTATGTAATGTCCATCTTTATCTCTTGCTACTTTCTTCATTTTGAAGTCTATTTTATCTGATACAAGTACTGCAACACCTGCTTTTTTCTCTTTGTTGTTTGCTTGAAATATTTTTTTCCATCCCTTCACTTTTAGTCTGTGTATATCTTTGGGTTTAAGGTGAGTCTCTTGTAAGCAGCATATAGATGGGTCTTGCTTTTTTATCCACTCTGTTACTCTGTGTCTTTTGATTGGTGCATTCAGTCCATTTACATTTAGGGTGATTATTGATAGATATGTACTTATTGCCATTGCAGGCTTTAGATTCGTGGTTACCAAAGGTTCAAGGGTTGCTTCTTTACTATCTAAGAATCTAACTTAACTTTCTTGTTAAGTTATTGTGTGCGCCGTCTGATGTTTCTTTATCTCTCCCTTCCTATTCTTCCTCCTCTTTTCTTTATGTATTAGGTGTTTTATTCTTTGCCTTTAGTTAGTATTTGGGTGGTCTGCTTTCTTTGCTATGCTTTTATTTTCTCTGGTGACCTCTTTTTAGTCTTAGGGATGTTCCCCTCTAGATCAGTCCGTTTAAGATATTCTGTAGTGGTGGTTTATGGGTGGCAAATTCTCTCAACTTTCTTTTATCTTGAAATTGTTTAATCCCTCCGTCATATTTAAATGATAATCGTGCTGGATACAATATTCTTGGTTCGAGGCCCTTCTGTTTCATTACGTTAAATATATCATGCCATTCTCTTCTGGCCTGTAAGGTTTCTGTTGAGAAGTCTGATGACAGTCTGATAGGTTTTCCTTTGTAGGTGATCTTTTTCCTCTCTCTAGCTGCCTTTAATACTCTGTCCTTGTCTTTGATCTTTGCCATCTTGATTATTATGTGTCTTGGTGTTGTCTTCTTTGGGTCCCTTGTGTTGGGAGATCTGTGGGCTTCCGTGGACTGTGAGACTATTTCCTTCCCCAGCGTGGGGAAGTTTTCGGCAATTATTTCTTCAAAGACACTTTCTATCCCTTTTTCTCTCTCTTCTTCCTCTGGTACTCCTATAATGCGAATATTGCTACGCTTCGATTGGTCACAGAGTTCTCTTAATATTCTTTCATTCTTAGAGATCCTTTTATCTCTCTCTGCCTCAGCTTCTTTGTATTCCTGGTCCCTGTCTTGTAATTCCTTGATCGTGTCTTGAACCTGATTCAATCTGCTGTTGAGCCCTTCGATGGCTTGTTTCATTTCTGCATTGTCTTTCCTCACTTCTCTCACTTCCTCCCTCAGCTCTTGCACATTTTTCTGTAGATCTGTCAGCATGGCTATGACTTTTATTCTGAATTCTTTTTCTGGAAGACTGTGAATGTCCATTTCTCCAGATTCTTTCTCTGGCGTGGTGTTTGTCTGAAGCTTTGTCTGTATCATATTCTTCTGTCTTCTCATGACTGTAGAATTGGTTGTTGGTAGCAAGGAGAGATAAGAAAGGAGAGACAAGAAAAAAAAGAGATTTCTACTAATAATATAAAAGTATAAGGAGAGAGAGAGAAGGGAAAAGAAAAGAAAGAAAAAGAAAAGGCAGCAACACCTAAAAGAAAACAGCAAGAACAACAACAAAACAAAACAAAACAAGACAAAACAAAACCAAACAAAACAAAACAAAAAAAAACAAAACAAAAAAAAACACCAAAAAGCCCACCGGGGTGGTTTCTGTGCGAATGCTGTAGGTGGCGCTATTGCTCCGCTATTCCAGAGCCGCGGCCACGTCGCTCCACACGGCCCTTTAAATCTGTGGCCGGGTGAGAATGGATGGGAAGCTGTTGAAAGAGAGGGAAAGAAAAAAAGGAAAAGAAAGGGGAGAAAAAACAACAACAAAAAAAAAAAAACAAAAAAAAAAGCCACCGGGCATGGGTTCTGCGCGAGTGCTGTAGGTGGCGCTGTTGCTCCACTATTCCAGCGCCACTATAGTTCTAGCTGGGTTGGAAACAATGGGAAGCTGTTGATCTCCGTGAGGGTCTCAATGGCGGGCACTCTTTCCCAGTCGCCAGCTACGGGGTCCAAAGCTCCCCAGGATTCCCAGCGTGCTGGGCTCAGTTCGCGGGGCTATCCGGCCCCTCTACTGAGCTCCTGTCTCTTTAAGACCGCTGGGGTAGAGCGCGCGCTTTTCTTCCCCTTTTTCTCCTTTCTTTTTCCTTCCCGGAGCCTGCCGCGGGCAACTTGCACGTTCCCGGCTGGGACCCTGTGCCCTCTGTCCCTCCAATCTCCGCTACACCGCAGATCTCCACTCCCTCCTGGCTCTGAATCCTCTCCTCCCGCCGGAGCGCTGGGGGAGAGGGGCGCTCGGTCCGCTCGCGGCTCCGTACCTTACCCGCCTTGCCGGAACTCCCGCCGGAGTGCTGGGGTGGAGGGGCGCTCGGGGCTCAGACTTCCCTTGGCTCCCGGCTCTGAATTCTCTCCTCCCGCCGGAGCGCTGGGGGAGAGGAGCGCTCGGTCTGCTCGCGGCTCCGTACCTTACCCGCCTTGCCGAGACTCCCGTCGGAGTGCTGGGGTGCAGGGGCGCTCTCGTCTCGCTGGATCGTGTTTTCGTCCCGCCTCGCCAGATGCCGCTGGCCGCTGGAGCTCTGGGGGGGAGAGCGCTCGGTCCCACCGGATCGCCGCCCGTCCGTCTCACCGGCTGCCAAGTTCTCACAGGTGTAGCTGTACGCTGTGCACTTTCCTGTGTATTCTGGTCTCTCTTTTAGGGATAGTTGTATTTGCTGTATTTTCGTGAATAAATATAATGTTGGGAGGAATTTTTCTGCTAGTCCGTTCAAGACGCCATATTCCCGGAAGTCCCTAATTCAGCTTTTAATGCATGAGATGTATGGATCCCTTTAGATGACCCAGTTTTTCAATAGACATTATGATATTTCTCACCAGGTATCTTTCATCCAAAATGTTGAAAACAGTATGTTCTCTTAATTGTTCATATAGGCATATGACAGGGCATGAGCACGATGTTTATTCGCTATTTTTAAGTTAAACTGTAATAAAAATATGACATGTTAAAATATGACATGAAATGGAATAATCATAAAATCCATTTTGAAGTATTAGTATAGATGCACAGTAACTCCTAGTGTGGTTCAGGATGCAGATTTAGTGGATAGCGGCACCGACCCTTTAATTTCAAAAGCCAGTATATTTGACAAAAGGTACTTATCGCATGACCTTCCTTTAGTTATGCACTGAAGAGTTTAATGAAGGGTTGGTAATGATTATGTCTCTATATTGTTTACTTTCCTTCTTTTGTATATGCAATCAATAAATAAACCTGCTTAGGCAGTTTATTTTACCAGATAATTGTGCACTTGATTAATTAATTGCTTAAAACGGGACATCCATGCCCTGGGGTTTCCACGCCATCTAAATTGCATTAACCAGTCCACTTCCCCCGTCACTAATCTTTGGGGAAAGTCATTTTTGGAATCCTAATAACTTTGCCATTGTACCTGTTTTATCTGGGCTGCTTCTCTGTGGAATATTCATCACATGCCAGAGCGTTTTTCCATAGGGGAAAGGAGCAAGCATTTGTAAAAGTAATATGCTTTAAAATAGTATTTCTGCAGAAAAATATAAACGTGTAGAAATAAAGGGTGCCTTCAAGCAATGGAAAGGGACATTTTTTCACATATTGAAAGTTATTTTGGGCAGTCAACTTGGGAGGGGGGTTATCACTTCCTGGCTTCCTGGCTGTCTACTATGTCAAATTAAACACTGTACTTAGAATAAAAAACCTACCTCCAAACCCTCAAAATCAGATCTTATTTTCTTATTAATAAAAGCATTTTGGCAGGGAAATATCTATGGTGTGCATTTAGATGGTTACAGAGCCCCAAAGTCTAGCATTCTCAATAGCTTCCAGTGTTTAGGAAAATGATAATTAAGTTCTGTGCTATACATTGTCTATTATTTATGTATATTCAGAACTCTGAAATTCAAGAGATTTAAACATAGACTGTCACTGATGTATTTGCCTTAAGATCATATAAAACATGGATAAGCTGTGAAACCTGCTCCTTTTTTACATCCCTTACTGTTATCCTACAGTAATTTTTCAGCAATGATATATAGTGAAATGAATATACATAAATATATAGTCAGTTATTTACAGGGCTGAGGTGTAGTTATAGAAACAAGTAACTGTTTTGTATTCATCTGTTTGGATCTTCACATAGAAGAGACCAGGTGATGGTGGTAGCTGACACCCTGAATTCTGTCTTTGGGGACGATTTCTCTTTTCCTTCCCATTATGGGGATTTTTATGAAGGACAGGTGCCTGGCCATAGAATTTTCTTAACAAATGAGACAACTGCAACATGATCTGCTTATTTATAGATAATATGTCCGGTTATGGCCATCCCTACCCGTATTGTGAAAGGCTGCTCTATGTGATTGGTGGTATAAACCTGGGTTCAGGAAAAGTCACGTGTGAGCACAAAAATGGGGTAGCCAAAAAGGGACTCTGGCAGGAGAGAAAAGGATCTAAACGCTAGAGAAATAACTAAAAGAAATAAAAGTATTTCTTTATTCAAGACAAAAGAGCATCTCTGGGCAGGGTTCATAGTACTCAAATCTACCGTGCATGAATTTACTGATGGCAATTTAAAACATCCGTCCCCAAGTTTCAGCTCTGCATTCAGATGAAATACGCAATGACTGCAAAAACCACGTATTGAGGGAAACTGAGGATTCCATGAACGTGACAAAGCTTGAGAGGAACAGAAGAATGTTCACAACACGTTAACTGGTGAGCCCCTACCACATGCCGGGAATCCAGGACCTTAGTAATTCCAAGTGTACATTAACACAGCTATAAAGCAGGCAGAGAACTTAGACCATGTATGACCGTAAAGCAGCTGTGAGTCCGTTTACAGCCCTCCAGAAAATGCAAAATGATGCAGGGGAGCCGTCTCAGAGTTGAATCCGTTTGAGGGTTTTCCACTCGAATTAATCATGCCCTGGTTACTCCCTTTTCATTTTCTCATTCCCAGAAATGACTGAAAGCGTGTCTTTTACTGATTTCAGTGGTCACCACCTTTATTCCTTAAAGCCATTTATTGAGCACAGATGCCGAGTAAATGGTTATGTGAATGTCCAGAGATGCAAATATGACCAGTGTATCCAGGAGTCAGCAGAAATGCCTCTACCTGCAGAAATGTGCGAATAAGCTGTATTCGGCAGTCAGGAAACTAAAGTCTGGTTGCGGATGGTAATTGTACTCATTTCGTTCAACATGGCAATGCACACGTAGTTCAGGGAGAGAGAGATACACTGAGGGGAACTGACTCCCAATTCTTTAAAAATCTCAGAGCTTGGCGTCTGCCAATATCAGAAAGTGTTTCAGAAGTGCCTGCTACCTAGTCTTAGAAGGTAAAAGGACGAATTAGACGTGTTATGTCAAGGGATTCAGACGCTAGGGACAAAGGTCTGAGGTTGACCTGGACCACAGGGTTGCATTTGTATAATAGGAACATTATAGGCTGGAACTCAAAGGAATTTGAAGAGGAATTCACTATGTACTGATGTCTGAAGTAAACAGCCAGACACGGGCAGGGCTTCAGCAGCAGGCAAAACACACCAAGAAGGATTTTGGGGGACATAAGAAGCTACTCCAGGCAGAGAATGAATGCAGGAGGCAAAGGTGAAGTCCTGCAATGACTTCCACACCCCTCAAGGGCGGCAGCCACCCCGCATGAAACGGGTATGTACATCCCTATGTGTATGCAGTTACCCTATCAGATTTGGAGCATCGGCCACTGAATTTGCATTTTTCATTTCGCATATTGTCGTGCAACCGTGTTGCCACTGGACGCATATGATACAACCCTGCCTTTGAAAACTAGTTCATAGACTTCCCAAGAATTGGCCAAAATCAAAACAAAACCATTAAAGTGATGGCAGAACCAGGCAATTATATTTTGACCACGCTTCTGCTCTTCGCACTGTTTCTTCCCATTTTCGGGAACGTCTTTCCAGATGTTTGCCACTAAAAGTCACGTACTTCTCACCACCCATCTCTGCTTTCCATGTAAGTCGCATCAACTTCCCTTTTAGTGCTTATGAAAAGGTGGGAAGTGAATTGAAAAGAAAGAACATGCCAAAGGAGGCTGAAATGGAAAAAAAAAGAGATCATTTCTGCAAGATTACAAAGGTATTTCCAATCGTGAACAAGAAATGTGTATTTTATTTTGTGTCCTTAGAGACTGTCAAGCAATGAATAAATCTTAAATCAAGATCAACTTTCTCTAAACTCCCAGGAATCAAAAAACAAGAACTAACTGTAGAAATCGCATATAGGATTGGTAATTTTTCTTTTTAATGTGGGAGGAATTTTTTTTTCATTTGTAAAAGTCATTGACATTTAATTGCCTAGAGACAAATATTGCCAATATGTTTGGTATATATTGTCCCAGACCATTCAATGCTTCTCTATGTGTGTATAAAACAAGAACATAATTAATTTGACAGTACATTGCGAATATTTTTCTAGTACCATTGTATGTAGATTAACTGTAGGAGGAATTGAAAAAGAAAATAAATTGGACGTCTTTATAAAATAAAGGACATTTGTCAATATGTAAATCAAAAAGAGAAAAGTGAGCGGGGTAAACCATGAGAGGGAAACAAAAAGCCTTTGTGCTCAAGAAATACTGAAATCTTACAACTGAATTTTTAGAAAGATAGAGGAGAAAAATAGAGACAGATATGGAGGATCCAGGAAGACCTTCACTCCTAACGATATGGAAGGCTTCAAAATCTCAGTAAGGTCTGAATATCTACTGAAGAGAGTAGAGAAAGCATTGTCTATAAAGAAAATTACCAGCATATTGGGAGTTAAGAGAGAAGTAATGCCTTCACAATTTCAGAAAACATTATTTTTATTTTAGAATTTTATATACAGTGAAGGATTGGACAACATACAAATGCAGTAACTGAGAACATGTACTGTCTGCATCTGTCATGATAAAAATTTACTCTAGCATATACCATGTAAGCATCAAAATTACATTCCTCCCTCAGACTAACACTTGCCCGTCAAGCTTATGGTTTAATCTCTGTAAACATGATATGGGTGCTCTTGACTTATTTTTAGAGTTAATATGTAAAATGTAAAAGGGTGTCTACATATATCTATAGAACACAATGAAAATGGTGAAAACCTAAAAAATGTAGACTGTTTCCCATCAGAGGTAAAAAGACAAACCCTGAAGGTATTAATATTCATATTTTGCATTATGAAGAATAAATGGTTGAGGCATAAAGGAGTTGCAAAGTCTGCATTAGAAAAATGGAAGAATATGTTTTGCCTTCCTTAAACATTTTAATTTTTAAGCCTTGTACTTGTGGTACATCATCTTAAAACCTGTTTCAAATATCTTTTCCATCTTATGGCTCTATTTTCCTGCCTTTCATGTTATCTTTTGTTTCAGAACATCATTTATGTTAATATAATTAAACGCATCCATATTTCCCTTTATGATTTATACTTTTACTGCCATTTTCAAGAATTCTTTCAAGACAAGAACCAAGAATGGCCACTATTTCACATAGCAAATACTTCATTACAATTTAATTATAATGGTCCACGCTGGGAGGCACGTAACATGTCTTAAAACGGAGTGTTGGTTTCTTGAGTTACAGAAGGTGCACATCAAATCGCACACATCAAAATTAGTGTAAATGCTTCCTGACACAACAGAGTATAGCAGGAAAAGCCTATAATACATGTTTATGATACACCATATTAATTATAATTCACATAGATTGTGCACATAAGACATGTGAGTTAAAATACTTGACTATTTTTATGTCGTAATTTTTTTGTCATGAACATATATACTGTAATGCAAAGTGGGATAAGATTCAATCAGGGAAACTAAATGCTTGTAAAAGTGAAAATTATTTTCCATCATGTTATCCAAGCATGAGTTCTATAAAACTACCCCATCAGCTTACTTTAACGGACTCTACCCTTATTACAAGCGCACACAGACAAGTTGCCTTGAACTTGCCCAATCTCCTCTGAGATAATAAAGTTTACCGGAGGAATAATTAAATGCCAGGTTGAAGCAAGGCTACCCTTCCCTGCTCAGGGGAATGTAAAGAGAGAAAACATAAATAAATAGGATAGCTGTTTTGAGAGTAAAAAGCAGAGAAAACGTGGTAATTTTGTTAGAAATACTGCAAAAAAAAAAAAGGAAGAAAATCTCTACCACCTGTGGTGTAAAGGGCCATATGCTATATATTCAGAAAAATAACCATAAGAACTTAATGACAGTCAACAATTAATCCAACTTTCATAAAGTCAATATGTTGTTTCTTGGTTTAACACTTTGAACGTAAAGCAATTACATAAGAACATCCCATACTTACATAAATATACGTGGATTCCAGAAAAGTTACTAAACAATTTGTAGTGATGATAAATCAGCTTGGAAAATGGTACTGACAAACAGAAATGGACCATAATGACTTTAATCTATTTACAGACTAAATCTGACCATCTCCCTTGAGACAGAATATTTAAATTTCACAAAAACATACTGTCAACATGTTTTCTCCATATGATGTTATTATGTGAAATATGTGATTTTTTAAGTCCATGTGCAAAAGTCACATTGGGAGCCCTTTCTGTCAAAAGACAGACTTTATTTCCCCAAATTCTCCAAACCTGCCAGAAGTCCTTGCTGTCATGCCTCCAATATTTGAAAGGAAGAAGAAAGAAAACCTCATGGATCTTTAATTTAGTGCACATGTCCATGTTTGATCCCTTATTGATTTGAAGTTCATGAAGATTAATAATTTTCTCATTAGAAATTAATCTGAGGTCACCAATAGAGTAGCAAGTCCAGGATAACAGGAAAAGGATGCAATGATTTCTAGAAACCAGTACTTTTCCTTCACTGAAACCATTATGCAGTCAAATTCTGATGTCTGCCTTACTTCTTAGTAAATAGGACAATGACCTTCCAGCCTTGTTTTGGGACACAAAAAAATCCATCCTTTTTTGCTAACATAAGAACAACCAAATCAAATTTAATTGGCTCTAGACCTAAGAGCTCCATTAAAAACTGGACATTTTCATGTGCCTCATATGATGACCCAACGACATGATTTTCTTTAATTAGGAGGCTTGGTGCCCTAATCCAGGGAGGAGGCTTTTCTCCATCGTGTGTAACTTTTAGATCATAGCCGGCATTTTCCACCTCCTTTAAGCGCCGTATCTTATCATCATATATATTGTTGTATTCGTCCTCTGGTTCTTCTTCAAGAACATTTTTATTCTGTTCATATTCTTTTATTGGCTAATGCCACCCATCTGATTTTTCCCTGAAGTATGTTTTTTGTTTTTTGGTTTTTTTTTGGTAAGTCATTTTACTTTGAAAACTCAATTATATGACAGGGGACTATAAAGCTCAAATTCAGACACAAAAGCAGATGAATTGCTTCCATTGTTAATTTTCTTTCCAAAGTTAGCAAAACAGTGTTTTGTATTAACAATGCAAGTGTTAACAGTGCAAACTCAACATGAGTATTTTCCTAAACCCGAGTCAAAAAAAATACATGTAACATACCATGTGTAGGGGAAACGGAAGTTCCACAGCCAGGATCCTCACTTTATCCTAACCTACTCCCCCACTGTGTTTGTGCGGTGATGTAATTCTTAGCTTACGAAGCAGGTGCATGCTTGCATACCTGTAGGCAATAAATCATTACTGCCTGTGTTGCTATAAAAAGAGCTCCATCCAGTGCTAAGGGCAGAGCCTGGGGCAGAGGCTGAGCTGGAGGCAGAGACCAGGCAGACGGGATTCTGGCACTCGACCTATGGCTGTGAGAATAAAGTTTCATATAAGCCCCTTTTTACCCCCGATGTTCCGTTGTCATTTTTCAGTCTCCCCAGTCCAGAGTGAACTTGCCCTGGGCTGAAACCCCCTTTGGCCTGGAGCTACGTCATGATTTCAGAAAAAAACATTTCCATAAATGTGTCTGTATCTTATTGTGCTAGCCCACATACCTAGAATTGCACAGTTAACTTTAAAAACATTGTTGCATTGAATGAGTTTTAGTGGATTAAAGAATCTGTTGCTCACCTTGAGTTTTACTATCTTTAAACCTTTATCATAGAAATATGTCAGGTAGCCTCAAACTTACCTCTGGATTCAACAAAACCCAAAACCAAGTTAAAGCTGGGTTTCTACAGAAATCAATGTTGATCATAAACTATGGTGGAAATGACATGTAGGAAGAATTGGAAGGACATTTGGGTTAATAAAAAAATATGGAGAATTCACACCACTGGGTAATCATTGCAATATTTCAGCCATCTATTGGCACAGAATCGGACACACAGATCAATGGGAATTAATGATGCATTGAGAAAACATTGCAGACCTCTATTGCCCCTTGATTAATGATAAAGTCAGAAACATAGAAAGAAAGAGGGAGTCTTTGGATATAGAAAAAAATGACAAAAGAATATTAATATGTACCTCACACCACACACAAAAGTGTTAATCATGCTATAGTTCTGTACTGAATGGTACCCCAGAGGCATGATTCTGACAATTTTCAACTAAGAATTGCGTTAGGCAAACAGGGACTTCAAGTCAAGCCAGTCATCCTGGAGGCCTCTAATTTTCCTTCAGCTTGTGATTTTTAAATACTTCTCTCTCTATATTTTTAGCATTTTGCCTACTTTGTTAATTAAACAACTAACCAGATTTACATGAATGTATGGTAAAATATTGCTTCTAATTTGTTCTGATGTTTTCAAAACTATTTTCTACAGCAGCTCCCCCCTCCCCGATCCCTGGGGGATGTGTCCCAACACCCCAGTGAATGCCTGAAATATGAACTGTACCAAGCCCTCTATCTACTGTGTTTTTTCCTATGCATACACACCTGTGATAAAGTTGAATTTACAAATTGGGGATACACCCAGATTCACTTCTATAACTAATAATAAAATAGGACCATGATGACACATGGAAAGTTATGTGAATGTGGCCTCACTGTCAAAATACCTTATTGGCCTGCTGGCACCCTGTCCAGTGAGGATGTGAGATGATGAAATACTGCGTGGGGAGGTGGCAAGAGGTGGGGGACGTGGGCATGCGACGTGGCATCAGGTACTCGTGTGCCTCCTCGACTACAGGTGTGTCTCATTTCACGGTGCTTCCCAGACACAGCGATGTTTCAGCAATTGAAGATTCTCTGCAGCAACCCTATGTCGGGCTAGCCTCACGGCATTATTTCCCCATTAGCATTGGCCCGCTTTGTGTCTCTGGGTCCCATCTGGTAATTTTCACCATATTTCCAACGTTTTTATTATATCAGTTATGGTGATCCATGATGAGTGATTATGACTTGTGGAAGCTCAGAGAATGGTTAGCCTTAGTTAGCAACGATCGTTTATGAAGGTGTGTGCAGGTTTTTAAAGATATTTATTGCACTCTGGACTGACTACAATAGAGTGTACCTTTTATAGGCCCTGGGAATCCAAAGTCCGAGGTGGGGCTGAATACATCGGAAGGAGGGGTGTCTGCTTCAGACCCTTGAAAACATCGATGGGGGAATTATTGTATTTTATATAACTTCTGGGGCACAAACAGAAGAGCAAATTGATTCATCTATTTGGGGTGAAGGAGCCTTTCATCAGGAATAATAATGATTATGAAAAAAGAAGTACTTACATTTATTAACAAGTGTATGAATTGATGCTCACATTTACTTAGGAAGTTCATTGTTCTGCCAAAAAAAATGTATTCTGTCCTATTTGGTGAAGTAATCAGAACCAAACAGGGCAGAATATCCACATAAATCACTACATACACAAACCAGGAACAAATGGATATTTTGTCTTGCTTTGATGAAGAGGATAATGTTAACAGCTATTTATTGTAATGGGTTTTGTTGAGCTAAAAGTAGATAACAGTTCTCTGTGTTTATATTATTACCTAACTGTTTCAAAATTAAACTTCAAAAGATGGGTTGCAACGCAGAATAGGCTCAGTTATCAAGAGGATTAGCATTCTGGAAACTTGAAGAAATCATTTAAAGCAACATTTAAACAGCTAAAGATCTGAAAATGGAATGGAATGGTTAAGAAATGGTCTTACATACTTACGATTGAAATTGGGGAAGGTTACTGTGCAACTGTACTAAAGACAATATCTAAGGGACTATACTGGAATTGTAAAAGGTGGTCTCTTAGATTCAAGAAGATGAGAATCGAGAATTCCCATGAAGATTGGGGGCAAAATCTCTCTATATTCACTCAAAATATACAAAAGGAAGGAAAAAGAAACAGAATAAAAGTGGGACAGAGAAGAAAGTTTGAGTGAAATACAAAAGTATCCTGCTACCTGCTCTGTACAATATATATACACATATATATGTATATATGTGTTTATGCATATGTATATATATATATAAGGATCCAAAGGTTTATGTAGAAGTGGTAAAGGGTCAAAGCAAGACTCGTAGACCTAGAATAATATCAGATAAATAACTTTACAATGATGGTGGTAACTGTGATGCCGGGGTTCTTGTTCACGAAGCCGAAAAATGAGCTTAGCAAAACAGGCAAGGTAGGAGAGCAAGGTACAGGCTTTTATTTAGAAATAAAGTGATAGGACAGAGCTCCCGGCTCACGCCAGGAGGGGACAAGGGAGTCCCGAGGTGGTACGTTGTCTAGGGGTTTTTATAGGCAGTTGAGAGACAAAGGGCTAGGGAAGTACACCTGTTAAGTGGTTCCAAATACTTTTGAAGAAATACTAAGTTTCTTCTTTGTCTTCCTGGTTATTTACAAGAACTTTACTGATCTGATTTCCTCCCAGGAGAGCAGCTTCCTGGTCTGGGAGCAGATCACTCAAGGCTGCCTGTTTTGCTCCAAAGGTGGGCTGACTCATTGTTTTACTTAAACTTTTAACTAATTGGATTTCAAGATGAAATCCTTCCTGCCTTATGTTGTCTTGGGCTTGTTTGCTACATTGCCCGAGTTGCAACAAATCATTTGTTTAGGGCTGTAGGAAGGAAGGCAGCACTTGGGTAAAGTTAGAAAAATAAGTTACGCTCCTGTGCAAACCTCACAATGGTCATCTTGTTGTTTTTCCAGAGGCCCTCACCCTACCTTGTCTAAGCCCACCGGTCCCTGTCTCAACTGTAATGATATAAAATTTTGTTTTATGTGGAGTCTAAATTTGCACACACAAAGTAACATAGCTACAAAATGTGGCGTCAGAAATATCTACATAGAAACGTACACCAAGCAAACAACACCGGCAGGCTCATTTATTACCAGGCCATCTGGAAAAATAACAAGTAAACCGCATAGTTAACAAACTTGATCTAATTGATAAATATACAAGCTCAAATTCAATGCTCTGCGAGCCGAGGAATACAGTTTTTCAAGCTGACTGTGAATTAGGTCACAAAGCATGTTTCCCTGAGCACCTGAAACACATTTACAGACCCTGTTTTTTTCCTAAAAAAAAAAAAAAAATCATTGATTAGAAACAAAAGTTTCAATGACAGAAACATTAAATAAATATCTGCCTGGAATTTTAAAGTGCACCGCTGAAATAAAATAGATCACAGAACACATTAAAATGGAAATCTAAAAATCTATAGCAATGAACAATAACAAAATCTCACTAAAACTTAGGGCATGTAAGTTTTAGAGGATATGATGATATTCAGGATGTAACATATCAGTAAGAGAGGCTGAAAATCAGCTACCTAAGCCCACAACTTAAGAATCTGGAAAATTTAAAGACAGATACCCAAATAAACAAAAAATAAGTGAAAAAGCATAAAAGCCTAATTAAAGTGAAGTGAAAATATACAGAATGCATTACACACCAGGTTGGTTCTGTGAAAACAGATCTACATTTAAAACGTCATCTGTTGTAATGGTCAGTTTTATAAGATGGAAGAGAAATTGACACAAGATGCAAAAGAAACAAATATACATTAAAAAGGATAAAAATGTAAGACATGCTTACAAGGGATTTTTGAATTATCCTGCCGTCACGAATGCTATGCTCACTAATAGGAAAACCGATGAAATGCATACTTGGAAAGTAGTACAATTGTTGAAGAAGCAGTAAAGATCTCAATAGATGGGTTACCAGTAGAGAAATAAAGTCAGTGAATCAATCTACCCTTTTATTGTTATTCCTGAGAGACATGAAAGAGGGGCCTAGATAATAAGCACAGGGTTCTCTCCACCTCTTGAAGGTTTTGTCGCTCTCCGAGGAGAAATTAAGTATTTACCATGGCCTGGAATTTCCTCACCTGCCCCTGTTTTCTCTGACTCCTTTCTTCACAAACCCTCCTCACCTGAGGCTTCTGCAGGACCCTGCCGGGGGCACGGCGTGAGGTGTTTGCTTAGACCTAATTCCTCTCCAGTCCTCTTGCCGAACTATTACTTAATTAGCAAGTCATTTCCTGACTCCCCTCCACCCTCTCTCCTACACTCCAGGACCCTTGACTCTGATGACTGCTTAAAAAATAAAAAATAAAACTCTAAAGCTTACCGAGAAAAACACAGTCTATGTACCCCTTCGGGTAGGAAGAGATGCCCCAGGTCATAAAAAGCAGAATCCACACAGCAGATCAAGGATAGATTTCTCAATATTTGGATTCCTGTCAGCTTGGCCCTAAGAGAATATTTAAACAGCGAGCAACGTCCCAAAACCTCTGTGTGTAGTCAATGCACTCAAGAGAATCATAAATATATGCACGTGGATGTATACAAAATATGCAAATATCTAATCTACACGATATGATGAGAAAAGTAAAAATCAGTAGGAAACAATGAGGGACCCTATATGAACACAGTGAAAGGATTTAATAAGTGTCTCATAGGAACTGTCCACAGAGGACCTAAACAGTCACTTACGTAATAACACTGGACTAAAATTGTCAGTGGCTAAATGTCCAGAATTCCACAAGTTAAGGTTTTATTAATATATACAGATGTTTTGCCCCAGACGTGTGAGCTTTATTCACACCTCAAGGCAGCTAGTTCCAGTAGTAATCAGCTGTGAGATTTAAGTGTTTCCCACTTGCTAGAGGTAATCTGTCAGTCTTCATTCCCAATAATAAAGGAGACTTTCGTGGACTCACCCGTCCCTCACCAAACCCAAAAAGCTTTTTCCACAGGTGCCTTCAACTATTTTAAGCAAACCTGCTTCATGAATTTTTGCTTTAAATAAGTAACATCTGCCTGAAGTTCACCTTAGGAGGTTAGGGAGAGGGGTTTCTGGAGTAAATACCTGTAATATTTTGTGATTTACAAGAATATTTGACGTTTTTCTGCCTTTGGGGCTCACAGATTCTTAAACCCTTGGTATTTCCTGGGAGGGATACAGAAAGGTGTCTTTTGTTATGGGCAGGAGGTGGCTTCTGGAAAGCCCCTAAGGATGGGGGCTGGATGCCAGGGGAACCGCCCTGTAATCAAGGGTGGAAGTTCAACCCCACCCCTACCTGCAGGGAGGGAGAGGGGCTGAGGGTCCAGCCCCTCCCCAGTGGCCAAATATTTAATCGGTCCTGCCTACAGAGTGAGGCGTCCACAAATCCCCCCCGCCCAGGGGTGGCGCTTTAAAGAACTTTCTGGTGGTGAAGGCGTGGAGATTGGGAAGGGCCTGTTTGCCGAGGGCTGTCTGGAGAGGGCCCGGAGGCCCCACACCCCTTCCCCAGGCCAGGCTCTCAGCATCTCTTCCATCTGGCTGCCCCTGACTGACATCCTTTAACAATGAGCGGGGGATCTGGTAAGTAATCTGCTTCTCTGGGTTCTGGGAGCCACTCTAGCAAATGAATCAGACCCAACAAGGGGGTGTCTTGGGAAAGTGCTTCACAGCCGGTGGGTCCCAGCACAGGTGGCACCCGGATCTGCATTCGCCGTCTGCACTGGGGGTGCGTGGTCTTCCGGGACTGAACCCTTAGTCTGTGGGATCTTCTGCTCTCCGGGACAAGATCGTGTCGGAATTGCGTACAATTGCTCTGTAGTGGGGAAGCGTTTCCCTGCACCTTGGAATTGGTGACCACACCTATGTATTTACCTCCCTGAGGGGGCTTTGTGCTCATTTCCCATCTTCTTTAATATTTCGTATTGTGTTTCCCCTATAGGTAGAGTGTTCTCATGTTATTTTTATTTTATACAATGTGTTGGTCTCTCCAAGTTTACTTCAAAGACCACGAGGAATTGCATTTTAAAATAAAATTCTTTCTGCAAGACGGTGATCAGAATTTCATTCATACGTTATGTGGATTAGCAGATGGTTCTTGTTGAAACGGTCAGTTCATCCCGTTGTTACTTGTGGCAAAATTACACTTGATTCTCTGCAGCGGTTTCAAAGTTAACACAGGCAAACGAGCTCGCAGATTCAAGTGGAAAATGAATAAATAGTGATGCTACAGCGGTTTGGAGTTTAGAGTCAATCTTTGAGCATTTAAACAATGTACTTGAGATTCAGTAACTCATTATGTAAAAGAAATTGTTCAGATGCTTTAAGATGTGGGGTGGAAAAAATACTAAAATCCCGTTTTTCATTTTTGCAAAATCTTCATGAGAAATCGACTGATTTGTATATAATGCATTTACCCTGTTAACATACTATGTTTATATATATACAGCATAACCATATGTATAAACATAACATATTAGTAGATTAAGTAGGTTCACATGGATATATTATATGTTTATGTATGTGCATGTAATGGAGTTTGGGGCCACTATGCTATTATTTCTATCGCAGAAATGATTACAAGTAAATTAAAAGTTTACCAAGAGAAATAATCCATGCCTCAGTACATCCACAGATCGAGAAGCGAGTTTAGTAAAGGGGTTTGGCAAAGTATAAACTGCTCTTACAAGACTTCAGGGTTAAAGAAAAGCAGGAAGCTCAGCGACAGATTCTCTAAGGCCGCCATAGGGGCAGCTTTTGAACTGAGGAATGACCGACCCACGGCCATCACCTGCAGTTTTTATTCTACTTTATTTTATTATTTTTCATTTTATTCTTTAATAAGTGTTTCCATGCCTAACACATGGCAGAGTTTTGTCCGTCTCCCCCCATCTTGTAGGTTATTTTATTTACTTATTTGTAGAGAGAGGTCCATACAATCAAATGCACAGGTCTCGGTGTAAAGCTTGAGGCGTTCTGACATGTGTGTATATACTCCTGTAACCGTCACCCAGATCATGATCTCAACCATTCTCACTGATTTTTTTTCCCCTTCACCTATTTCACTCATCACCCCCTCCTCTCCTATCACAGCCACCAGTTTGCTTTCTGTGTCTGTGAGTCTATTTCTGGCTTGTTTGTCTTTGGATTCCAGACATAAGTGAAATCATATGGTACTAGTCTTTCTCCACCTGGCTTATTTCACGGAGCATAATATCCTCCAGCTCCATCCATGTTGTTGCAAATGGTAGGATTTGTTTCCTTCTTATGGCTGAATAATATCCCATTGTGTATATGTACCACACCTTCTTTATCCATTCATCTACTGATGGACACTTAGGTTGCTTCCATATCTTGGCTATTGTAAAAAGTGCTGCGATAAACATAGGGATGCATCTGTCTTTTTGAATCTGAGAAGTTGTATTCTTTGGGTAAATTCCAAGGAGTGGAATTCCCGGGCCAAATGGTATTTCTATTTTTAGTTTTTTGAGGAAGCTCCATATTGCTTTCCACAATGGCTGAACTACCTTACATTCCCACCAGCAGTGTAGGAGGGTTCCCCTTTCTCCACATCCTCACCAACACTTGTTATCTCTTGTCTTTTGGATGGTGGCCCTTCTGACTGGTGTGAGGTGATATCTCATTCTGATTTTTGATTTGCATTTCTGGGATGATATGCATCTTTTCATGTGCCTGTGGGCCATCTGAATTTCCTCTTTGGAAAAATGTCTGTTCAGGTCCTCTGCCCATTTTTTAACTGCAGTATTTGTTTTTTTGATGTTGAGGTGTATGAGTTCTTTATATATTTTGGACGTTACCCCCTTATCAAACATATCATTTACAAACATCTCCCATGCAGTATGTTGCCGTTTTGTTCTGTTGATAGTTTCCTCTGCTGTACAGAGCCTTTTTAGTTTGATGTAGCCCCACTTGTTGATTTTTATGTTTACCTTGACTGCAGAGATATATCCAGAAAAAGTATTGCCAATGTTCAGGAGTTTACTGCCTATGTTTTCTTCTAGGACTGTTATGGTTTCAAGTCTTATATTTAGGTCTTTTATCCATTTTGAGTTATTTTCTGTATGGTGTAAAACATTTTAAAATCTAACATGTAATTGTCCACCATAAAGCTAAGCATTAGCTTGTTTGAGGTGTAAACTCTGTAATCAACACATACTGATATAAATAAATAGGCAAATTGTGCAGTCATTTCAAAGTGTCCAAAATAGATTTCAAAGCAAGCGGAACATTTAGCTAAATCATGATGTGGTAATAGAAGTAAAGAAAAAGTACTTATCAAAGAAGCATAGAAAATGAAAGACAGAGAACTCAAGGTTGGTCTTTTACCAAAAATTCATGTGAAAATGTCCCTTTCAGGACTATATGAATAGACCTTTATGTCAGTTTGGCATATTTTTGTGTGTGTGTGTGTGGTAAGCCATGTTCTGCGCAGCCCTTAATTATTTTTTCTTTGCCTCGCTGTTTTCACACTAATGCAACCACCTAGATTCATATGAGGCAAGTGGGTGTGGTGATAAAACTCTCGATTTCTGGCAAATCTGATTTTTTAAATCTCTTTGAATAACTTTCCCCTCTCTTTGGAATTTTTAAAGATATTTGAGAGGAGGAATTGGTCAGACTTAGCATTGTCAGCGCCGAGCCATCCCTAGGTCAAAGGTTGCAGTAAGTTTTGAAGCTCATAGCTCAGGATGGAAAAATGCCTAAACTGATAAATTCTGTTGGCCTTATGGGCAGATGCCCAGGGAAGCAATTTTAACCCTCTTTTTTGTTTTCATCTCAATGAGCAGGAGTGATTTTAAGAGAGAAATTCTAAGCACAGTGAAACAACTACAAAACTAGGCTAGTCTCTAACAATAGAAACAGAACAGATGTTAGAAAGTTTCTGTTACTTTTTAGGGAAGAAATACTGTGCAGTAATTGGTGAGATTGCTGTTAGGAAATTGATGGAGCAACTCTCTACAAAATGACCTGTTTTTTTTTTTTTTGTTAGTTTTTTTTTTTTTTTAATAATTTATTTTATTTTAGTATCATTAACCTACAATTACATGGGCAATACCGTGATGATTGAACTCCCCCCATCACCAGGTCCCCCCCACCAACCCCACCACAGTCACTGTCCATCAGCGTAGTGAGATGAGAATCGCTACTTGTCTTCTCTGAGCTGTACAGTACCCCCCGTGCCCCCCC
>JAQQAC010016209.1:1923402-2061303 GCA_029783875.1 Phataginus tricuspis | reverse complement strand
CTGGAGCTCTGGGGGGGGGAGCGCTCGGTCCCACCGGATCGCCGCCCGTCCGCCTCACCGGCTGCCAAGTTCTCACAGGTGTAGCTGTACGCTGAGCACTTTCCTGTGTATTCTGGTCTCTCTTTTAGGGATAGTTGTATTTGCTGTATTTTCGTGAATAAATATAATGTTGGGAGGAATTTTTCTGCTAGTCCGTTCAAGACGCCATATTCCCGGAAGTCCAAAATGACCTGTTTTTAATATGCATAGTTTTTCACCATGTTTGAAAGAACATAGAGCTCGCTCGCTCTCTTTATCAAATGCTCACTCAGTTTCCTAAGATCTTATAAGCAGTATGCTTTGTATTCTTCTCATAAGTTTAATTTCTGTAAAGACTTTTCCCAGCTTCTACAGAAAAGATCTGTGTCATGTTCTGTGGCAAATACATGTCATGAGGACACACAGCATGCAGAGCGACTGTGATGTACCCTGTGGAGCTGGGGTGATGTGGCCTGTCAATGGAGGTTCATCCACTGTAATAAACGTCCCATCTGGTGCAGGTGCTGATAAGGGGGAGGCCATGAATGTGTAGGGACAGGAGTAATATGGGAAATCCCTCTACCTTCTCCTCCATTTTGCCGTGGATCTAAAACTGCTGTTAGAAATAATCCAGAATATGTTTTTAAGAAAATGGAAATGGAAGGTCCAACTTCTTCCAAATGACCCATAGAAAGGGAAGTGGATTTTGATCCATACACAGAGCAGTTATTTCTGGGACGCATGAAGTGTGTTGAACATACATTAGGCAAGGCTGCCATAGACTGGTCAATATGCTGTGGCTTAGTTACTATTCCAGTATGAACAGAGGCAACGTCAGCATGCCTAGGGACCAAGACTGGAATATGAATCTTGTGCAGTAACAACAAACTCTTCTCAGAGTAGCTCCCCCACAACCCTCAGGGTCATGGTTGTGCATCTGGGTCACCAGCAGAATTTCTTCCATAGGGTTCTGTGTGTGGGATATATGCATATATACAAATATATTTAGGTATATTGAGTATTTAATATAGTAATATGTCACATTAATGTATAAATAATGCATAAATATATTAAAAAGATGTAAAATACATTTAATGTATGACTGACATATTTAGTAAGTATATGTTATATATATAAAAATATATGTAACATATACTTACATATATTAAATGTATGTATTTATATAAAGTTAATGCTTGAACAATGTGGGAGGCTAGAGGCACTGACCCCCACACAGCCAAATATCCACGTATAACTTTTGAGTCCTCCAAAAACTTAATAGCCTACTCTTGACTTGAAGCCTTACTAACAATATAAACAGTGGATTAACACATATTTTGTATGTTCTATGTGTTATATACTTACAGTACAGTATTCTGTATTTTATAGCCTTCCGTGTGTTTTATTCTTACAATATAGCAAGCTAGAGAAAACGAACTTTCTTCAAACTGTCACACGTTTCCAAAAAATTTTCCCATGTATTTCCTGAAAAAATAAAATCCACATATAAGCGGACCCTTGCTGTTGAGAGCCATGTTGTGACCAACTGTACATAAAATATCTCCTGACATATGTTTATGATACTTCTTCATGTCCTTGCTCCCCGCATTCTGGAACCTCACAGTCAGATGGGCCCATGAAGGTCCAGTCGGGAGAATGCAAATCCCACTGGCTGTCTGAGCCTATGGCTGGATACGGGGGTCCGTTACAGAGATGCTCAGAAGCTGAACGCACCCAGTGGGGCCACTGAGGTTTGATGGACAGTATGCAAAGGAAGAGGCTCCATTCCTGACTAGGATTGTCCGTGAAGGCGGGGTTCAGGCAGAGCTCACAATGCCCCGCAGCTGGCCCTGCCGATAGGTCTGTGCGCCGGAGCTCTGTAGGAAGGCAGAAGCTTCTGGAGCCAAGGGCTAAGCTGTGACCGCAAAAAGGAAGGACACCATTGCTTGTCCTCCTGACTTCCACCCTCCCTCTTCCAGCATCTGCTCCAGTGGTGAACAGGCACAGGCAGAACGTCATGCCCCTCCTGTCCCGTCCACCAGGTGAATTGAAAGGTTGGTCCATAAGCTTCTGGTAGACCTTCTGGCCATTCTCCTTTGGTGTCAACCCACCAGCCAGGTGCTCCACCTCGATTTAACCTGGAAAAATCAGGAAACCATGTTACTTTGAAGAGACCGTCTCTGGAGGATGCATCTTAACCAGGGCTGAGCGTTTGGTTGGAAAGGGGGTTGAGGAGGAAATGGAGAGGCCATCTGGGCAATGTCAGAACAGTTTTCCTCCACATCTTGTCCTGGAGTCCAGGAGCTCCTGAGACATCATTCCTTCTACAATAGGTGCAATTTTCCCGAGGGAATATACAGGGCTGTTTTAATAATCTGTGCTTAAAACCCATTTCTGTGTATCTGCAGGGAGTCGTGGATTACCATCTCCAAATAGTCACGTAAGCCCTTGGGGAGAACATCATATCGATCTACAGTTTTAGATACTGTACTTGGTGGAGATCCTGGACAGCAGGGCAGTTGCTTCACCAGTCTTTGCTTCCCCCTTTTCCTCCCATCAGTGTCCTCTTCCTGCAGGAAAAAAAAGTGTGTAGATATGAAGGTGAGACTTTGTTTTGGGGTTGTTCCAAGGGAGTCGAATCACACACCCAAAAATACACCTCCATCAAATGTCTACCAAGAATGTTTCAAAGCAGCTTCATTATTTTGGAAGGAGGTGAACGGAAATCTTCCAAAGGGACCTTGGGAATTTCCCAAGTCCTAATCTTAAAGGTAGGGAAACAGCACAAAGAAACAGAAAGATTGATAAGAACGTGGTCCTTCTGTTCATGGACAATACCCAGTGTGGAATGAGATGGCAGATTTTCATTCACGTCCCCTGTAGAGAGTTTGCATTTGATTGTTGTTAGTCGTACATCAGCCCAACGAACATACAGATTGAGCCTCGTCTGGAATGCCCGGCAGTTTAGAGGATGTGTCTTCTCCTTCCCCCAACCCCCAAATTGAACTTTGATTCATGCTTTTCATGGTCTTCATTTTGACTTCAGGGAACATTCACTTTATTTTCATCTGCATTCTGGCTTCTGAGAGAGGTAGCAATGGAGACACGAATTGTGAAAGCCTCTGGATAAAAAAGACAAAAGAGGTTGTCATCATGACTGTCTCTGAAAATGCAAAAATCTGTCATTTGTTGGTCCGGGGAAATTAAATGTCATTTGCACACAACCGTTTTCTAAGAATGTGAAGACGTTGAGCTATCTGTGCATTAGTTTCTCATTTGCTGGTTCATCCTACCATCAGCCCTTTTAATGGACTGTGTATCAATCCTTACCATCCAAACAACGTTTCTCTTTTGCAATTAAACTACCTGTCAATCACAACAAGGAGAAATGAAACGACCCTGTGATCGCTCAGTTTCAGAGACCTGCAGTTGCTACCACGACCATATTCACCACATCTTTTTAACGTCAGCATGTTTGCATCTGATTCTCATTGAATTCTTGCATCTCTCTCCAGCAAAAGTGTTAAACGTTTCTAAGCAGGTAGGGATTTCTTTTTTGGAACTTAGTGGGGAAACCAAATGGGCTCTCAGTCGTGTGTCCCAAGATAAAACATTTCAGAATTATCTGTTAAAAATTGGGCTTCCGTAGAGATTGAGATTTTTCACAATTGCACATCAGTCTTTCCATGAAATGTGGGACTGTGTTTTATGAAACCTTGCTGAAAGGAAAGGAAAATTTTGTTTAAAGAATGAAAGAATCCGTTCGATGGAAATACACCCTGCACGAAACAAGAGAGCTTTTCCCCTTAAATAGCACATAGAAATACTATCATATATTAAGATTGTGTTCCCTTTAATTCCATGGTAAATGTCGGATGCCCAGATACAGCAGAGAATATTGCTTTTCGCATAGCCTTATCTACAAGGACAAAAAGATTGAGAATTGCTACTAAAATGTCCATCTGACAAAGAGAGTAGAGTTACAAATATCCAGGATGGGGGCTCCATTAGAAAAAGCACACTTCTGCTGTTGACTAAGGCTGAGTGGGTTCTTCTCATAACGAAGCATTATCACAAATGTGATGTGTTAGATGAAAATCGTTCCTAATCATTACTAATAATCTGAATACTTACACAATTCATTCTGTTGGGAAGTTTCTTTGAATTGTGCCGAATTAAGGAAAATGAATGAACCAAGCCCCCTTGTATCAAGATTGTCAAGATTGTCCGTCTCCTGCTGTACTTAGAGCACAGCTAAGAGATTCTGCATAGTGCCGTAGAAACAGCACGTGTGAGATGGAAAGGGAGGAAGCAAGATTCCTTAAAAGGAGGAAATAGCTCAGAATGAAGAGAACAAAACTTCAGGAACATCATTTCCAATTGGTCCTAGACTTAGGGGCCAATAATATGGTTTTAGGACAGAGTGTACCTCTAAGGAGTCTTTTTTTTTTTGCAATTTTTTTTTTACCTTTTAATTTATTTATTCATTATTTATTTATTTACTTTGGTATCATTAATCTACAGTTACATATGCAACATTATGGTTACTAGACTCCCCCCATCGTCAAGTCCCCACCACAGAGCCCATTACAGTCACCGTCCATCAGTGCAGTAAGATGCTATAGAATCACTACTTGTCTTCTCTGTGTTATACTGTCTTCCCCGTGCTCCCCCCCCCCCAACTACATTATGTCTGCTAATTGTAATAGCCCTTTTTTCCCCTTATCCCTCCCTTCCCACCCTTCTTCCCCAGTCCCTTTCCCTTTGGTAACTGTTAGTCCATTCTTGGGTTCTGTGAGTCTGCTGCTGTTTTGTTCCTTCAGTTTTTTTTTTTTTTTGTTGTTGTTCTTTGTTCTTATACTCCACATATCAGTGAAATCATTTGATACTTGTCTTTTTCAGCCTGGCTTATTTCACTGAGCATAATACCCTCCAGCTCCATCCATGTTGTTGCAACTGGTAGGATATGTTTTCTTCTTAGTATTCCATTGTGAATATGTACCACCTCTTCTTTATCCATTCATCTACTGATGGACACTCAGGTTGCTTCCATTTCTTGACTATTGTAAATAGTGCTGCGATAAACATATGGGTGCATATGTCTTTTTCAAACTGCTGCATTGTTAGAGTAAATTGCTAGGAGTGGAATTCCTGGGTCAAATGGTATTTCTATTTTGAGTTTTTGAGGACCCTCCATATTGCTTTCCACAATGGTTGAACTGGCTTACGTTCCCACCAGCAGTGTAGGAAGGAGGGTTCCCCTTTCTCCACATCCACGCCAACAATTGTTTTTGTTTGTCTTTTGAATGGCGGCCGTCCTTACTGGTGTGAGGTGATATCTCGTTGTGGTTTTAATTTGCATTTCTCTGGTGATTTGCGATGTGGAGTATCTTTTCATGTGCCTGCTGGCTTTCTGAATTTGTTCTTTGGAGAAGGGTCTGTTCAGATCCTCTGCCCATTTTTTAATTGGCTTATTTGGTTTCTGTTTGTTGAGGTGCGTGAGCTCTTTATATATTTTGAATGTCAACCCTTTATCGGATGTGTCATTTATGAATATATCCTCCCATGCCTTTTTGTTCTATTGATGGTGTCCTTTGCTGTACAGAAGCTTTTCAGCTTGATATAGTCCCACTTGTTCATTTTTGCTTTTGCCCTGGGAGATATGTTCATGAAGAAGTTGCTCATGTTTATGTGCAAGAGATTTTTCCCTATGTTTTTTTCTGAGAGTTTTATGGTTTCATGACTTACATTCAAGTCTTTGATGCATTTTGAATTTACTTTTGTGTATGGGGTTAGATAATGATCCAGTTTCATTCTCTTACATGTAGCTGTCCAGTTTTGCCAACACTAGCTGTTGAAGAGGCTGTCATTTCCCCATTGTATATCCATGGCTCCTTTATCATATATTAATTGACCATATATGTTTGGGTAAATATCTGGACTCTCTATTTGGTTCCACTGCTCTGTGGGTCTGTTCTTGTGCCAGTACCAAATTGTCTTGATTACTGTGGCTTCGTAGTAGATCTTAAAGTTGGGAAGTGAGATCCCCCCTGCTTTATTCTTCCTTCTCAGGATTTCTTTGGCTATTTGGGGTCTTTCGTGATTCCATATGAATTTTTGAAATATTTGTTCCAGAATGGGGAAGAATGCTGTTGGTATTTTGATAGGGATTGCATTGAATCTGTAGTTTGCTTTAGGTAGGATGGCCATTTTGACTATATTTATTCTTCCTGGCCAAGAGCATGGGATGAATTATCATTTGTTGGTGTCCTCTTTAATTTCTCTTAGGAGTGTATTGTAGTTTTCAGTGTATAGGTCTTTCACTTCCTTCGTTAGGTTTATTCCTAGGTATTTTATTCTTTTTGATGCAATTGTGAATGGAATTATTTTCCTGATTTCTCTTTCTGTTAGCTCATCGTTAGTGTATAGGAAAGCAACAGATTTCTGTGTATTAATTTTATATCCTGCAACTTTGCTGAATTCAGATATTAGTTCTAGTCATTTTAGAGTGGATTCTTTAGGGTTTTTTATGTACAATATCATGTCATTTGGAAATAGTGACAGTTTGACTGCTTCTTTACCAATCTGGATGCCTTGTATTTCTTTGTTTTGTCTGATTGCCGTGGCTGGGACCTCCAGTACTATGTTGAATAACAGTGGAGAGAGTGGGTATCCCTGTCCTTTTCCCGATCTTAGGTGAAAAGCTTTCAGTTTCTCGCTGTTAAGTATGATATTGGCTGTGGGTTTGTCATATATGGCCTTTATGATGTTGAGGTACTTGCCCTCTGTACCCATTTTGTTGAGAGTTTTTATCATGAATGGATGTTGAATTTTGTCGAATGCTTTTTCAGCATCTATGGAGATGATCATGTGGTTTTTGTTCTTCTTTTTGTTGATGTGGTGGATGATGTTGATGGGTTTTTGAATGTTGTACCATCCTTGCATCCCTGGGATGAATCCCACTTGATCATGGTGTATGATCCTCTTGATGTATTTTTCAATTCGGTTTGCTAATATTTTGTTGAGTATTTTTGCATCTACTTTCATCAGGGATGTTGTTCTGTAGTTTTCTTTTTTGGTGGGATCTTTGCCTAATTTTGGTATTAGAGTGATGCTGGCTTCATAGAATGAGTTGGGAGTATTCCATCCTCTTCTATTTTTTGCAAACTTTAAGGAGAATGGGTATTATGTCTTCTCTGTATGTCTGATAAAATTCAGTGGTGAATCCATCTGGCCCAGGGATTTTGTTCTTGGGTAGTTTTTTCATTACCAATTCAATTTTGTTGCTGGTGATTGGTCTGTTTAGATTTTCTGTTTCTTGCTTGGTCAGTCTTGGAAGGTTGTATTTTTCCGGGAAGTTGTCCATTTCTTCTAGGTTTTCCAAGTTGTTAGCATATAGATTTTCATAGTATTCTCTAATAATTCTTTGTATTTCTTTGGGGTCCGTCGTGATTTTTCCTTTCTCATTTCTGATTTTTTTTAGGTGTGTAGATTCTCTTTTTCTCTTAATAAGTCTGGGTAGGGGTTTATCTATTTTGTTTATTTTCTCAAAGAACCGGGTCTTGGTTTCACTGATTTTTTTCTATTGTTTTATTCTTCTCAATTTTATTTATTTCTTCTCTGATCTTTATTATGTCTCCTTCTGGTGACTTTGGGCCTCATTTGTTCTTCTTTTTCCAGTTTCAATAATTGTGACTTTAGACTATTCACTTGGAATTATTCTTCCTTCTTTAAATAGGCCTGGATTGAATATACTTTCCTGTTAGAACTGCCTTCGCTGCGTCCCACAGAAGTTGGAGCTTTGTGCTGTTGTTGTCATTTGTCTCCATATATTGTTTGATCTCTGTTTTAATTTGGTCATTGATCCATTGATTATTTAGGAGCATGTTGTTACGCCTCAATGTGTTTGTGAGCCTTTTTGTTTTCTTTGTTCAATTTATTTCTAATTTTATACCTTTATGATCTGCGATGTTGGTTGGTAGAATTTCAGTCTTTTTGAATTTACTGAGGTCCTTTTTGTGGCCTAGAATGTGGTCTATTCTGGAAAATGTTCCATGTGCACTTGAGAAGAATGTGTATCCTGCTGCTTTTGGGTGCAGAGTTCTGTAGATATCTGTTAGGTCCATCTGTTCTAGTGTGTTGTTCAGTGCCTCTGTGTCTTTACTTATCCTCTGCCTGGTTGATCTATCCTTTGGAGTGAGTGGCATGTTAAAGTCTCCTAGAATAATTGCATTGCTGTCTATTTCCTCCTTCACTTCTGTTAGTATTTGTTTCACATATGCTGATGCTCCTGTGTTGGGTGCATATATGTTTATAATGGTTATATCTTTTTGTTGGACTGACCCCTTTATCATTATGTAATGTCCTTCTTTATCTCTTGCTACTTTCTTCGTTTTGAAGTCTATTTTGTCTGATACAGTACTGCAACACCTGCTTTTTTCTCCTTGTTTTTTGCATGAAATATCTTTTTCCATCCCTTCACTTTTAGTCTGTGTCTTTGGGTTTGAGGTGAGTCTCTTGTAAGCAGCATGTAGATGTGTCTTGCTTTTTTATCCATTCTATTACTCTGTGTCTTTTGATTGGTGCGTTCAGTCCACTTACATGTAGGGTGATTATCTATAGATATGTACTTATTGCCATTGCAGTCTTTGGATTCGTGGTTACCAAAGGTTCAAAGGTAGCTTCTTTACTATCTAATTGTCTAACTTAACTCTCTTTTTAATCTATTATAAACACAGTATGATGATTATTTCTCTCCCTTCTAATTCTTCCTCCCCCATTCTTTATATGTTAGGTGTTTTATTCTGTAATGTATTGTGTTTCCTTTGACTGTTTTTGTGGATAGTTGATTTTACTTTTTGTCTTTATTTAGTATTTGGATGCTCTGCTTTTTTTGCTGTGATTTTATTTTCTCTGGTGACATCTCTTTAGCTTTAGGGGTGCTTCCCTCTAGAGCAGTCCCTTTAAAATATCCTGTAGGGGTGGTTTATGGGAGGCAAATTCCCTTAGCTTTCACTTGTCTGGGAATTGTTTAATCCCTCCCTCAAATTTAAATGATAATCGTGCTGGATACAATATTCTTGGTTCGAGGCCCTTCTGTTTCATTACGTTAAATATATCATGCCATTCTCTTCTGGCCTGTAAGGTTTCTGTTGAGAAGTCTGATGACAGCCTGACGGGTTTTCCTTTGTAGGTGATCTTTTTCTCTCTCTGGCTGCCTTTAATACTCTGTCCTTGTCTTTGATCTTTGCCATCTTGATTATTATATGTCTTGGTGTTGTCTTCCTTGGGTCCCTTGTGTTGGGAGATCTGTGGGCTTCCATGGACTGAGAGACTATTTCCTTCCCCAGCTTGGGGAAGTTTTCAGCAATTATTTCTTCAAAGCACTTTCTATCCCTTTTTGTCTCTCTTCTTCTTCGGGTACTCCTGTAATGCGAATATTGTTCCGTTTGGATTGGTCACACCATTCTCTTAATATTCTTTCATTCCTATAGATCCTTTTGTCTCTCTCTGCCTCAGCTTCTCTGTATTCCTGTTCTCTGATTTCTATTCCATTAACAGTCTCTTGCACTTCATCCAGTTTGTTCTTAAGCCTTTCTATTGATTGTTTCGTTTCTGTTATCTCCCTCTGGACTTCATCCCTTAGCTCTTGCATATTTCTGTGTAGGTCTATCAGCATGTTTATGACTTTTATTTTGAATTATTTTTCAGGAAGATTGGTTATATCTATCCCACCAGGCCCTCTGTCTGGGATTGTCTGAGTGATTTTTGACTGGAGCAGCTTCTTATGCCTTTCCATGGCTATAGAAGTGGCTGGGGAAACAAAGTCCCTTCCTGCGTGTTGTTTGAGTTGCCCTTCTCCGCTGCCTGTGCAGGTTACCCCCACATTGGGAGGCAGTCTCTGGGATAATCCCCTAAGCTGCCATGGACTGGGCCGCCCTCAGGCTAGCCTAGAGCACTGCGCAGGTTTGCACCCACGCTGGGTGCATTTTCCTGTGAGAACAGCACCCTTTCATGCCTTCTGGACCTTGCTCTGGCTTCCGCTGCCCGTCCCAGTTAGCTGCACACTTGTGTGGTTGTTGTGGGCTGGGCCGCTCTCCGGCTGCTCCGCAGCTGTGGCGGGTCAGTGGGTCCGTTTGCAGCCCCGGCCGGGGGGAACGAATGGCAGGCTGCTTATTGCCATGAGGGGCTTTGGCTGATTTACCCGGCAGGGGGTTAGGGGGCCCGAAGTTCCTCAAGATTCCCAGCCTGCTAGGCTGAGTGTGCTAGGACGATTTTGTTCCGCTGTTGGACCCTTGTCCCTTTAAAACTTTTAAAAAGCACCTGCTTTTCTTTTGCCCAAGGGGAGCCACTGTGGGGACCTGCTTGCAGTCTTCATCTCAGATCCTGCCCTTCTGCTTCTCTAATCTCCAACACACCATGCGATGTGTGTGTGTGCCCCCGGCGCAGACCACCAGGGCTGGTTACTTAGCAGTCCTGTGCTTCCACTCCCTCCCCGCTCTGAATCTTTTCCTCCCGCCTGTGAGCTGGGATGGGGGGGAGGGCCCGGGTCCCGCCAGGTCACGGCTTTGTATCTCACCTGCTTTGTGAGGCGCTGAGTTCTCGCAGATGTAGCTGTAGCCTGGCTGTTGTCCTGTATCTTCTGGTCTCTCTTTTAGGAATAGTTGTATTTGTTGTATTTTCACAAATATATATGGTTTTGGGGGGAGATTTGTGCCACCCTGCTCACGCTTCCATATTGAGCCTTATCTCCTAAGGAGTGTTGTTGAACCAAAAAAAGACACTTATTTGGACGTTAATTATTTACAGTGGGACTGTGAGGCTTCGAGGTTTGTTCTTGCGCCTACACTTTTCTCGTCTCCCAGATTTTGCATGCCAGGAGGGTTAGAGAAACACAGGGATTACAAATTACAGTCATATGTGCAGGCGAAGTCAATCATTTAATGCCATGTGGCCTTAAAATATCTGACATCCAAGCTAATGTCCAGGCATTTTGGGAGACCCCACAGTCATTCTCTATAATAATTAACTGTAGAGAAAAAGAAAGTCTGTATCTAAATAAGTAAGCTTTTATTAAGATATGCCAGGCCAGTAATCCTGCACATGTCATCTATTTAAATTCTAAGCACAATCTGCCCTTTGATGATGCCTGTATCCTACAGTTCCCAAACATCGGACTGTTAATGTCTCCAATATTAGTCAAGACCAGAAATTGTAGCAGACAGGTTTTCAGTGTTTTTGACATTGATCACGTCATTGGACAAATAGATGCTCACGTAAGCCCTGTGCACGGGAAGGAAGGTCATTTGTGTTACCAACGCATGCTTTCCTCCTGCAAAATAAAAACAGCCCTCAACACAGGGGGTGATAAACTAGAGGCATAGGACACAACAGGAAGATGTATAGTAATGGATCGCAATGAAAGAACTTCCTTGAATTCCTATTCATTTGTGTGCAGCTGTCTTGGAAAACACAGATCAAAGATACAGGTGTTTGTAATTCTGGATGAAAACACAGAACGAGGCGGGTCATGCACGTCCCAGGGACAGCAGAGTCTTACTCCGATTTCTTCATGTTTTTCCTTTTTCTTCCCTGGTAGCTTCTGAAAATATAAAAGGCAGGGACTAGGTCATTCCTGTTGTTAACGCACTCAGAGACCTAATAAATTCCTGTCATCCCCGCATTCATTGAGAAAAATCCTAACAAACTTTCCCAGCAAGAATGGTGATCGTTATGAAATGAAATGAAGACGAGGAGCTTTTTCTCACGGGATGCTCCAAATCTGAATTTAAAGAGTTTCACTGTGCTCAGTGGAAGCAGAGGAGTCCCCTCGCCTAATTAAATGCACTCTGCAGAGGAAAATGGTGAGCGTTTCATGGATCGATGGAGAATGTACGGTTTCTTCTTTTTCCTAAACTATTTTGCTTTTTAAATTTTTCTCTAGGTCACTTGGTTAGTAAAATGTTTGCTGTGTATTTATGCTGGTGAGAAAAATACTCAGCTAGTCATTGTGAAAATCTTTGAGGGTGCAGAAGATAAAACCTTTAAATAGATTTTTTTTTTGGTATCATTAATCTATAATCACATGGGTAACATTATGTTTACTAGACTCCCCCCATCATCAAGTCCCCACCACAGTCCCCATTACAGTCACTGTCCCATCAGCATAGTAAGATGTTTTAGAATCACTACTTGTCTTCTCTGAGTTGTACAGCCCTCCCCGTGGCCCCCTCTACATTACATGTGCTAATCGTAATGGCCCTTTTTCCCCCTTGTCCCTGCCTTCCCACCCATCCTCCCCAGTCCCTTTCCCTTTGGTAACTGTTAGTCTATTCTTGGGTTCTGTGAGTCTGCTGCTGTTTTGTTCCTTCAGTTTTTTTCTTTGTTCTTATACTCCACAGATGAGTGAAATCATTTGATACTTGTCTTTTTCCGCCTGGCTTATTTCACTGAGCATAATACCCTCTCTTTAAATAGATTTTTACCTACCCGTATTCTGTAGTAAGAGCCATGCAATTTACCTTAAAATATCAGCCCAGTATTAGTGCAAAGATAGAAAATCACCAGAAAATCTTAGAAATTGCACCTGGCGGATTGGCAATACAACAAGAGTCTGGCCGTGTTGAATTTTTTGACAGAGACCTGGGGTCACGGAAATCCAGCATCCTTTACTGTTACCGTCTCTGTAGCCATGGTGCATTTATCAAAAGTCATATGACTTTGGTATGATCATGTTAACTAAGTGACACACAAAATACAAGTTATGCCTTTTTTAAAAACAACAACAAAGTTTCACTTCGTTTCTTTTCCAGGATCCAGCCTAAGACCCCACATTACCAAGCTGTCATGTCCCACTGCTGCTAGGGAAGGTCCTACGTCCTTTCTGCTCTTTTTTGTGACCTGGACACTTGGCAATGAGTAATGGGGAGTTATTTTGCAGAACGTCTTCTTAACCAGGGTCTGTAATATTTTGCATGTTAGAAGGGCATAGACATCAGACTCAAGTGTTCCAAGCACTAAAAGGTAGAAAAATGTGGGTGACAAAATTATATGTGTACTGAAGTATAACCTGTTAATACATATACACCTATGTAACCTGAAATATAATTGTGTATTATAAAATAACAAACACTTAGAGTTCATGCAGCTGTGAGCCACTGATTTGATAAATTAATGGTTAAGAAGGGAGACCTCTACCCTTAAAAGCAGCATTTCTATTAATATGTGGGGAAGGGATGTGGGAAATATAAACTAGCACTAGGCAAATAACCACGGGAATAACGTTAGCCGATATCCACCAGTGGCTAGTGAAAATAATGGGCAGAGTTCAGAGGAGAAAGACGATATTTCCATGGTCTCATACATTTCCCACAGATACACATTAATTGCAAATGGAAAAATAATAACTTTAGAGAGGCAAAACCCCACAGATAACAACTTAATCAAGTAATCAGGCTTAGGCAGTAACAAGAACATGAGCTCAGGAGAAAACATCCGTCTGTCATAATATTACAAAACTTTCTTAACACCCCCGGGAATAGTTTTAATGTACTAAACTGGTATGTGACTTAATCAGGACGCATCTATACCGAAGCTGAAAATGGGTCATTTATACCAGAACACTCTGCCACTCCAGATCGAGGTAAGTTACCCCAAAGTCTCATTCCTTGACACCGAATGGATTAAAAAAACCATTTGTTCATCACAATGGTGTTGATCTAAGAGTAAAAATAAAGTCTTCATCAACAGCAGGCTGTGTAATGCTGTGAAATTCAGCGAGTCATGGTCATCCTAGCTACATCTCTGATACGAACCCTGGTAGATGCCAAGCACATTGAGTAAAAACGGCACCATAGTATGTAATTATGTAAAGTGTCCAGTGCGTAGGTCGTTTGTGGATATACACATCTAATATGGGAGTAGGAATTATCCTGTATATAGGAGTGGGAACTGTATATGTGGATACATAGGCGGATATGGAATTTTTATATCAACATTCTTTATAGTTGGTGAAATTGGTCAAAGGCTGATGCAGCCAGTGTCAGTAATGGTGGCATGAATTTATAATGCCGGTTGGAAGGTGAAGGACTGATATGTATATACAGATGTGAATATTTACACTAGAATGACCCCACTGTCCACTGAAGATAGTTTTAGAGCTACAGGAGGTTGACAGACAGTAAAAATAAGCGCTTGCCTTCTGCAGGAAGTAGCCTGTGAGGTCCGTGCATCCCAATGACCCTGCTGCGGCTGGGGGCTCAGACACAGCCTGCATTCTCTTCCCTGACTGTCAGGATGGATCTCAGAAGCAGGCACTATTCCTGTATTTAGCCTGAGCCTTCCTGAGTGTCACCAAGCTGCTGAGAGTCCCAGGCCCATTACAGGGCAGAGTCGGACTTGGACGCAAATGCCTGTACGCCTCCCAAGCTTAGTGTTGCATTACTTCTGAGAGCCTCGTAATGCTCTTTTCTCTAAGTTAAATGTGACATTCTGCCACACAGCTATACACACGCACGCATGCATGCACACAAGCCCCAGGACCAGTACAGACACAACGGCTAATTACATGCAATCCTTTTCAATTCACAAAAGATCTCAGCTGACCTGACTCGCCTGCCATTCTCAGGTGGAAAGGCTCTCTGTGCCGTCGCGTCCGAACAGTGTCAATCCCTTTGCATCTCCCTTGCCAGGTACACATACATAGCAGAGGCGTAAAACCCGAGCTCAGAGCAGATACATAAAACCCGAGCTCTAAATTTTCAAAGACTCCCCAAGGATGGTGATGAATTGACCAGCGATTATGAACAAACTCCAAAAACGCACAGTACACAGAGGTGGGTATGACCTTCCCCAGTCGAGTGGTATTTTATACTCTTAATCCCAGTTTCTGCCACGATGAAAGGGGGGCTGTTTTGTTCCAAAATGTCCTCTGACCACAGAAAAATCCCCGTCTCCCTTCTGGTCTAGCTCCACAGTTCTGCACGCCCACCCATTGCAGGCCCACACATCAGATGCCCACCCATTGCATGCCCTGCTGTTGCTTTTGTATTTTTTTTCTTTTTTCTTTGTTTTTTTTGTTTATTTTTTTCTCTTTTTTTTTTGTTATTGCTCTTGTATTTTTGTTCTTCATTTTGTTTCTATTCCAGCTTCATTGTTCCCTTGCTTTAGAGATGATACATCGATTCCTGGACGTACTAGGGCACATCTGTCCTCATTCATCACTCAGGCACTTCATCTCTGTGGATACATGTTGTACTTCCTGTGGCAATTGTACCATCTCTGTGGATACATGTTATACTTCCTGTGGCAACTGCACCTTTTTTGCATTCCTGTTCCAAGAAGTTGTGGCAGTTCCACGTGTGTATTGGCAACTTTCTGTCCTGCAGAAAAAGAAAACAAAATGAAATGCATGTCTTAGTTTGGTGGTTATATTTCTCTCTGGAACCATGCTTCAGAGAGCTGCCCTCACCCTTTCCAGGTGTCCATCTAGAAAGTGATTGTCTTACGCTCATTTTCATGAGGTCTGGCTACCTGCCGAAGGGTGCAGAATATACCAGAAATAATTCACATTGCCTGTTTCTCCTGCCAAGTTGTCAGAAAAGATTCTCTCCTGCAGCCTCTGGACCTCAAGCAAGTCAGAGCAGCTGCGTAGACTCACATCCTCTGAAGACTGATGTATGGGCTTTCATCTAAATTTGGCTTCCGTTCCCTCTCCCATCAAATATTTATTGACTCTGTAACTCTGTCCCAGCTGTTAGGCATATAGAAAAGATGGTGGAGCTCTGGAGCAGAGTTAGGCCAGACATCACGATGGTGGTGCACATTCTGTCCTTATTCCACCTGCTCCAGAGGAACCTGTATCCATGAATTACAGGGCAGCTCCCTTCACAGTTAGATGATGTGGTCGTTCAGTGCAGACCTCTGTTGAAATGCTGCCTCGAAGCAAGTGAATTAGAATTGAGAGCCAAGAGGGGATTTTTTTTTAATAATTTATTTTATTTTAGTATCATTAACCTACAATTACATGAGCAATACCGTGATGATTGAACTCCCCCCATCACCAGGTCCCCCCCACCAACCCCACCACAGTCACTGTCCATCAGCGTAGTGAGATGAGAATCGCTACTTGTCTTCTCTGAGCTGTACAGTCCCCCCCCCCGTGCCCCCCCACCCTATGTCTGCCAATCGTAATGCCCCTTTTACCCTCTTATCCCTCCCTTCCCACCCATCTCCCCAGTCCCTTTCCCTTTGGTAACTGTTAGTCCATTCGTGGGTTCTGTGAGTCTGCTGCTGTTTTGTTCCTTCATTTATTTATTTATTTATTTATTATTATTATTATTATTTTTCTTTGTTCTTATACTCCACATATGAGTGAGATCATTTGGTACTTGTCTTTTTTGGCCTGGCTTATTTCACTGAGCATAATACCCCAAGAGGGGATTTTTACTGTCCAGTGGATTGAAGTATTGCTGTAGTCTATGCTGGCATTCTTACTGGGACGATGATGGGACCATGAGATAGAATATGGTACCCCAAGTTCATGGGGTTCATGGGGTTATCTCAAGGCTCACAGACAATGGGGACTCAGCCATCTATGGCCAGCTTGCTGGGGCATTAAAAAAATAGGACATCCAAGAGACACATATATTTTATTGTGAGTTTAATTTACAGTTTGAATACTAATGATTTTAGGTATCTTTTGATATCCTCATACACGGGTATACATGTAACATCTAACAATGTCAAAGCAAAGCATGAATTCCACAGTACATTTTACTCTGTCACAGTTTCTGATGTTGGCAGATTTTCTTAAATAGAACTTTGCCTCTTTGAATTTTTCCACGAAATCTATCTCTTGCTTCATGGAAGTAATTGTTATCTTAAATTTGAGCAACCCAGCTTTTTTTTTTTTATAATTTGTCCTAAATGTGAATCTATCCATAAACATTAATAGTACATTTAATGATTTCACAAATTCTATCAGTAATAAATTGCATTATGCATACCCATGTCCAACTTTATTTTACATTTTAGAGAAATATACGTGTGGCTCCCTGGAGATCATTTTATATTTTTTAAAACATCCATTCAGCATTGTATAATGAGCATAGGTGACACAACATAACCTCCTTCTCTTGGTGGGCATTTTCAGAGTTTTTTTTGAGTGTGTTTGTGGTTTTTTTTTTTCCTTTTTTTTTCCTTCATGCAATGCTACAACATGGTATGTCCTTGAGAACATAAGCTAGATAGTATCAAAGAATATATTTAAAGCCAGCACTGAGGATGGATGGCGTTATACTCATTTTCAACCTAACAGGTAAAGACAATATTTTAAAGTTGTGAACATACACAGTCCCATCATAAGTAAATGAGGATTTCCAGCTCCCCATAGGTCTCCCAGCATTGAGCGTTGGGACATGTTAATCGTTGATAAAATGACACTTCTGAAGTCAGATTCATTTTTATTTTAATTTTGCCATTTTCTAATTGAGTAATGACATTGAAGATCTTGTCATTTCTTTGTTCATAAGTCTGTTTTTGTTCTCTGTAAAAAAAAAAAAAAGAAAAACCAGCCTATTCATGTATTTTGCCTCATTTCCTGTGGAGCTGTCTGTTCTGTATTTGCTATAAAACATAAAGACCTTTGTTTACGTATTGTACCCATCAGTCAGTCATTTCATGTATGGTGCAAGTGGAGTCTTGAAAGGTGATGCCTGTGGTTTCTTTATGTCTATGGCATCCTGTTGACAATAAGCTAGTATTTTATCAACGTTTAGCTTAACAGTGTAGGTACCATGAAAGGCTCAGTGTTCACATTAAAGATTTTTCAGTGTTAAAACACCAGTGCATAATCAGGAACCAAGGGCCCCACATGGACTTACCCCCTTCACAAACCACCAATTTCGTATTGTTACTGGCCTCCTGTGTCCCTCACTGCACACCCTGTAGAACTTTTCCACTGACTTCATTTCCATTTTATTTTCTTCTGCATGTCCATTGCTGGATTGCACATGTCCCACCTCATCATGATTTCTACTCAGTTCCTCTAGAGAGACCCATATGGTTAGGTTAACCCATGTGGGCAAACTCCCCATCTTGAAATTTTAACATAATCACATCTAGGAAATATCCTGTTTGCCATGCATTGCAAAATGCCCATAGGTTTGGGGGGTGGGTGTGGACATCTCTGGGGAGTCACTGTTCCACCAACCGCAGACATACACTCTTAAATGAAGTGACTGTTATACTCTCATGTAAGACAATATAAGAAAAAATGATTGTAAACACCATATTTATAGTGAAAATAACAATGGTAATATGAAATACGCTACCTGCAGGGAAGGTTTAATCAAGTAGAATGTAACTGAAAAGTGCAACTACCTGTCGTTGAGAGCATCGACTAGATAATGTCAAGAAGTATATTTTATCTCTTCTACTTACGGAGAAATGCCATGTCCGAGTTAGGAGCACGCTGAGGCTTGATCAGGTAGTAGATGATTTTTTCTTGGGCAATCAGATTTTCTCTATGGAGTGACTAGAGCGTCTCACACTGAAGTTTTCTTCTCTCTGGTCCACCTTCCTTATCAGATGTAGGTGATGGACGGTGTGTGTCGCCTGCTAAGGAGGTTAAGTCAATGGAGGTCATTACCCAAGAGTTCTTTCCAAAATCTCGTAGCTCGTACAAAAGCCCCATGGAATTGGAGGCCATCCTCATCCTGGTGGGGACAGACTTCCTTGCTAAGAAAGATGTGCAAAATTTTAGTTACTTTCAGGATGTGAATTACGGAAACTTACCAAGAAAATAATCTGACGCAGAATGGAGGGAAATGTGGCTCCGTCCAACGAAACCCCATCAGGTTAACATTGATCAAAAGCGCTACTTGTAATTTTCATATTATTTGAACTGAAGATGCATTTATTGTTAAAATGTATAACTGTCCTGGCTTTTCTTGGGGAACCCGAAATCCAGCAGTTATCAAGAACAGGTGGCAGGGGGTGGATTGTGTCTGTCTGAGAGAGCGAGGTTCTTGTTCAGGTGAAGGTGGTCACTGTTCTTCCACTGGGGTGCTCTTCGGCACTCCCTGACTGTTCAGACAAATGGTTGTGAAGGGTGCATTCTCCGCCCATTACTCTAGTAGACGGTGTCCTTGTATTACAGGGAACAGTAGCCCTGCTATCTCTCTTGCTTAGATAATACTTGTTCTGTTTGCATTAAGGGCATCTCTTCTGATATTCATAATTTAAGGGGCCCTTTGGGACCCTGTAATTGGACTTGTCTGACTTGACTAATTGGTCTGCTTTGTGCAGCTGGTCAATACAATATTTTTATACGTAGATGATATAGAGAGATAGATGGTAGGTAGGTAGGTATGGATGATGATTGATTGATAGATGACAGATTGATATGGTGCATAGGTGACAGATTCATAAATGATAAGGATTTATAAATATTTATAATATATGTATATATAAACTTACGTGTATATGTATATGTAAAAGATGTGACATAATATGTGTGCATATATATGTAATGTGTATGTCATATCAACATATCAAGGACATATTTATGTACATACACATATAATATTGAAATGCATATAAATAAATCTAAATACACACATATACACATACACGCTTGTCGCCATATCCTGTGTCTATGACAATCACTGCCAATCTGCATGTCTAGCCTACAGTTCTGCATTGAGGTCGGGACCCCTGTTTACAGGTATCTGGGACATACACATGTGGATATCACATAAATATGTAAATACTTTTTCCCCAAAATGAATCCAAAACTGTCTGAATGAGTTCATAGTTACAGGAAGAAGACTGGTATGAATTATCTGAATTCCTTAGCACTTTGCCTTCTATGTTGAGGGGTGAGGGTTTCCTCCAAACAAGAGCACCAGCCTCCATACAAGAACCTTAAGGGTGATCCTAGAGTCCATTCTTGCCCTGTACGTTGTGGGGATTGACCTTTGTCCCTTCAAAAACTTCTAGGTCAGATGATTTGAATGACACATTGTAAACACTTCTTGATGCAATGGCCAGTGCTTGGCAACACTTCTGGCACATAGAAGATGATCAGTGATTTTTTTTTGTGTGTGTAGATTTCTTTGCTAAATCTTTGAACATCATTAACTCTGAGCAATAGGTAGGTGACCCTTCAAGGTGTTTTGTTTTTTTGCTTTTTTAATTTCTGGCCTTTAAGCTGGTGGTGTTATATTACATTATATTATTTATGTATATGTTTTTATTGAACTATCTTTGATACACAATCTTATATTGGTTTCAGGTATGATATAGTGGTTAAACAGTTACCCGTATTATTAAATCCTGGTGGCATTATTTTGTATAAATACAGGTTATCTTTATATTCAGAGTTTTCTAAGTTGAGGACAATTTACGTTTACTTAGGAACTCTGTGGATTATGATGAATATCCTGTATAATTATGAGTCTTCCCTTCCACCTACAGGTGTATACCATTATGAATGATAAGTATTACACTTTAAAAGAAATAGCTGTATCCTGAATATTGCATGAATTTTCAGCTTGATGGCATGGATTCCAGAGGATGGAGTGTCAGGACTGCTTCTGCAGAAATGCACTCATCACCTTGAACTTTAAAAAATGCTGAAATACAAATTGATACAGATTATAAATTACACCTCTTCACCAGGAATCACCTACTATGCAACATTTACTTATTGTAATGTAGCCTTATTTTCCCTTCAGGGCATAATTTTGAGATTAATTCAATTCAGTTTTATTGCAATTCTCTTAGCCTTGAGACAGTCATTTTAAAGTCTGGGCAGAGTTTTCAAAAACTACTTAGGATGACAAGAGCATGTCCCGGGTTTAGTTCTGAAAGAGAATTTCTGTATCTGATATTTGGAATATACTCTTAAAAAGTACTTGCTGCATCTTTGAAGTAAGTAGGTGTTCAATATCATTAGATTAACTGTATTAAAGGCTAAAAGAATGATAAAAACTGTACTTCATTTTTAAATCATTGCCTTCAAAACATCTAAATTCCTAGGAAAGTGTCATGTAAACCCAAAAGTATTAAAGTTACCAACAAAGAGAAAGTTGTTTGATTATTTTTTTCTGAAGCTATTCTGAAAATATGAATGGCTTACTAGAATGTCTTCGAGTAATTTTGGAAAACTACAAAATGGTAATACCTAAACTGGAGGGAGAAATGTATTTAACAAATTGGATTTTATCGAATGATGCTAAATCATCATGAAAAAGTACAGCTTGAAAACAAGAGTTGTCTTCTGTTGTCATTGGTATTTTATCTTCAGAGTCTTGGTCTTGTGAATGTCAGATGAAATTTCAGTAGTGTTGGACATGTCTCTTGGTTATTTCTTGTGTATTTGAATTTCATCTATTCAATTGTAAATTCAAGCATGTAACAAAAATCTTGTTTGGAACTGAAGGTCATGTGGAGAAGACAGGCAATAAATAAACACACGGTGTCCCGGCAAGTTCTAGTCTCGGGCACTCTAATAAAACAAGATGAAGTTAGCAGTGAGGGGCCAGAAAATTATGACCCGCCATCATTTTCTGTAAATAAAGATATATTGGAATGTAGCTATGCTCATTCATTCACAGATTGTCTGTGAATGCTTTTGCACGAAAACAGCAGAGTTAAAACTTGTGATACAAATGACACAGCATATTGTGCAAGATTTAAGATGTACAATGTGTTGCTTTGGTATACTTGCGTATTGCGATGTAATTAACACTTTAGGTCAGCTGACACCTTCACACCACATAATTACCCTGTTTGCGTGCCATGAGAACGTTTAGTATTTTAGCAAATTTCAAGTATGTGTCTTTTCACTGGATATTTGTACTCTTTGAGCAATGTTCATAGCAGCATTAACAGCAAAAAACTGGAAATACTGCAAATGTGCATCACTAGATAACTACAAGGCAGTGTATCCATACAATGGGATACTATTCACGTTTAACACAAGGGAATCTCTAAGCAGCCTCAGAGACATTGTACTCAGTGAAAGAAGCCAGACAGAAAAGGCTGGGTCTTGTACAATTCCTTTACCTGGAATTTGTAGGAAAGGCAAGTGTTTCCAGTGATAAGTAGATGAGTAGTTAAGTGGGCTGGAAGTGGGATTGACTGCTGATGGGAATGAGAGAATCTTGTGGAGCCATAGAAACATTCTAACATGGGTTTGTAGGAAAGATTGCCCAACTGTATTGATTTAGTAAAAATCATTAAGTTGTATCTTAAAATAGTGTATTTTATGGTGTGTGAATTATACCTCAATGAAGTGCACTAAGAAAAGAATCTGTGGCAGAAATTGCCGGGCCTGCAAAGCTTAAAATATCTACTATCTGACCCTTTATAGACATAGGTTGGCACCCCCTGGTGTAGAGATTCATGGGTGCTTACATTTTATTATAAGATGAACAGAGGTCTTTATAAGGATGTGAACTTTCAGCAGCAGAATCTACAGTTAAGTAGGAGATAAATCCATGCATGTATTTGGGGGAAGAAGGTTTCCTGCCGAGAAAGGGGGAGATACATGATTTGTTTTGAAAAAGAAAGGAAGTTACAGAGTAAAGGCATAACTCAGACCACTAGATTTTAAAATGCAATGAATGCGTCAGGAGGGGTGTATAAATTGTATTAGTCATATAAATTTTAGAACCAATGCGTCAATATCCATAAATTAACCTACTGGGCTTTGGGTTGGGATCGCATTGATTCTGTAGGTCAAGTTGGGAAGGCCTGACACCCTGTTTATAGTGAGTCTAAATATCCATGAACAGGGAATACCTCTCTCTATGTTTACTTCTTTGATTTTGTTCATCTGACTTTTGCAAGTTGTCCTCATACAGATCTTGTAGTACATGTCTTGTTAGAGGTAAACGTAAATATTTCAGCTTTTTGTGCTTATGTAAATAGCATTGTCTTTTTAATTTCAGTTCCACCTGTTCACTGGTTTTCAGGAAAGTGACTTTTGTGTGTATTAACCTGCATCCTGGAACCTTCATGATAATCACTTATTAATTCCAGGAGAAGATGGTAAACTCTCAGGAATGCAAAAAAAAATGTGTAGGTAGGTGTAGTGGCAAAGGGAAGGAACACTGAAAAAAGTAGTAATTGTAGATTTTGCAGGAAACCAATTTCTTTGAGAACATGTCCTGAAATATTGTTTGAGGACAACAATAGGGAAACTTCCAATGAGAAGCAGTTGATTGAGATTCAATGATGGAAAGTTTGAGAACATTTAAAAATTGCATCCCACGTGGACCCGGTGGTAGTATCTGTATTTTGTACAAAAATATAATCTCAAAAGTAGGCACTGTTTGAACAAAAGCGATATTGTAAATCTGGGGTCATCTGAGTACTTTACGCATATGCATTATCTTATTTTCATTGCAAAAATATTTACGTAGAGTGTATCCATTTACTTCTTCAAATATCAACACACACACACACACACACACACACACACACACACGTATGCACTTTGCAGCCACTCTTGTCCTTGTTGCAGGAAGTTTAAGATACATCATTTTAGAGGGTACTGGAGGGCAGTGTTCACACAGGGTGGAAATGTCCATCTCCTCTCTCCCTTACCTTCAAATTATGGTGTATTCTTGGAATTCCATTCTTTGAGAATGAGTTAGTACGAAGGGTACTGTTTGCCCCATCAGTAAGTGTTAATAATGAGGAGGAATTCCCACTGCCCTCTTTTATGGGTTCATTTTCATGCTTATTTATTTATTTTACTTTTAATTGACTAATTTAAAATGCCTTTACCTGGAACTGGCTGATTTCTTCAGTGCATTTCTTTACCAAGCACCACTTCCTGTTTTCTTGGCATATTTTGTGTGTATGTGAGATTTTACAGAAGTCCTTTCTACCAGTTGTGTCACCTTCTAAATATATATACATATTTATTTAGAATATCTTACAGTGTTTTATTTAGAATATTTTATAGTCTTTTGTACCATTTTGATCACCTTCTAAATATATATACATACACATATTTATTTAGAATATTTTATAGTATTTCAGTGTTTTTCTTAACCTTCGCATCTCATGCCTTCGCCTCATTGGAATAACTCAGCTTTCGTGTATCTTATGTTACCCTACGCTGACTTGTTGAAGTCTAATATTTGATTAATGAATGTTAGTTAAAAGTCCCACTTTGGCCACCTGTCTTTGCCTGATGAGAAGCAGTAGACCTTTCATGAATAAACCACACCGTCCTCCAAGTCAAAACTTTAACTTGGATGTCCCTGAATGTCCACAAGTACTTTCCAGGTCCATAAAGGTGGCCGCGTATCTGAATCAAATTTTACCTCTCTCTTCTCTCTGTCTCCCTCTCTCTGTTTCCAACATGCTCACACGGACATTCACGCGCAACCTAAAGCAGAAAGGAATACCGTGTGTCAAAGACACTCTTTCCCATCATCATCAAGTTCCAGAACAATTAGTGTGTGGTGCATCTCCAGCGAACGGGTTGCGTAACTCTGCGGGGTTTTGGCACAGAAAAGTGACAGTGTTCAGTTGTCTAAGTTGGCGTGCCGCTTGTACGGAAATACTTTTCTGGTGGTTGCGATCTGCCCTATATTGCTGTCTACCTCAGTGAAAGTGATACCTGCCCATGAGCGATCGATTCTGTAGAGAGAGCTGATTAAACTTCCCATGAGTTTAGCTCATTTAAAAGGGTGCTTTAAACTTGAATCTGCAGACTGGCTTAATAATGACTCTTAGGCAAGATTTGTTCATTCGTTCTCTTAGATGACAAAGATTCAGATGAAATTTGAGGCAGTCTTAGAATAAAAAGTGTGATAGGTAGTTGCTGATTTTTCACAAACTAAATGCTTGTTAAACTGCTTGGCTTTTAGGCTAATGAACGACTAAGACTAATATTCTTGTTTTGTCCATAGCAGGAAAGTCAAATTTATTATAAATAATACAGCCATGAAACTATTCCAAAAACGTCCATTTTTAATTATTAGCCTTTTTCCTTAAAGCGGCATTTTATAGGATAAAGGAGACCTTGTCTTGTTGATTACAAAAGCACATATATTTTCCGTTTCCTATACAGCAATTTCATTAATTAGATAAGAGATAATGGATATTATAATTAGTCAATATGTATGGGTGCCACAAACTCTAGATTTACGTCAAAATCATTAGATTCCTGTTCGTGGTTGATAAATGACATTTCTGACTTCATAGATTGGACCTCCATGTGTACAATTTCAGAGTTTATTTCTTTTTATTGTGACTTTTTTGGGATCTGGTGATAACTAATGATCGTACCCACATTAAGTGATAGCATCACGGCGGCAGAAAGATTCTTGAGACCTTGGTAAACAGAAGATGGCGTGGGACCGTAATGAGATCATTAGACATAATAACTCTATTTCTCAGGTTTACTGACCATCTAGACAGATATCACGCCTGCTTGCAATCTTGCATGGTTTCAGGATGCTCTTGAAGCACCTGGAGATTTTCTGGAGTGCATCGCGCATTCCAGCTCTCCCTGGTCATGGTGTGATGGCACAGCTCTGTCAGGGCTAATTTCTCCCTTGCGTTTGAGAAAGTTTACTGCTCTGTGGTTGCAGTCTAGCTCCCGTGAGATTTAATTGCCACAGAAGCAGACACCACACATTCCCTTAATTTAACCAAAGTGCAATTTCAAATAGTGTACAAGGTAGAAGACCAGAATGAAAGCCCCAGAAGTATAAATAGGGAAACTCAGCCCGGAGCACGCCCTGCGAGACCTCCTTGGTGTCCATACTCATCACTGAGGTGTTGAGATTACACGTCCACCAGGAATGCATCTACTCTGGCTGCTGTCCTATTCTGTGCCCTTCTCCTCAGTGTCTTCCCATATTTCTCTCTTCCTTGGTTCGCAGGACCTTCAAACCCCATTCATACATGGAAGCCAAGGATGTATGAATGGGGACTTATGAATGTATGAAGCCAAGGACTTAAATATTGTGTGTGAACACCTCTCCCAAGGAAGATATCCTTTCAACGGAACCACTTTTCCCCTCTCTCAAAATCGTCCTCACATCTAGCCATGGCCCTTGAATCTCACCTCCCATAACCAAAGTATCTACATAAATTATTTCTTCACAGGCAGCACCCCCCAAAACAGTGTGCTTCCAGTACCAGAGAAACTTAATTAACTCACCGTCCTCCTCTAAGGCACGTGATCTATTTTCATCCCCAAATGAAGTGGTACCTAAGAGAACATAATGGCTTTATTCTTTTGCTATCCATATCACTAACTGAATAAATGGGTGAAAACTATCTTGAAACGATGCATGTACAACTTAGTCACTGTCATAAATCAAATTCTAGTGATTGCAAGTGATTTGAATGAAGTTTACAATCCAGGACTATCTCACCTGTGTTAAGTGGCTTATATTAGAAAGTTAGGAAAATACACCATAAAGAAAAACACTCCCTCACAGGAAAACACCGCCATACGTACTCAGGGTGTTACAGAGATGAAATGTAAAGACTACCTTGGGTGTGCGCTTCCGAGAATACAATTGCTTTCCTGCCCGAGACTTGTGCCATTACAAAATGTGACGGATTCTGGGGCTAGATGTCAAAGTGGGTCTTGTGTTCAATGCCCCATGTTGAAGTATATTCAAACCCGGGAATTGTTTACCGCACGAAAATACATGTAAGTGGGCTGGCTCGTGATTTCAGAATTCAGGTGTTCAACGTCACTTCTCTGAAGCAGGGATTTATTTAAATTCCATTTGTGAAAACTTGGTGGACAATAAAAGACGTCTCTCTTGAAATGGATTAGCAATTCTATTTTCTCCAAGGACTATCTTAAATTTCTGTCAAGGAACACCAGCCCATGGTGTCCATTTATTTATTTTCTTATTTATTTATTTATTTATTTATTTTTTACGATTTATTTTGGTATCGTTAACCTACAATTACATGTGCAATATTATGGTGATTAAACTACCCCCTTCATCAGGTCCCCTTCATCAGGTCCCCCCCACCAACCCTATTACAGTCACTGTCCATCAGCGTAGTGAGATGCTATAGAATCACTACTTGTCTTCTCTGAGTTGTACAGCCCTCCCCGCGCCCCCCCCACCTTATGTCTGCTAATCATAATGCCCCTTTTACCCTCTTATCCCTCTCTTCCCGCCCTTCTTCCTCAGTCCCTTTCCCTTTGGTAACTATTAGTCTGTTCTTGGGTTCTATGAGTCTGCTGCTGTTTTGTTCCTTCAGTTTTTTTCTTTGTTCTTATACTCCACATATGAGTGAAGTCATTTGATACTTGTCTTTTTCGGCCTGGCTTATTTCACTGAGCATAATACCCTCCAGCTCCGTCCATGTTGTTGCAAATGGTAGGATTTGTTTTCTTCTTATGGCCCATGGCGTCCATTTAGCCGTGTGTATTTTCTCACAGACCACGTGTGGGGTGTTCACAGGGGAGACAAGCTACATATTTCACTAAAGATCTGGAGGACCCAGAGCAGATTTTTTTAATGAAAAGCAACCTGTCTCATCAACAGTAGAGTTCTTTCTAGAAACTTCTTCATAAAGAGGCGATAATCTGTAATTTTAAGATTCCTATTTGCGAATCATTAAGTCGTAGCACTGACCATTAGTATAATCGGATTTATTCATTTTTTAATTTTATCATTTAAATCACCTTATTCATTCCGTTTCGTTATTCGCCTACAACATCCAGTGTCCCTGCCATTTATCCCTTTTCAGGGATCTTTTAAACGGACACTGTTGAAGGTGTGCAGCCGCTCAGAGCCATGAACAGAATGTTAAAAAATGATTAAAATAGACAGTGTACATGATACAAGCAAAGTTTATGTAAACACTTCATGAAAGGGACAGTCTCCATTCAAAGGACTGTATAATAGGGCCAAAATAAGATACTTTTATAGGATAAAGAATAAAGAGCACGGAAAAGGCCAATAGAAAAACCTCTCCTTGGCTGGGGCCACAGAGCCCACCTTGGTCGGGGTGAGAGGGCCCAGTAAATATTCCTTGCAATTTGAATGACCGCGTGCACAAGAGCCTCCCCAGAGGGCGTGCAAACCGTATTTAATATCCTCCCAAGATCCGGAGCGCTTCCCGAAGGCAGCCCAACAGAACAGAGACTCAGAGGAGCCCCAGAGAGCCCCTCATTTCTGCCCTCATATCTGGCAAAGTTGGGTCCCTGGGAACCAAGTTAGTTGGAGAGGCATGCACTGCAGGGGCTGGGGGCCGTGTGGCCTTTTACCACGTCCCTCCTCGCTAGGAAGTTGTCTTTGAGGTTGGCAGGCATCCATCAAACCCTTTCTGGACCGCACATCCTTGCATGGGAGTCACAACAGCAGGCTGAGAGCCGTGAACCCTGACCCCTGCCTGCCATGTCTGAGACCCTGGCCCCCGTGGGCCCCTCCCGCAATCATCAGGTTCCGCTCCCGAAACTTCGGTACTGCAGCAGATGGGCTCCCGATGGCCTGCTGTGTGCCTGCTGAGGTATTGACTTGGGTGGTCTACACAGTTGAATATCTTGCCTTAATTTTTTCCCCAAGCTCCCATGTGCTCTGGGCTGCACACAGCCATGGCTTTGTGAGTCCCTCCCTTTGGGGACTCCGGACATACCCACCTGGAGCCTTTCTGCGGACAAAATACTTAACGTGTGTGCAGTGGTGAGTTGGGCCCAGAGAGCTGCTATCCAGGGTGGCCCAGCCGGGACCCTGGTGAGGTCGGGGCACAGCGGTACTCGTCCTGTGCAGCCGGTCAGCTGCAGGCAGGTTCCACCCCCATTCCTGACCCCAAACTGATCAAAGGTCAGAGGCTGTAGCTGATACAAACTTGATACCACACTTCTTGAAGGAGACAGTCTCCATTTGGGTGACTACAGTATGTGGCCAGGCTGGACATTTCTGTAGGATAAAGAATGAGGAAGAGAAATCAGAAACCCTGCCCCCCCCCTGGGGCCACACGGTCATCTTGGCCGCCCCGCAGAGCCTGGGTGTGTGGTCAGGGGAGCAGCGACAGGGACAAGAGAGGCATTTCTGTTGTGAGTCACTGACGTCACTCACTGGACCAGACGGTCTCCAACTCAGTCCTGGAAAACTCATATTGGCAACAAAAATGTAATGATGTATTTGCTTGAATTTTATTTTTACTGTGCAGCATTAACATTTTTTTCCTTACTATGTATCCCCCAAGATAATTTAAACCTCCTTGGATAGCTAGAGGAGAAAATTTTATGGGGTGATATTCAAAGTGTCTTTTTTTTTTTTTAACACCCAGTATTGTGTGTGGCATGAGTTGAGCAATTGTTTATTTTTTTATTTTTTATTTTTTGTTAATCTACAATTACATGTGCAATATTATGGTTATTAAACTATCCACTTCATCAGGTCCCAGCCACCAAGCCCATTATAGTCACTGTCCATCAGCATACTGAGATGCTATAAAATTACTACTTGTCTTCTCTGAGTTGTACAGCCCTCCCCATGCCCCTCCTGCATTACGTCTGCTAATCGTAATGCCCCTTTTTCCCCCTTATCCCTCCCTTCCCACCCATTCTCCCCAGTCCCTTTCCCATTGGTAACTATTAGTCCAATCTTGGGTTCTGTGAGTCTGCCGCTGTTTTATTTTTCTTTCAGTTTTTTTTATTGCTCTCAGGCTCCTCATATGAGTGAAATCATTTGATACTTGTCTTTTTCCACTTGACTTATTTCACCGAGCATGATACCCTCTAGGTCCATCCATGTTCTTCAAATGGTAGTATGTGTTTTCTTCTTATGGCTGAATAATATTCCATTGTGTATATGTACCACATCTTCTTTATCCACTCATCTACTGATGGACACTTAGGTTGCTTCCATTTCTTGGCTATTGTAAATAGTGCTGCGATAAACATAGGGGTGCATATGTCTTTTTCAAACTGGGCTGCTGCATTCTTAGGGTAAATTCCTAGGAGTGGGATTCCTGGGTCAAATGGTATTTCTATTTTGAGTTTTTTGAGGAAACTCCACACTGTTTCCACAATGGTTGAACTAATTTGCATTCCCACCAGCAGTGTAGGAGGGTTCCCCTTTCTCCACATCCTCGCCAACATTTGTTGTTGTTTGTGTTTTGGATGTTGGCCATCCTCACTGGTGTGAGGTGATATCTCATTGTGGTTTTAATCTGCATTTCTCTGATGATTAGCGATGTGGAGCATCTTTTCATGTGTCTGTTGGCCATCAGAATTTCTTCTTTGGAGAAGTGTCTATTCATGTCCTCTGCCCATTTCTTAATTGGATTATTTGCTTTTTGTTTGTTAAGGTGCATGAGTTCTCTATATATTTTGGATGTCAACCTCTTATCGGATATGTCATTTATGAATATATTCTCCCATACTGTAGGATGTCTTTTTGTTCTACTGATGGTGTCCTTTGCTGTACAGAAGCTTTTCAGCTTGATATAGTCCCACTTGTTCATTTTTGCTTTTGTTTCCCTTGCTCAGGGAGATATGTTCATAAAGAAGTCGGTCATGTTTATGTCCAAGAGATTTTGCCTATGTTTTTTTCTAAGATTTTTATGGTTTCATGACTTACATTCAGGTCTTTGATCCATTTTGAGTTTATTTTTGTGAATGGGGTCAGACAGTAGTCCAGTTTCATTCTCTTACATGTAGCTGTCCAGTTTTTCCAACACCAGCTGCTGAAGAGGCTGTCCTCTCCCCATTGTATATCCAAGGCTCCTTCATCATATATTAATTGACTGTATGTGTTTGGGTAAATGTCTGGATTTTCTATTCTGTTCCACTGGTCTGTGGGTCTGTTTTTGTGCCAGTACCAAATTGTCTTGATTACTGTGGCTTTGTAGTAGAGCTTGAAGTCAGGGAGTGTAATTCCCCCTGTTTTATTCCTCCTTCTCAGGATTGCTTTGGCTTTTTGGGGTCTTGTGGTTCCATATGAATTTTAGAACTGTTTGTTCCAGTTCATTGAAGAAAGCTGTTGGTATTTTAATAGGGATTGCGTTGAATCTGTAGATTGCTTTAGGTAGTATAGCCATTTTGACAATATTTATTCTTCCTAGCCAAGAGCATGGGATGCATTTCCATTTGTTAGTGTCCTCTTTAATTTCTCCTAGGAGTTCTTGTAGTTTTCAGGGTATAGGTCTTTCACTTCCTTCGTTAGGTTTATTCCTAGGTATTTTATTCTTTTTGATGCAATTGTGAATGGAATTGTTTTCCTGATTTCTCTTTCTGTTAGTTCATCGTTAGTGTATAGGAAGGCCACAGATTTCTGTGTGTTAATTTTGTATCCTGCAACTTTGCTGAATTCAGATATTAGTTCTAGTAGTTTTGGAGTGGAGTCTTTAGGGTTTTTTATGTACGATATCATGTCATCTGCAAACAGTGACAATTTGACTTCTTCTTTACCAATCTGGATGCCTTGTATATCTTTGTTTTGTCTGATTGCCATGGCTAGGACCTCCAGTACTATGTTGAATAACAGTGGAGAGAGTGGGCATCCCTGTCTTTTTCCCGATCTTAGATGAAAAGCTTTCAGCTTCTCGCTATTAAGTATGATGTTAGCTGTGGGTTTGTCATATATAGCCTTTATGATGTTGAGGTACTTGCCATCTATACCCATTCTGTTGAGAGTTTTAATCAAAAATGGATGCTGAATTTTGTCAAATGCTTTTTCAGCATCTATGGAGATGATCATGTGGTTTTTGTTCTTCTTTTTATTGATGTGATGGATGATGTTGATGGATTTTCGAATGTTGTACCATCCTTGCATCCCTGGGATGAATCCCACTTGATCATGGTGTATGATCCTCTTGATGTATTTTTGAATTTGGTTTGCTAATATTTTGTTGAGTATTTTTGCATCTACGTTCATCAGGGATATTGGTCTGTAATTTTCTTTTTTAGTGAGGTTTTTGCCCGGTTTTGGTATTAGAGTGATGCTGGCTTCATAGAAAGAGTTTGGAAGTATTCCCTCCTCTTCTATTTTTTGGAAAACTTTAAGGAGAATGGGTATTATTTCTTCTCTATATGTCTGGTAGAATTCAGAGGTGTATCCGTCTGGGCCGGAGATTTTGTTCTTGGGTAGTTTTTTTTTTTTTTTTTTTTTTTTTTTTTTTAGGAGAGCAAGGTACAGGCTTTTATTTAGAGATACAGTGAAAGGACAGAGCTCCCGGCTCACACCGGGAGGGGACAAGAGAGTCCCTCTTGGGTAGTTTTTGATTACTGATTCAATTTCATTGCTGGTGATTGGTCTGTTTAGTTTTTCTGTTTCTTACTTGGTCAGTCTTGGAAGGTTGTATTTTTGTAAGAAGTTGTCCATTTCTTCTAGGTTTTCCAGCTTGTTAGCATATAGATTCTCATAGTATTCTCTTATAATTCTTTGTATTTCTGTGGGGTCCGTCGTGCTTTTTCCTTTCTCATTTCTGATTCTGTTTATGTGTGTAGATTCTCTGTTTCTCTTAATGAGTCTGGCCAGGTGGTTATCTATTTTGTTTATTTTTTCAAAGAACCAACTCTTGGTTTCATTGATTTTTTCTATTGTTTTATTCTTCTCAGTTTTATTTATTTCTTCTCTGATCTTTATTATGTCCCTCCTTCTGGTGACTTTGGGCCTCATTTGTTCTTCTTTTTCCTATTTCAGTAATTGTGTCTTTAGACTATTCGTTTGGGAATGTTCTTCCTTCTTTAAATAGGCCTGGATTGCAGTATACTTTCCCCTTAGAACTGCCTTTCCTGCGTCCTACAAAAATTGTGGCTTTGTTATTGTCGTCATTAGTTTCCATATATTCTTTGATCTCTGTTTTGATTTGGTCATTGACCTATTGATTAATTAGGAGAATGTTGTTAAGCCTCCATGTATTTGTGAGCCTTTTTGGTTTCTTTGTACAATTTATTTCTAGCTTTATACCTTTGTTGGTAGAATTTCAAATATTTTTGAATTTACTGAGGTTCTTTTTGTGGCCTAGTATGTGGTCTATTCTGAAAATGTTCCATGTGCACTTGAGGAGAATGTGTATCCTGCTGCTTTTGGGTGCAGAGTTCTGTAGATATCTGTTAGGTCCATCTGTTCTAGTGTGTTGTTCAGTGCCTCCATGTCTTATTTTCCGTCTGGTTGATCTGTCCTTTGGAGTGAGTGGTGTTGAGTGAGTTGAAGTCTCCTAAAATGAGTGCATTGCTTTCTATTTCCTCCTGTAATTCTGTTAGTATTTGTTTCACATATGTCAGTGCTCCTGTGTTGGGTGCATATATATTTAAAATGGTTATATCCTCTTGTTGGAGTGACCCCTTTATCATTATGTAATGTCCTTTTTTATCTCTTGCTACTTTCTTCGTTTTGAAGTCTATTTTGTCAGATACAAGTACTGCAACACCTGTTTTTTTCTCCTTGTTGTTTGCATGAAATATCTTTTTCCATCCCTTCACCTTTAGTCTGTGTATATCTTTGGGTTTGAGGTGAGTCTCTTGTAAGCAGTGTATAGATGGGTCTTGCTTTTTTATCCATTCTATTACTCTGTGTCTTTTGATTGGTGCATTCAGTCCATTTACATTTAGGGTGATTATCTATAGATATGTATTTATTGCCATTGCTGGCTTTAGATTTGTGGTTACCAGGTTCAAGGGTAGCTTCTTTACTCTATAACAGTCTAACTTAACTTTTTTGTTAAGTTATTGTAAACACAGTCTGATGTTTCTTTATTTCTCTCCCCTGTTATTCTTCCTCCTCCATTCTTTATATACTAGGTGTTTTATTCTTTGCCTTTAGTTAGTATTTGGATGGTCTGCTTTCTTTGCTATGATTTTATTTTCTCTGGTGACATCTTTTTAGCCTTAGGAGTGCTTCCCTCTAGAGTAGTTTCTTTAAAATATCCTGTAGAGGTGGTTTATGGGAGGCAAATTCCCTCAGCTTTCACTTGTCTGGGAATTGTTTTATCCCTCCCTCAAATTTAAATGATAATCGTGCTGGATACAATATTCTTGGTTCGAGGCCCTTCTGTTTCATTACGTTAAATATATCATGCCATTCTCTTCTGGCCTGTAAGGTTTCTGTTGAGAAGTCTGATGATAGTCTGATGGGTTTTCCTTTGTAGGTGATCTTTTTTCTCTCTCTAGCTGCCTTTAATACTCTGTCCTTATCTTTGATCTTTGCCATCTTGATTATTATGTGTCTTGGTGTTGTCTTCTTTGGGTCCCTTGTGTTGGGAGATCTGTGGGCTTCCGTGGACTGTGAGACTATTTCCTTCCCCAGCGTGGGGAAGTTTTCAGCAATTATTTCTTCAAAGACACTTTCTATCCCTTTTTCTCTCTCTTCTTCCTCTGGTACTCCTATTATGCGAATATTGCTCCGTTTCGATTGGTCACACAGTTCTCTTAATATTCTTTCATTCCTAGAGATCCTTTTATCTTTCTCTGCCTCAGCTTCTCTGTATTCCTGTTCTCTGATTTCTATTCCATTAACAATATCTGGCACCTCATCCAGTCTGTTGCCAAGCCCGTCGATGGCTTGTCTCACATCTGCATCGTCTTTCCTCACTTCCCTCACTTCCTCCCTCAGCTCTTGCATATTTCTCTGTAGATCCATCAGTATGGTTATGACTTTTATTCTGAATTCTTTTTCAGGAAGATTGTGCATGTCCATCCCATCAGGCTCCCTCTCTGGGGTTGTCTGGGTAAGCTTTGTTTGTACCATAATCCTCTGTTTTTTCATGGCGATTGAAGTGGCCCCTGGTAGGCGCCATGTGTTTCAGCTGGGAGAACAAAGTCCCTTCCTGCTTGTTGTTCTCCTTGCCCTTCTCCCGGGCCTGAGCTGTTTTCCTGCACACCGCGAGGCAGTCTCTGGGATAATCCCCTGAAGTGCCTGTGTGCGGGGTCGCCCTCAGCCTAGCCTGTCAGGCTGCTGATCTCTTTGGGTATCCTCAGCGTGCCTGCTTTGCCCGGGCACTGGTCAGGGGGTCTGAAATTCCCCACGACTCCCACCCTGTTTGGCCGTGCGCGCTGGCACGATTTTGTTCCACTGTTGGGCCCTTGTCTCTTTAAGACTTTTTTTTAAAAAGTGCGTGCTTGTCTTTTGTCCCAGGGAGCCGGCTGAGGGGATCCGCTTGCATTCTCCATCTCGGATCCTGCACTTCTGTTTCTCTAATCTCCGATACACCACGCGAAGTGTGTCTGTGCTCCCGGTGCAGATCACCAGGGCTGGTTACTTGGGGGGCCTGTGCTTCCACTCCCTCCCCACTCTGAATCTGTTCCTCCCGCCCGTGCACTGGGTTGGGGGAGTGCTCGGGTCCCACCAGCTCGGCGCTTTGTATCTTACCTGCTTCGTGAGGTGCTGAGTTCTCTTAGATGTAGCTGTAGCCTGGCTGTTGGCCTGTATCTTCTGGTGTCTCTTTTAGGAATAGTTGTACTTGGTGTATTTTTGCAAATGTATATGGTTATAGGAGGACATTTCCCCCGCCCCGCTTATGCTGCCATCTTCATAGAAGTCCCAATTGTTTGTTTTTTATCTAAAAAGTATGTGAACTCATGAGGGTCATTTAGAAGGAGGTGGGTAGAGTAAATTTTTTTCAGCTTTTGTCTTCCAGCTGCAGAGATCTGAGACTGTGGAAGGGGGAGCATGATCTCAGAAAGGGAAAAAGAGTAAGAGGGAATGATCGGCTGGCTCTGGGTTGGCACACGCTTTGGGTGGCTTTAAAGTATTTATGTCCAGAAAGCCTGGACTAGGAACTACTGATTGCAGATTTCATGTCATTTCATCTAGGCACAGCATTTTCCTTCCTATTCCTAATTCTGTATCTTTGTATAATTTAGGAGTGATTCTTTGATATTTGAAGAAAGAGGCGTGTCCTCAATTGAGACAAAATTCTAAAGTAGTTCATCCATAGGAAAGCCCTTTTTTACATTTGATTAGGTTAATTTGAACTCTGTGGAAGGATTTCACTTCACATCTTTCCTGGTCTTTCGTTAACACCATTTAATCTAGAAATTAACCGCTGATAGGAACATCTTTATTCTAGCCTGCTCGTGATTGGTGTTCTCAGATGTGTGCTCTCCCACGGAATGGTTTGAAGTGATGGCTGCCCAATGTGGTGACCACTAGCCATATGTGGTCCTGAGCTGTTCAAATGGTGCAAGTTTCACTCAGATACTGACCTCTTTAGTTGTTTATTTTTAACTTTATTATTATTATTTTTTTAGTTTGGTATCATTAATCTACAATTACATGTGCAACATTATGGTTACTAAACTCCCCACTTCATCAAGTTTTAGTTGTTTAAGTCCCTGAAATTTAAATATTCATCTATGGCTGATGGCTACCATGTTGGAGAGCCCAAAGCTTACCCAACCTTCCTCCATTTCTTTCTCTCTAATCAAGAAAAGATTTCACTGCATCCACCATAAAAGTTTTTTATCCCTATGACCTCCCACGTTGACTGTGTCCACCGTAAGACCTTGCCAGATACCAATTACAATTACATTTCCTTTCAGTTTTGTATGTGTCGTACATCTTTGTCCCCTTTCTGCAAATGAATGTAGATCCAAATGACAATATTTGTGCAATGAATCCGATAACTATATAGTTAAAAATGTACTCTGTAATTAAATCTCAATGTTTAAATTCACAAGATTCGTGGGGAAGTCTCCTGCATATGTAAAAAAAACATATTCTTTACTGGCTGGAAGAAAATTCAGTTTGTCCCACCATGTATGAGCCAGATGAATATTTAAAAGTAATGAGACTGCATTTCCTCATCTAAAAATTGGAGGAATGCTCACTGCACCGTAAGTGATGGGTACTCTCGTAGGTGAACTGCAGAGAGTGCATGAGAGTGTTAGGTTTATGACAGTATGAGAAAGAAAGGACAATTTTCAGCGTGGATCACAAAACTATTCCCGATGGAGCAGAATACGGGATAAGGGAGACTGATGTGAATCTCTCAGGTGTGTACAGTAATAACGCTTACCATATGAATTTATGCCAAAACGTTACGTATGTCATGCCCCCCACTGCACATTGTAAATTTTCTTGGCTTTGCAGCCACATCTTTGCATCTGATTATGAATAATAAACCCCCAGTTTTTCATAATTGACAAAAAGTCATAATGTTTTCAATGCCGGTATACATCTAATGAACCAATAAGGGACAGAAATGAAAGCAATGGGGGTGGTCAGCTATCCAGGGTCGCCTTGAACTGCATGGATTTCAGTGTATTAACATGATAAACAGTGGAAATACATACATGGGGCTTCCGTAAGTGGACATCAAAAGCAACCCCTCCCTGGAACACTTACTGAGCATGTGAAACACTCTTAAACGTGATTCTATAATTAAACATATTGGCCCCAAAATGGGAAACATGGCTGCATTTCAGAGATTGCTATGGAACGAGATACCCTGTCTCTCTTCCCTCATTAGCTAGAGCAGTGGGTCTGATTTTAACAACCGGACGCTGCTGTCCTTGTGCAAGTTTGCACAAGCGTTCCACAAACAGCACGTGGCTTTGTTCCTGGGTGAGATGATGCTGGCGAAAGCACTTTTTAGACTCGTGTATGTTGCTTATAACATTGAGCTATGGTGTCATTATACATGTGGGTAGCTTTTCCTTGGGTGTTACTTCACCTGTTTTACTGTGGAATGAAGATAGAAAGGAAATACAACATAGAGGTAGATGTGCTTTGAGAGCTGCAGAATTCTGTAGACAGCCACACATTTAAGAAGCAAAAATATCATTCTTTGTAGATTTTACAAAACCGATGTCTAAGCTTCTCTGGAATTGAAATTCGTAAGCCTTCATAGCTTAAGACCGACATGTTTCATTTTGGTCAAGAATGAAAACATTGCAAAAGCAAGCACAGAATACTGGAGAAGGGAATCGCGGAGGCTGAAGGCACGTATTTGAATGTATGCTTCTGTTTTTATGGAGTGATGGAATGTCTTTGTCGTGTTCATCAAAGACTAAGAAAACAAGAGTTAACTCGGAAAAACCTCCTGAGTGAAAATAATTTCATGAATTGAATTCGTTATGTTCAAAGTCAAATACTGTATGCAGAGTCCCATTCTAACCCGAGTGTCTCAGATTTGACAAGAACCCATTATTTTCTCAATAAGATCACATTCCGACTGATAGAGCAACACAATATTTTCTGTATTTTTTTTGGAGCCATAAACAACATTGAGACTAAAGAAACCTCACAGTCTCTCTCCAGAAAAATTAATACACGCACATATGTATCGAGCAATTTTCTTGAAGACAATCCGTGGAAATGCATTAAAAAAATCAAAGTCAGTGGCGTCTACAGATTTTGGAAATTAGGACTGCAAATGCCAGAAAGAGAAGCTCTTTGCCCAATACACACCCCAAAAATTTGAGTTCTATTATTTTTACTCTTAGGCAATTTTTCTACTGTTTCAACTATCCTATCCTCTTTTTTATTATCATTTGTGTTTTAAATAATGACTCAAAATGTATTCTCCATGTAAGACATGTAAGCTGTAGGATGGCTTTGTCTTCCCTCCCTCTTCTGCACATCCAGCTAGGTTTCAAATCTCTCACCACGGTGGGACTGTGACAGATGGATCTCTGGAATTTGGGGGAGTTTAAAAAAATTTTTAAACTTAGCATTAAGTTGTAGAGTGGCCCTGCTTCTCTGTAGAGTTAGGTTGAGGGCTGGCATTGTGTCACTGTCTCTGTCTTCATTCTGTATCATTTTATCAGGAAATACCGGAGGTCACCAACAGCTACTATGACCTCAGTGTGTCTCTGGCATGGTGAGTTCGGGGTCGGCTGCTGTTTTGACAGCATTGTTTGCCAAGTGTGTTTCTTAATTACTGAACTTTCTCACCTATGTTTTATTTCAGCACCGTTTTGCTTTTATTGACATAGGCAGGTAGACTTAGCCCTCTAAGTTATCCACATATTGAGTTTTATGCAAGTGCCACTATACACTACAGAGTAGATTGTGTTATTGACGGTGGGAAGATCTCTCCCACAGATATGGTTGTGGGCACAAAAGCAACCTGGTGATTTTGTTACTCATTTTTCTCTTATTTTTATTTTGTAAATATGACCAACCGGAATGAGATTCATTGTAGTCTTAAAATTTTTATTTTTATTATTTTCTGTTTATTTCTCATGTCATGTTGAGAATATGTACAGATTTATGAAACACCAGAAATCTCATCAAGGCTCATTAAAAGTTCTCTTGATTAAACCAAAACTTCCACTGATATTCAAATGAATATTAATTTTTCTTTTTTATTCAGCTTGTACTTTTTTTTACCGTCACTTAATATTCAACCTTACTCACTGTGTTTTCAGTATGTTTCTGCTAAATAATAATCTGAAAATTTAAACATCACGAAATTGCACTTTCCATGTTAATGGGAAATAGAATCCATTTACTTTCAATGTGACAACCAATTTATTTATTATTTTATTCCTTTCAACTCAGTTTGTAGTTTTTAATATTTAGTTTTATTTTATTATGGTAAGGACACTTAACATGGAATCTAACCTTTTAACAGATCTTTAGTTTGGAATACAATCCTGTTCTCTTTTCTTTCTATATTTCTGATTCCTTAATTTAGATGATAGAAATTTCCTTTATTCTTCATTATGTAGGAAGCTCAGTTTTTTTTGTTCCTTTAATACTTCTTACATGTAACATTTGATCCATTCAAACCTACCTATTTTTATGTATTAAATCGGAGAGGAACTCCATAAGTTAATTAATTCCTCTAGTATCTATCTAATCTATCATCTATCTTTATATCTGCCTATATCCATCTCCCTATCTATCCATGTCTATCTATCTACCTCCCTATCATCCATCTGTCCGTCCATCATCTATCTCATTGCATTTGGGCTTTGAGCCCATCTGTACATTGCAGATTTTAGAGTAATTTGTCATCTCTACTAAAATTGTACATTTTCAATTTTTTCCATTTAGATCTGTAATCCATTTGGAGTCCATTTTTTGTGCACAGTGTAAATAAAGTAGGGAATCTTTTATTCCAGTTTGCCAAAACCATTTATTATGAAGTCCCTCTTGATTGGTGGATAACATCATCTTATGGACTAAATTTTCACATACAGTTGGGTCAATTCCTGGATCAATGTGTCCTTGATTGCAACAATATGGTGCTATTTTAGAGAAGATTGTTAGTATATTTCACATGGTTGAGCTCATGAAACACGACTGCTTGTTGATTTTTCCAGGGTTCCGCTTACTATCAGCTCCCTGAAGCACCTTTTCTCCCTGCCGCTATACACCCCGGGCGCTGGTGATAGATCAGTAACTTTACAAAGGCATATTCAGAGTGCAAATTATTAAGTGTAGTTTTCCCCACACCTTCATAGATAATGCTTTCATTAAACTTTCTTCTAGACACATTTTGAGGCAATCTGTTTCCAAAAAGGTTCTCCCTGCTCCAGCCCTTTCTGAGAACCCGGATATCACTATACCCTTTCCTATGTTGAGAAAACATGTCCTGGGGTCCACAGATCGGTCTGATTCCCCACCGACTTCTAAACTTGAGCCCTCCTTTGGAGCAGCGCATTTTCCTAGCACTGTTCCTGTGGCTATTTCCTTTGTTTGGTTTCTTCCTGTATTTGGTAATTTCTTTACAAAGACCAGAAACTTTCAGTGTTGGTCGCTTCTGCAAACATTGAAGAACCTGACCCACAGAGTGGTTACCTGCTGAGGACGGCCTCGTTACTTATTCGTGGAAAAGGAGGTACTTGATTGGATATGCACTTCTTATCATTCTTTTTTTTTTTTAAATCTCAGTGCAACTTTCTTTTTCCCTCTGGTCCCATCAGTGAAAAAACTTAATGGCCCTGTGCCGAATCCAGGCTCCCTGGAATGTAGACATTGCAGCCATCCTTGTGCGTTTGTCTCCACACACCACACCATGCTTGGTAACTAGCCAGCTTGACCGGTACTTGAAAGAAAGATAAAAATCCTAAGGCAGCGTCCATGCAAAGCATTTGTTGCTTCCATGGACAGATGGCAAAAATGTCTTCTTGGTGAAAGAATAACAGGTCAATTGTACGCTGTGACTTAATCACTTCTTGAGAAATAGAGCCCCTTGTGTTTGTCTTCGTAGGCAGGTCCTTCTAAAGTGTCTGGTTGAGTCATTACCTGTCCGTGCAGCCGTGACAGGGGACCCTGCTCATTTCCTGCATCACTTCTGTTAACCTTCACTAACCCAGGTTGGCGCCACTGTTTACTGACTCTTGAGGTCCACTCATGTCTGCCTCCTCTGTGTCCCTCCTGGCAAATGGGCAGGCTTCCTTTGAAAGTGTCAACAGGAAGCTGATGGTCTCACAGGGCAGCTCTAAGAACAGTGTTAATGACTGTACGATCTGTCCTTAGAGAGACCTTTGGTGGCCGCCCTGCAAGTCATACTCCTCCATTCTCCTTCCTCCAGGGGAATGCACCCACTGCTCTCCCAGGAGTATCTGTTCAAATAACACAATTGTGCGTCCCATTAATGCTACCTGTGGCTTTTGTCTGGATTTGCTATGATTTCTCAACATGGATCTTACGATGTGGCCGTTGAAACTGTGGGTCACCTGCCGGATACCCTCTAACCAGAGTTGAGAGCTAGTGAGCACCTTCCTCCAGGCATCCTGTATGTGTTAAATGGAGTTCAGTTAAACTGGGAGTTCTCAATCCTGCCTTAAAAAAAAAGAAATGCAAGACTTTAGCCTTTCTCTGTTACATTTCATCATAATTTAACTAGTCATTTCCATGTTTCTGTGATGTAAATCCTGCTCCAAGCAAGCTATCGCTCTTGAAACCAGCATGCCTTTTATGTCTCCATGCACACTCTGGAAAATCAGACGAACTAGGTGAGAGCCAGAGAAAATGCCCTTTTCTCGCGCAGCCCAAAGAAACTTACAGTAGCTTGATAATAAGACATAAGACGCCCTCCTCGGCACTTCCTGATAATTGTCACTCAACAATCTGCAAAATAGTTTTGTTACATGATTATCAATCTCAAAATTCCCCATAGTCTCTGTAAGAAACCACCATAAACATTGTGAGACGTTTTTCTCATGAGAGATCATTTCTCTCATGATCTTTCTTCAGCTTTAAATAGCATTTTTTTTCCTGTGCCTGTCTTTTACTTAAGTGTTTTCTTATATTCCATCCTAATACTTATCACGATGGGACTGAATTAGAATTTGATGAATATTGTCTATGTAGAAAGTTGCCCATTATTTAGGAACTGAACAACACACTTCTGAATTAATGTTGTTCAAAAGAAGACATCTTTATGGAAATTTTAAGAATAATTGGAATGGAAAGGAAATTAAAGTGTGTATCAAAATCTGTTGCTTGCAAGCAGTTCAGAACATTGTGGAAGATTTGTGTCTTTGAATGCTTATGTAAAAACACACAAGCGTATAAAATCAGCTAAGTTTTCACCTAGCAAGAGCAAGTTTAAAGGAAAATAGTAGACAGAATGATAAAATAAATATTAAATAACTGAAATAGAAAACTGAGTCATTAATTAACAAACCCTGAGTTGATTTTTCTACACACACACACACCAAGTATGTGTACAAGTGGTGAAGTCTGAAATAGGTCTGTAGTCTAGTTAATGGAAACATTTTATCAGTTTCAAAGTTCTGGTGCTGATATTGTCCTGTTAGTTATAAAATGTTATCTTTGGAGAAGCTGGTTAAGATACAAGTCACTGTGTTATTTTTATAGCTTGTTTTGAGTCTCTAAATATTTCAAAGTAATACTTTAAAAAAGCTGATTCTTTATAAAATCGGCAAACTTGGTGTATAAATAATGAGACCTCATAACAAAGGAAGTTTTAAAAATTATCAGTATAAGTGATAAGTGACACCATTCCAAGCATATAGACAAGAAAAAATAATAAAAAAAGATGGGTAACATCTTTATGCTAGCAAAGTGCACCACCTATTTGAAATGGACAAATTCTGCAAAAAAAAAAAAAATCAGGTTTTCCTCATAGTATTCAGAAAAGTTGTTTAAAACTGGATCATAAATCCAGTTACATTTGTAAGTGTAAAATGTTAAAATTAAATTTCAGAGTAAGGCATTTGTGTCACTGAGGTTGGAAAATACCTCTTAAACTGGACACACAAATTCAATACATAGGCTTCATTAAAATAAAACTATTTTGATGTTCAAAAGGAAAATTTAAGTCACAGATTGGGAGAAAATAAATGCATCACCTATAGCTGACACTGTTACAGAAAAGATTTTCCTACAAAACTTTTTGACAAGAAGAAAAAACAATTCTTTTTTTATTGTTAAGTATCATTGACATAAAATATATTGGTTTCAGGTATACAGTGTGGTGGTCTGACAATCACACGCATTACTAAATGTTCACCATGCTAAGTGCGGTTTCCATCTGTCACCACACAAAGATATTCCAGTACTATTGACTATATTCTCTATGTTGCACTTTCATCCCTGAATATGATTCAGCCTTTAAAAAGGAGACGCTGCCATTTACCCCCAGGTGGAGGATATGGTGCTGTGTGACATAGCCAGACGCAGAAGGGCAGACACCTCATGGTATATGGGGAGCCTCCCATAGTGGACCTCCTGAAAGCAGACAGTAGATGCGTGGTTACCAGCGGCCGGGAGGTCGAGGAGATGAGAGCTGGTCAAAGGGTACAAACGTCCAGCTTTAAGATGAATATGTTCTGGGGACTCAAGTACAGCATGGTGACTCTAGTTAACAATGCTCTGTGTGTGCTTCCATTTGACCAGGAGAGCAGATGTCAGGTTTCTCACCGTACACACAAAAACTGTGAGCTGTGTAAGGTGATGGATGTGTTCATTGGCTTGATTATGGACACTTATACGAAAATGTAGACGCCCCTCAGATCACCACACCAACACCTTCAGTTTATGCAATTTGCATTTGTCGACGGTATCTCAGTAAAGCTGGGAAAGTGGAAGACAGGTCAGAGAAGAAACGAAGCGTAAGCTCTGGTGCCTACATCCCGTTGGAGGATGTGAGAAATAGAACACTTAGTGTGCGAAGTTGCTCCCAGTGAAGCCACCCTGCATGCTTTCATTGATAAGTTCTAGAAAATGCAAGCTGAAAAGTACTGAGGATGCAGCTATCTGAGGTGAGGGACGTGTGCTTTATGCTGACTTTGGGTAATGAATAAAATGCATGCCCAAAAAGCCTGTTACGGGGGCTGCCCTAGGCATTGTCGGCTTCTGCATCCTTGCTAGTCTCTACCAACTTAGAAGCCTGTAGTCCTTTCATCCCCCACCCAGATCTCTCCAGACAGTGAGAAATGCCCACTGGAGAGAGAGTTGCCCTGATTTAAAATCAGAGCATTCACTAATAGGAAAAGATGCATGCACACCTATGTTCATTGTGGCATTATGTTCAATAGCCAAGATACAGAAGAAACCCAGGTGCCCATCTACAGGTGAGCGAATAAGGAAGAAGTGCTATATACAGAAAGCGGAGTATTACTGAGCCGTGAAAAAGGAACCTTGCCTTTTGTGACAATGATGGACGTGCAGGGTACCGTGCTAACTTAAAAGTTAGATAGAGAAAGACAAGTACATATGATTTCACTCACATGTGGAATCTTAAAAAAAAAGAAATGCGCCCATAAATATTGATAAGAGGCTGTTGCTTACCATAGGGAGGAGAGTGGGAGTTGTGTGAAATAGGTGAAAGGGATAAAGAGGTACAAACTTCAAAGTACAAAATAAATTAGTCATAAGAATGGAAATACAACACAGAAGAGAACCAATAATGTATTATCTTGGTATGGTAATGGGGGAACTACCCTTACAGTATTAAGCATTTAGGAGTATATATAATTATCAAACCACTGTGTTGTACATCTGAAACCAATATTGTATATCGACTATATTCCAATAAAAAAATAAAAACAGTTAATATATAAATTGGTACATAATAGTATATTACAGGATAGACTATCTTAACCAATTCAAATACAGACACCCTGACATTTCTTCCCCAAATAATTCAGGATACACCTCCAAAAATAAAAGAACATTTTTCATGCATGGCAACCGTTCATTTATCACACCTAATGAAAATAAAGCAAGTGTTCTGATGTCATAAAATCCTGTTATATTCCAGTTTCCTCAGGGGCCTCCAGTACTATTTTTGAGTCGATAGCGGGATGCTGTGTCTCCTAAAGGATATTGTGGTTGGACAGAGTCTCCCACTCTCCTTTTATCTGCTCCATCCATGAGAGCTCACAGCGTACTGCTGTTGTGTTTCCAAAATAACTTGGAAAAACTGTGCCCACTGTGCTTGCACAAACGGTGTGTGTGTAGAGATGTTAATGTCTCCTCGTCACACCTGAAAGACTGTCCTGTGATGGCATCCGGCACTTTCAACACAAGCGTATCGTCATGTACAGTCCTCCCTGTGGTTGAGCGAAACTACGTCACATAATGCAACTGAAAAGCCACATTAGACCCTTCAAAGATGACACTGGTACTCAGAAAGTGATATCTGCAGGCTTTTGACGAAACACAATCAGCTTCAAATGTCAAGTCACTCTTTGCACCAAGGTTTTCTGTTCTGATGTTTTGAATGCTTGCTCCTAAAGAAGGAGAGTCAGAAATGAGTCAGAAGACGACAGGTCTAACATCCAGAGTCCCAGATGAGAGGATGTTTTCTTTGTGCAAGCGTCTGGCAGGTGTCAGAACGACACCAGATGGTTACGGTCCAAACCCTGGGTTCCTTTACGCTAAGAGCTACTTTTCTCTAAAGCGGCTGTCTGATCTATAAAAGGTACTTTGCCGTTAAGAGTATGCCACTCCTGGTTCAAAGTAGCGCATTTGCTAAAAGTTCGAAGAGATGGCTTTTGGTGGACATATTTGTTAGATTTTCCTTTTACTACATTTAACATCACACCCGCGCACATGGTTAAACTGCTAACGACACACATTCTGTCTCGAAGTTCAGAGTAAATTTGCTAAAATTGTTTAATTGGCAAATAAATGGTTGAGTTAGCAGTTTGCCTGTGCACTAACCTATGCATTCATTGTCCAAATAATGATTGCAGGGACTTTCCATGTCAGATTTTTAAATGCATTACGTATTTTGTTTTATTAGACTTGGCTTGCCTTTTTTTTTTAATAGCCCTAAATCAGTGAACCCAGGTGCAAAATAGGAACTGTATTGCCACTAAATGGGGCTGAATATTACATTTTGTCTGAAACAGCACTGCTCTTTGTCATAAAATACACAGTAATCTCTCTCCAGTTGTCAGGCATCCTACCTATTGTAAAAATGTCTGTTACCAATTTAATTTTTCATTCATTTACCACAAAGCTAATGAGAAAAACTACCTTTGGTCAGATTCTGTACAAATCTTGAGTAATCTGACATTGAATCAACCTTGATGTCTATGTTTTTTTGAAGAAAATACAGGAAGGGTAGTTCAAATACACCTGGAAAATGTGGTGAGATGTGTTACAGTCGTACCACAGAGAGGCATCCGTTAGGGGGAGGTGAGAAAACCTGTGGGCGATGTAATAAGGTGGTAGGCAAAGAGATGATTTGTGTTGTTTTTCACACGGAGAACCTTATTTTAAAGGAGCCAGTGCCACTTGTAGGACTCAAAATAACGAACACAATACATGTGCTTTGCAAGAATGGTCTCTTTGAGCCTGAGGTATCTTCCCACCAAGCATTGACGATCACCTGTTCAGGGACAGGTGTCTTTAAAAAATATGTACAGTTACCTTTTTTGGAACCTGTGGTTCCCATTCTGTTATAGGAACTACATGCTGGCTTAATTTACTGGTCTGTTCTGAGACATGATTCACCATCTATAATTAAATCTTATTAACTCTATTTATGGAATCTAGCAGAGCAAGATACTCAAATAAAAAAAAAATGGGTCATTGACAATTATATCTCCTCATCCTTCTGTATGCTGGGCATGAAACTGTCAGAAAGCAGTCCACCCACAACAAGCCATAAATGAGGAGCTAATGCCTCTGTTTACACTCATGTGCTAAAATATTTTTAAATCGAACTTTCTCTTTAGAGATGTGCCCTACGTCAGGATGTTCTAGTTTACTTTCTGCTTCTAAACATTCATTGAGAGTGCCACACTCTATTAGCTTTTTAAAAATATTTTGAAATCGTCCTGTATAATCAGCTATCCGTAGCAGGACATCTGGAAAGATACACAAATGGCTTGACAGCAGTGATTACTCAGTGATGTATGAATAGATCCTTTGCATTTTCTTGTTTATATTTCTCTGCATTTATAAACATCTACTCAGTGAGCTTGACTTAGATATTCAGAAACTGCCATTTGAAAGAGTCTGTATGGCATATTCCCTCAAATTCTTGTGTTGAGCGGACATTACAGCTTCACAGTTGTATTGTGAAATGTCAAAATGTGTGTATTCTGGTTTTAATGAATGCTATATCCCAATTTGCTAAAAGTGTTTCTTCCTTCCTCCTAGGTTTTCAACCCAAATATGTTTTTGATCATCTGAAAATCAAACGTGCTTTAGAATTGCAGTTTTATAACATGAAATTAAAACACTGTCACAGTAAACATATGTTTGCCAGTAAAAGAGAAATAGCATCTCTTTACACTGGTTTCTTTTCTGACATTATTTAGGAGAATCGTCATAAATATTTAGCATGAAGAAAAAGCAAAGTATTACATTAATACCTCATTGATTACATGTCAAAACAATAATAGTTTGTATATGTTAAGCTAAATAATATATATGTTAGAGTCAGGTACACTTTGTTCCATTTCCCGTGTTTTCATGTGGCTGCTGGAAAATGTAAATGACCGTGGGTGTCTCCTGTTCCACTCATGATTGGTGACATTGATCTAGGGTAATACTTTTGACCCCATGGGCTGCTTAATATGATGGCAGGGGATGGACAGTCTTCTGGTTGATGACGTTTAGAGATACGAATCATGAGAGCTCTGAGCCCCCCAACTGAAATCAGAGCCTAATTTATCAGTTTCATATATGGGTCTCTGAAGAAAGAACACCCAATTCTAAAATGGTTGAAGACCATGCCTTTACGGGAGAGGAACGTTTGAAAGTCAAGGGTAGGGCTCAGTTTGGGGTCTGAGAAGGAAAAGAACAGCCTCAGGCCAGAGATGAAGGGTCGTGTCCTCGGGGATGGGCACATCCATGTTGAAGAGGTACCGGGGACACATTGGAGCCAAAGTCAATACAGGAAGATGTGGAGGTTGGAGAAGGGGTGGTGGGCGTTTATTCTTAGAACTCTGCCACGATTTAATAGGCGGGAGTCCTGGAGACATGCTGAGCAGCTGGACATACCTGTGACAGGTGCATCTCTGGGACAGTCAGGATTGATGTCTCTGCACATGAACAGCCGTAAATTAAGACGATAGCTCTCCTGGCAGTCAGTTAAACTATGGAGAGGTGTGTGGTTTTGTTCCCTCTTAATATGCAAGTTGAATGTGCAAAGCCAGTCCATTTACAGCTCCATAACTGAGATCAGCTCTCATTCCAGTAACCACATCATCCATAAGTCACTGGGGAGATGTGTTGCTAGCTTTTGACTTTTCTTCTCCGACAGGATTTAGGGTGGAAAAAGCATCTTGATGAATAGCCATTACAGAGAGGGATTTACTGCTCATCTGATGTTTCCAGGGGAATTTTGCTGGTGGACCCTCGGATCTGAGAAGCAAACCATCTCATATTGTCAAATAGTAAAAGTTTAAGAAATAAGAAAAGCTTTTAACCGTGAATTACGTCCCCAGCATGCCTGCTGAGGTGTTTCCCAAGGAACTGGATTAGTAGATTTTTCTCTTATCTGCAATTTTATTTTTCTCTTGAACATACCATTTCATCATTACTCAGAGTGAAAGGTTTTGTTCCCTTTATAAAGAAGAGTTTTGTTTTTCTATCTTGAAGTGTTCATTCAGCTGAAAATAGCTTCAAGTAAAAAGTGCTTAAATATTCCTTTATTCCAGGATGACTTTTTACATTTTGAATTCATTTTTGTCCTTCCCACATTACGCGGTTACACATGGCTGATGGTATAAGTCATATTTAGACAGAGCTCTAAAAGGGGATATATTTGGTAACTGGGGGGTAATTTTTAGTAACATCATTAGACAGGCATGTCCTGATACTTTGTTTCTCATCCTCAAACTAACCCAGGGACTGTTTTCTTAGTCGCGTCCTCACCTACCTGTTTATCGGAGAGCCAGCCGTCACTCTGATGTCAGCACCAGGAGGGAGGGCATTCGCCCATCACAGTATTCCCCGATGCAGCCCCAGATTCTTTGGTGGGCCATTTCATAATTTTGGTTCCTTGATTAATTTTATACTCACTTGCTAGGTCTGACAAACGCCTCGCTTTCTGAAGGTCATCTGCTCAAGAATCCTTAAATGTCGAATGTCTAGCATCTCTTGCAGGAAGGACTGACACCAGGTACCCAGGCTCCTCCAGTCTGGCATTATGGGTGTGGATGGCAGAAGAGGTGAGCGAGCACCTTGCCGGGGTGCCCGCTGCCTCGGGAGGAAATCACAGCCATGGGTATCCCAGGGTGGCATCAGAGTTGGGATGACTCCCCAGACGCCCTGTGGCTGTTATCTACACTGGACCAGTTCATAAGCTACTCTTGAATATTGTTGTTACAAGATTTCCATGCACCTGTATCCCCAGCCGTCCCAGTGTTGGGGATCTGTGCACTCTCTTTTCCTAAAGCATCTTTCTGCTTAACCAGCAAGAGCCGGCTTCAGACGGTGGGTGGCAATGAAGAGCACACATCCAAGGGAGCTGGTGGCCGGAGGTTTTCTTAGCATCCCCAGGTGTTAGGCAAGATCACCCCCAACACAGTGACAATTAGTAGATGCAAACATCTGTCTTTCCTCCCAGGTTTTTTCAGTGTTGATGAAAAGACCAACTAATGGTAGCACAGAAAAGAGTTTTCTTAAAGTACAGGGCCTCTTTTCCTGTGTACCTCCTAAATGAACCAGTCATTTGCTCAGTTTTGAATATTGCACTTGGCCTGGGAAGAGACTGGCTTACGGGCTTGGCATTGGGTATTTTCCAGGACAAGGTGAACCCAGACAAGAACAGAGCTGGTGAGAGTTAACCTGTGTGTACCGACAAGAGTAAACTGAGGAGTAGACAAAACTTCGGAAGCTAAGTTTGCTAATGAAAGTATTTGTGCCCCCAGAAAGCATAAAATGGCATAACTTGAAAACACTACAATACCAGGAAAAAACTATATTTGAGAAGAATCGGTGCATTTAAAATATGCCTATAGCATTTTTTTTTTTAAAAAGGTGATCTATGGTCACGTAAGTTCACCTTTCCTTTTAAGCTTCTTATAAACCAGAGTCTAGGTTTCCATTAGGATAGCGGCATGCCTAAAGGACTCGTATTCGTCTCAGATCATGAAATATGCCTGCAGTTTCATACGATCTCCAGTTTATGTACTTCTGTGTTATTTTAAGACATAAGTTCTGATACAATTTAAGAGAAATGACAGTGATTTATTCCTGTCAACTTTACGCTTTGACTTGCTCAGACATTGAAATGTTTTCTGAAAGTTAAATTAATATTGTCTTGAATCCTTAAGGTAACCAGTTCTTTGATGATAAAGTGCCAGATTATTAATTTGTTGTACGAGTTTTGCTCATGCAATATTTAACCTGTCAGGAGACAGCTTATTTCAGTGCATAACATAATAATAGTGTTCATGATATAAAACACTGTGCAGACCTTATATACTGAATTCTTTAATTTTATCTCAGCATTACTTCACATCCCCCCCATTTTATAGATGATACCGTGATAGGCTAAGCCACAGCTATCACTATTTATAATTCATTCCTTAGTTTCTGCAGATAACATATTGAGTCTTTCTAATGCTTTAAATTTAGCCATGATAATGTCTTGTTTACTCATGTCCTCATTTAATTAAAAAGGACACCTGCTTCCTGACAAGGGGTGGTACCACAGACTATCCTTGTACCGTGGTAAAATGATTTCAGTATTGTCATTTTACCAGCTGTCTATCTTGAAAAACCAAATGGGAAAACATTTCATTCTCAAAAAGTCTTCAAGCATTTGCTCTGTTTTTTTTTTTAAAACAAAACAAAACGGTGAAACAAACTCCAATAGTTAATTTTTAACAAAGTTTTCTCGAAGGTGTATCAGTTCTTTATATACATTGAGCCTCATGTGTCCATCATAGACCCTCACTCAGAACTACATCCTTTTTGTACGGCCTCCAAAGGGTTTTTGATTCGTTTCCTCCTTTGTCTATTACTGTCCCTACGGTAACTTAAAACATGACTTACAACATGTATGCTCTTTGACTTACATAACTCACTGAAGCGAATCCACACAGCGACAAAGCTCACATTCAGCATTTTCGATCGACGGCACTTTACCTGTTATTAGTTACAATGCAATTCATTAAAAATTTTACTTAATATTAGTTATGGTAATACTACTGAAAAATAACATCTGTCAGGATCTACCCAGAAAAAAAAAAGTACTGTTAGTATGTGCTTAAAGTTAGTGCAAATGTGGAGAGGGGGCTGAAGGGTGTGATTCAGTGTGGCTTACGAGGCGATCCAGCCTCCCTCCTGGGGCGTGGAGGAGACCTGGTGTCTCTCACGGGTACAGTTTGGGTCACCTACCGTACCGTTATAAATCCTCATTAAGAGTTAACATCTCCACCTGCTGTTTATAGTTTGTCTCTATGGTGGTAGTTCAGGCTGTGTGCTATTGACGGTTAATAGAAATTTAGTTCTTACCTGTCCATGTCACCTTCCTTATCAACTCCAAGATCTCTTAGTCCTGTGGGAGGAAAACCCACCTTCTTAAGAATCCGATTTGCATTGCAGTTGATTCATACACGAATATCGGCAACGCTGGTATTTTTCACAACACGAAATTGAAACATTTATGAACACGGCACGTACGTCCCTGGCTCGGGTCTTGTTCGGTTCCCTTCAGGACAGTTTGGTTCATTTCTTTCCGATGCTCTTTTTATTAAATGCGCTCTCAATGTTTTTTGATACTGGGTTTCAGATAGAATGTTTCTATATTGCTTCTAAGTTCTTGTTGCCAGAACAGAAAAAAAAGCAAGCAAACCAGAAAACTGAGAATTTTTGTTTATTTACTTTGTATTCCCTCATTTTGCCAAATTGAATTATTCCTTATTCCTTTGAATAGATTTTTAATAGCCTCTCAGATAAATATTCATGCTATCAATTAAAGGGATCCCATTTTATCTGTTTTTTTTTTATAGGACCTGTTCATTTACTTATCACATTGCATTTTTAAGAGGCTTAAGGCCCTTCTGACTGCTTTTTACTCTGATATCAGGATTGATAGAGTCCTTTCACGATTTGAGTTCTGGGTTTATTTACCCTTGTCTTACTACCTTTCCAAACTGGGCTGCAGAATTATTTCCAAATGCGCGTTCCACATCTCTGGATGGAATCCTAGGCCTTCTTCCACGGGTTGCCTTAATGAATTGTGTTGGTAGATTATCAAACACAGGAAGACCTTTGAATTCTTCACAGTGAACCCTGCTTAGGCAGAGGGCATCACTTTTTGATGTGTTAGATTAGAAAGGGATCTGTATCCTGCAGGGTTCTGCTCCAAGTGTTCCCACACATTCCCAGGTTTAGCACAAGGAGGAATCAACCCCTGTGTCTATCTCCTTGGTTTCTGGGGTACAGGGAATGCTGACATTAATTCAGAGCTGAGAGAAAACTGTCTTTAAGGACCCAGCTGTTTGTAGGAGTCCTGGACACCAGGGCTGCCCACATTCCTCCTTGATGCTTGTAAGGGACTCCACGTCCCCCCGACTCCTAACCCTTAGACCCAAGCAACTGTGTGGACAGGTCTCTTGAGACAGACAGTTGCATGAGGGAATCCCCCCGTTCAGAGCATTGATCAAATGTCTCCTGGCCTGGCATTTGTGGCCCACTGAGTCCAGATTTAAAAAGACAACAAATAGTTACTTTTTATTGTGCTGGAGAAGCAGTGTTGTTTCAAACAGAAAAACATAACAAATACACAGGTATCTTTCAGTTTTACACACGGGTATCCTTCTGAGAACCTTCACTATTTAGATATGGAACCTATGCAAAAATGCACCTAGATGAAACGCCACACGAAAATGTATTTTTATAATAAATGTAAGAAAGCCACAAATTTAACCTAGTTACAGTTTATTTTCTGTATTATACCTGCTTCATAAAGGATGACCCATCATGATGCATTTGTAAATCATCAGAATAAGTGTTTGTTTTCTAGGAACATACTTTAATCTGAGCAGTAAAATTTGCTGACTTGTGATTAAGTTCTTTTATTCAGTCATTGTAAAAATCTGTGCTTCATTTTTCTGCTTTCCAAAAAAAAAAAATACATAATGTGTTTAAATTTTAACAGAAGTACCATCTTTGAGCTCACATATTTTAGGCAGCAACAGTAATCTAGGATTTAGTTTCTCTCCCAATTAAATTCCACCTAATGTTCTTAGTGTCTAAATTGAATTTTATTGTACTGCCTAACTGCTGGTATTTCTATTTTTGTCTCAAAGATTTTTTTGCACATTATCCACTAATGAAGACATTTTAGAGAGCTAAATGTGGCAGTTTCTTCTAAATACAGACTCAGCCAGGCACCATTTTGCATGATGTTTATGCCACTTTATTACATGATATAGAGGAAACTAGATTCTCCAAGTGTTTCTACTCTGAAGAAATCTCTTTCTATTGCATGCTGCTGCTGTGAAGATATAAAAACCTAGCTTGACTATGTTTTAAAGTTGTCCCTTGTTTTAATATCTAGACTGCCAAGTCACGTTAGAGTTGTTAAATCAGGGAAATCATTATGAAAGAAGAGTTGAGACACACACATTTGCACGACCTGTCTGCTATTTAGGACAGGACAAAAATAAAAGGAACAAAAGCAGTTTGCATAGGAAGGCCAAGCAGAAAGCTAGTTTGGAGGCCAGGAAACAAGCCCATCTGAAGCTGGGTGATCTAAGACAGAGACAGAAAAAATCTCAAACGGTGAAGTCAAGCAAGTCGATTTTAGGCATTGCAAGTGATGATAGGAAACACCATTAATGACCTACTGAGTTATTTTTAAGCTGGAATTATGTTTCTCAAAGAAGAATAAACTCTAAATGAGGGTGTCCCATTTTTGTAAACATTTAAAAAAACCTAAAAGGGAAAAGTAAGCAGATACATCATCACACAAAGCATCAAAGTATTCATAAAATAGCACCATGTAGCATCAGCTTTAAATCACTTTTCTTTAGTGAAAGTATCAAATATGACAAGAAAAATGACCTATTGAAGGAATCAAGTTTATTTTCTAGGAAGACACGTGAAACTTCACATTTATTTGTTCATATTACATTTACTTTTTTAAAAACTGGAATGAGTATAGTCTCTCCTCCATTTGCAAACAGAGCAAAGATCTTGCAGAGATAGGGACTTCCCTGCAATGTCGTTTGCCCCACTGCTTACATCTGGTGGGACTGTGATTCAGAATCAGAGGCAAGGAAGTAGCCATATTACAAGGTGTCTCTCTAGTCTTGTGCTTTTTTTCATTTAGGTAAATGCCAGGAAGCAGCACCGTCAAGATACACTCTCCTCTTCCTAGTGACACCATCCCTCACGCTCTCCACCATCCTTAATCCCTGCCAATCACGCGTTTGTCCCCCTTCACTGTAATTTTGTCACTTGGAGACAAACACACTTTGAGAACATAGTATAAGCTGACTCAGAGTCTATGACCTTTTGATGTTACCATTCCTTCACTCAACAGAATGCCCTTGAGATCTGTTGAAGTTGTCGCTTATATTAAATTTTTTTTAAGTTGTTGAGTGATTTCCAAAATCCCTTTTTGTTATTTTATCCTTGTCTTTATAAATCTCAATGAGATTTTGGTGTTAATCCATTTAATACGTGATTTTGTACACAAAAATGTGTGCTTTATATATATTTTTTAATGGATTATACCATTCCCCCCCCCCACCCACAAAGCACAATATCACAGTTAATATGCTTTTCCCTATTAAAAATACACCCAAATAAAAATGGCTTGACCAATAAGGGTTTATATTTTGCAGGTAATGAGAAAGAGGCCAGAAGCTACTTTGAGGGTCTGTTCATTCAGCAGCTCAAGGATCTGGGGATCTTTGCAATGTTCTCGGCCTTTCTTGTCCTCAAAATGGCTGCAGTGGCTCCGAGCATCTGATATCGTCCATGCAACGTTCAATACCAGAAAGGAGCAGAGGCTCTTTTAATTGCATCCATCTGTCTTCATTCAATGCTGACAGTCCCAGGACATATCTCCCAGGCCTCAGTGACTGGAATGGGCTACATCTTCAAAACTGAAAAGGAGTCTGGCAGGTGAGTGCATGGTATTCAGCTTGTAAAATGAGATAATGGTCTGTAAACGTGAAAGGAAGGGGCAGGACCTGCAGGTGGGGAGGCCCCCAACAGAGTCCTCCGTCTCAGAAGGCACACCTGGCCCTAGGTCTTCCTTCAGAACCTCAGCTTTGCTCAGTCTGCTCTTAATATTGCCAGTGAAACTTTCTTTTAATTTGCATTAACTTTGGAATCTTACCTCTTCATTTTAGTGTTTTCCTTTTAAAATCCTTTAAGTGTGCATCACTTAAAAGCATGCAAACAGATTTTATTGTTATCATCTTAGTAGACGGTTTATATTTTGACAGGAATATTTACCTTCTCCATGTTTAGTGTGATAGCTGATATTTAATACTTGATTTTTTTCATCTTTATTGTTTTTATTGCATGGATGCCTTCTTTCTATATATGTTCTCAGCACAGTGAAATGTATATTCACATTGGCCTCCCCACCCACATCAACTTGGAGATTGGTCTAATACAGTTTTTTAAAAATAATGAATTCACGTGCCAAGTCAAAAAAATACGATTAAAATTTAAGTCTGATTTTCATATAAAGTCAGTCCTGCTGCTGTTTGAGCCCCCACTGTACCTAAAAGGTCATCACTTGGAAAATTTCTTTGGCAATCTATTCATTTACTATAGCTTACCTGACACAATCCATTTCAATTTTGTTCTGGAGATGCTTACCCCCTGTGCAATCTTCTCGAATTGGTAAATACAGATCACCCTCGTCTTCTCAAAGGTTTGCATATTCCATACAATTGGCATACAATTTATATAACCTAGTCTTGCAGAAATTTAGCGTATAACCTGTTGGTATTTCAAATGATACTGCATTGTTTATATTTAATATCTTGGGGAACCTTCAAGCACGAGTTGTTAGGGTGAATTCTGACAATCAGAACTGCTGAAACGATATTGGTGTGTTTTTTTACTTTGCAAGCATTGCAGGAACATCTTCTAAACGGGTTGAATCCATTTGTGTCATCCAAAATGCGTGCCTGTTTTCTTTTTAAATTTTCCCACGCTTTTTTTCCAGCACAGGATAAAACTTTTCTGTCTCTGCCAGTAGTTGAAAAATTCCTGTCTGTAACGAAATTTGCATCTCTTTGTGTGTGCAGAGCATTACCTTCATGACGAAAAGCCATCTTCGGCTGTACTTACATGGAGTCGGTAGTTTCATTTTCGGTTCGCTTATCTGTAAACTCTGACTCCGTGACCTTATCAAAAAATGTATTAGTGATGTGCACTCTGTGAGACGTTTTGATGGGTCAGTAAACTTTCCTGGTATTCCTCAGCTGGGGTTGCATTTCCAATTTCTTTTGAGTACTCATATCCATCCTCTGCCAAAAATCCCGGTTTTGCTCAAACACTTGAAAATGTATTCTTCTAAGCTTCTGTGAAGTTTCTCCTAACCTGTGTGGATTTTGGACTCAAGGGCTCTTACTGAGCACCCACTGTAGATTCCAGTGGTGTATGAGGTGTGGCGTGAGTCTGCGTATGTTAGCACTCCCACCTCGCCTCCCCTTGTGCAGAGACCTCAGACTGCGTGCGTGAGGCCAGCCTGCGTTCTCCATTGTTGAACTCAATACCCACACGAGGAAAATGAATCTCATGGGCTCACTGCATTTCGATAAGAGTGACAGGGGCTCTTGGCCCAAGGGGGTGAGCATTTCATGGACCGGTGGAGAAGTCCTCCCTTAACCGTTTGCAGACTTGACCCCACTGCACTCGAGTTAGTGAGGTAGATGGAAAGTCCTCGTCGAAGGTGATCGATCCCCTGATGCTAAAATGTGCTCTTTATGAAATTTTCCCTCAGTAAGTCTACATCCTGCGGTCACGGTGCATAATCCTTTTCACACGCGGCTGATTTGATGCGCAAGGTGTTCTTGAGGATTTGCGCGTATGCTCCTCAGAGATGTTGGGTGTAGTTTTCTTGTGTCTTAGCCTCCTTTGGGCTCAGGACAGTTGTCATGGATATGTCTTCTCATGTTTGGAAGGGCTCATGGAATTACATTAATTCTTCTAAAATATTAGGGAGAATTTATCAGTGGCAACTTGGGTGTATGTGTTTTAATTACTAACTCCATCTCTTCACTGTTAGAAGCCTGCTCAGATTTTTTTCCTTTCTTTGAGTCTGTCTCGTAATTTCTGCCTTTCTAGGACTCTGTCCATTTGTCTACGTCACCGAATCCGTTGGCGTATGGTCATTCAGACTGTCATTACACTATTTCTGCAAGATCAGTTTGTAATGTCCCTCTGCGATTCCTGATTTCAGTAATTTGTGTCGTATTTTTCTTGGCCGTTTAACCAAAGATGTGTCAATTTCGTTGATCTTTATGAAGAACCAACCTTTGCTCTCATTGATTTTTCTACATTGGTTTTCTATAGTCTATTTCATCTTTTCCTTTATTCTGCTCCAGTTGGGTTTAATTTGCTTCTCCCGACTCGGGGGCTTAAGCTGAATGGTTATGTGACTAGTCTGATATTGTCTTATTTTTCAGTACAGGCATTCACAGAGATAAATGGCTGATCACCTATAGTTTACTGATTTCACGTTCAGCACCCCTACGTCATTCTTTTCATTTTTACTGATCTCAAACCCTTCAAATTTTCCTTCTGCTGTCCTCCGGGGCCCTCTCGTTTTATGAGAGTGTGCTGTTTAATTTCCATACATTTATAAGTGTCCCAGATTCCCTTCTGTCGTGGATTACTTAGTCTGTTGTGGTCAGAGATCTACTTGGCACAATTTTAATTCCTTAAAGTCGATAGACGCTCATTGTACAACTCAATCGTTTTTAAGCAAGAATGTGTTCCCTGTGCTTTTGAGCACAGCGTGCATTCTGGTAGGTCATGTGGGGAAGGAGATGTCTCACTGGGCAAGAATCAGTCGAGTAAAAAAAAAAAAAAATTCTTAAAAAAAAACACATAAATGGAACTTTTCCAGAGGGTTTTCAAACAGGTCAGATAGAAAAGAGTCCCTTGGAGTGCCTGGGGCTTTTGAGGAATATGCTTCCAAGCAGTTGGATACCCTGAAGCTGTGTGGGAGGAAGTGAAATGGGTCAACTTAAAATATCACAGGTGACCAGCTCTTCCCCATATTCAGCCATTTTCCTTGAACTAACTGCCCTCTGATTGTTGCAAGCTTTGGTTAATTAGCAGAGTTTTGAATACTTTTATGTTGACACCTTTAGCATTACTTTTACGGAGGAGCAGATTTCCAAAAGTCCTTGCCCTACCATTTCCAAAGCAATTCCCACTTCATTTTATTACATTTTGTCTTTACCTGGATGAATGTTCTAAATTTCTGAGTTTCAGTTGCTTGCATTTGTTTCTAAGTTGCTCAGAAAGATCCTTGCAACATTTGTTTTCATTGATGTATATAGTTGATGTGCTATATTATATTGGTTGTAAGTCTGCAACATAGTAATTCACAGTTACTTATACATTACTAAATCCTCACCCCAATTAGCGCAGTTACTGTCAGCATAGAAAGATGTTAAAAAACCATTGACTCTGTTCTCTATGCCGTACTTTCATCCCTGTGACTAATTTATATTATGTACCATCAATTTTTAACGTGAATCAAACGGATATATATTGAAGGCTGCTTGTGTCTAAGCTTTGCCAATTCACATTTGAATTATCATTAAATTCCAAGTATTTTCTAATGGTCTGTATTTATCTATTTTGTCCCAGGGGTTGCTTAATTGTGTTTTCCTTAATTTACGAACATTTGGGAATTTTCTAGTTGTTGTGTTTTTGCTCTGTAATTTCGAATTCTGCTGTGATTGGAGAACAAGTCCTGCATATTTTCAGTCTGTGAAGGGTTGTTGACAAGTTGTTTTATGGTTTGGCGTACGGTCAAAATTGGCATGGTATTTTTCCTTGTGCAACAGTGATAAATTAAGGGCTGTTACTTGAGCCCATAAATAGTGCTCTGGACCCATACTTAGAAGATCTGAAATGTCATCTTTTTCCTTGATGGAGTGATGGGTTTGCCTTAAAGATATAACTCCCACAGCCTCTCTCCCCTGGGTTGCCCTGTGTATAGCAGAAACTTTAAAAAATAGGTGTCTGAGTAATTAGTAATTAGTCTGTTATCCCATGGGGTAGATCTATAAAAGCCAGAGGCATGCAGACCCTAGACATTAGATATCAGAAAAGATCATCTAATGCCAAAGACGAGAAATAGGAAAACAGAAGCAAAGTACCCAAAACAGCAGAAATAACCCCCAAGTGACATTGTCTGATGCCATAATTCTGTTTCTGTAATTTTTCCATAATGTTTCTATAATTCTCAGTTGTGAAGATGTAGAGATTGAGCTGATCCTTCGGTCTGTCTGCAGTCATGCAAACGTTCAGCTGTGTGCACAGTGGGCTGTGAAGTTGGTGAGATACCCATACATCAAGGTTTCTTTTTAATAAATGGGTACCAATGCGAGCTTGAGCGTCCACAGGGAACTTGTTTATCTCTGAAGTGTAAGATGATGATAATTAGGATGTCCTCGGGGATAATTAAAAGCAGATTGCTCTGTGCATGAATCCTGAACAAGGTCTGATTCAAGAATCTGATACCCCAAACAGGAGTCCACATATGCACACACCTGTTTTTATAGCTCGTACACCAGACGATGATTTCCCTGCCGACGCTGAGTTGTAGTCATCTAAAGGTATCTTATGAAATAATGGAAACCAAGGACTAACTTATCCTTTTTTGCAAATACAGCAACAGAAAGACATATTAGTTGTCTGTCCCATTCCTTAGTGAGTGACGTAGAATTTAAAGGAACATGGAGAAGCCATGTCTATTTTTAATGATGAAGGGAGGATGTGTACTGTCTTATACACATATGCACTTTTACACTGGGATCCAGGAATGAGACTTGACAATATATACAGGCATGTGTAGGGGATAGTGATTGTCCTATAACTGTACGGAGCTCTTCACAGCAGTCTTCTGAACCTTAGGTGGGGAATTACTTAAGCATATTAGCTAATTACACAAGGCCTGGTCTCTGGAATATGTTGTATGCTTTGCAGTAAATGTACAAATGGGAAGATGGAAATAGGCACACAGTGTCTTCAGTTGTATACGCTAACATTTCACGTGCACACACAGATTGCCTTTGGTTTACTTTGCTTTGGACCCAGCTGTTCCGAGCGGCTGAGAATCTGTTCTCTCCTGAGTACGCTGTGGCCGTGACAAACGTCCCGGCATTTGTGAGCGCATGGACCATCCCTTTGGCAAAGGAATGTCTTGTCTCCAGGTGTTTTGGGGCAGAGAGCAAGGATTTCGGAGACAAAACACAATTCCTGTGCCCTCTACTATCCGTTGCAACTCCTCCTAATGCAAGACCCCAAACCTGAAATTGAGGGCTATCCCTTGCTTTTTACCCTTTAGGGTTCCTTTTCTTAGGATTTTGGGGCACTTTACAGTCTTCAAAGGTACCTATTTACATTGAAGTGTGTTGGCATTTGACTAGGATTCATATCCATCAGTGACCCTACATGTACACCCCAGGTAAGGGGAATCCACATATATTTGAACAGAGATATTCTGCCCACTTGGTCAGGGAAAAGTAAAATATAAATTCATGGTGTTTTTTTGGGGGGGGTGGGGCCGAAGGACTACATTCTTATTTTTTACTGAAGTGTCGTCGATATACCATCTTATATTGGATTCAAGCATAGAACACGGTGGTTCAACGGTTCCCCATATTATCAAATCCTCACCCTCACTGGTGTAGTTACTGGGAGTATAGAAAGATGTTACAGAATCCTTGACTGTATTCTCCAGGCTGTACTGCCATCCCCATGATCAACTTACATGGTGATTGCAAATCATTCTGCCCCTTTATCCCCCTTCTCCCTCCCGCCGAACGCACCCCAACCCCTTCTCCTCGGTGGCCACGAGTCAGTTCTCCGTGTCTGTGAGTCTCCTGCTGTTCTGTTCCTTCTGTTTTGCTTTGTGTTTATACTCCACAAATAACTGAAATCATATAGTATTTGCCTTTCTCTGCCTGGCTTATTTCACGAGCATAAATACCCTCTAGATCCATCCACGTTGTAGCAAATAGCAGGATTTCTTTTCTTTTTATGGCTGAATAAATAGTCCATGGTGATAAATACTTGCTGTTGGAGGCTTACCCCCTTAGACTCTTCTTCCGTGATGACAAGGGGCAAAGGGTGAACGATTTCATGATCTGTGGCTCAGGTTTAATCCTGCTGAACACAGTCTTCGGCTGTCGGGATACGACCAGCACCCTAACTTTACACCTGTATGGTCTCGCGTAGGGAAAAGGCTGGGATACGGCCCGAGCATGTTGTGAGTTTTAGATGGTCACACAGTGTCACCCTCCTACCTGCAGCTCCCTGTTGGGTACAAGGTTTGGGCAGGGGTCACCCTGGGCAGACGTGGTGTCTGTCCCTCTGCCGTCATGCCTCCAGCTGAACGTATGACCTCTTGCTGACACCTGGTATAAACCTGCTGTGAACACCAGCGGGTTCCTGACTCTGGGTCCCTTACGCTGAATACTCATCTTTTCATAACCTGCAAGCTAGTCTTCAAAGTCCATCAGTGTGACATATCAATGCAATTGGGTGTCCTGTGTACATCCACCCTCACATTTTCCTAAATCTCCGATATCTTTGTCATTCTCTCTGGCTATCCATAGCCACGTGGGGTTTTTATGTGTGTTTTGCACGTTTATTATGTTCCTCGATGGTAAAGCAATTTCTCAACTTCAACATTATTGGCATTTAGGGTGATTAATTCTCTACTCTGGGGGCTGTTCTAGGCACTGTAGGATGTCTGGATGCCAGGAACAGCCTAAGTCGGGATGACCCACACTATCGTCCACACATTGCCCCGTGTGCCTTGGAGTGGGGGATCGAAATTGCCCGGTTTAGACCCACCACTGCAGACAATTTAATAGCACATCCCCAGTCCCTGCATTGGATACCAACTGTCATGATGCTGAGGACCATAACGACCTGGTAGGTCCTCAGTCAGTATTTGTTGCATTTCATTGCCTGAATCCCATGATTAAAATTCCTTGAAATAGCAGAAGGGTTTTGTAGATCAACCATCTCTTATTTCAAGAGATGATGGCAACAACATTAAACAGATTCAACCATGGACTTGAAACTTGAAATCCACATAAATCTTCATTATCGTAATAATCAAAGGCAAAAATAGCCACCCTCATGTCTCAGAGGGACAGACCACACTCATTTCTACTCAATAGCTCCAGGTTTAAGAGCGGGAGAGACCAGTTATGATCAGAGATTTATTTTCACATTGAAAATAGTCCGTTTCACTCTTTTTTACCTCATATAAATAGCACAATCCCTGTGCCCATGCATCCAACTCCCACATACTCTCCCTGCAGTTGTATTTCCATGAAGTTAAAACACTGGGTAAAGAATGCAGAGCCCGCTTCTCCCCCAAGCAGGTCGGTCACATGGCTATGCAGTTTGCGTCCTCTGAGGTTGTGCAGACGTGAGCATCTTATGATGCTTGCCTATTTCTACTTAGGTCAGCTTGGAGAGAAAGAGGTCCTCGTTATGACATAGTCCAAGCTGCTAGTGAAATATGTTTTTGCTCTACGCGTAAAGAGAAACCATGTCATTCCTTGTGGGTTAAATTTGCCTCGTGACGGGTTCCCAAGTATGCTTCCCATGTTTCCTTTGGAATTGCACAGTCTGACTCAGTTATGCATCCATGGAGACTCAGGAAATAATGCAGAGAGAGAGAAGGAGCAGATTGGCACAGCTGCCCCCTAAGCTTAGAGAACATACAGCAGCAGAAACAGGACTGGCTATGTTTGAAGGATGAGTCGTGTGGCTGGAGTATCATGAACAAGGGAAAACGCTGTACAAATGCATCAATCCAAGCAGACAATATCTCACTGGCCTTGGCAAATGTTGTGGGTTTAAGTAAAAACAAAAAACAAAAAACAATGAGTGCATTGTAAATAAGTGGGTGGTGCAATCCGATGTATGCTTGGGGGCATCTCCTGCGCTGCATGGAGAGAATGTGTTTTTAGAAGCAGGGGACCAGGTGGGAGGCAGGTGATGTAAGAACTACTGAGGCACAGATGGAGATGAACATGTCAGGTAGTGGGTTCCCTTTGGATGGAGGACTGTCGGATTCGATGCCCAGCGTCAGGAAAAAGAGGAATCCACCGTGAACCTGTGGGATTCAACAACAGAGCATTCCCATTTCCAGAAATCGTAAAAACTAGAGTTTTCTGGGATGAAGACCCAAACCTCTCTCTGGAACATGTTGAATTTGACGGGACTGTGGAGATGGAAATTGAGATATTTTTCAACATCTGGCACTCTTCCTAGATGGTGTGTTTGTGTGTGTGTATGTGTGTACATTGTCTCTTTTTTTTTTAATCGTACTTGCAAGTTAAGGTGGTGATCGCTTACCAAGGGCTTTGTTTCATTGCCGATTCTCTTGCTGTCCCTCCACATTGTTAAGGACTACAGTACTGGGGAGTGAGTCTGTGTGATAAAGGAACTTCAAAAACAACCAGAATCGATCCAGATGTAAAGGAGGGAATGCATAAATCTTACCTCCACAGAGGAAGCCTGTGTGTCTTTTAAAAGAAAAGACAGGGTTCTGTAACAATAGGTAATTATGCCAAACAACATTTCAAGTGCAAAGTTATCATGAACAGTAAGTGTGGAATGATTTCTGTGTCAGAGTTTTGCAGAGAAACAGAACCAGTGAAGAAATGTGTTTAAGGGAATTGGCGCACTTGATGGTGGAGCTGAATTCTTTCTTCTCCAGGAAACCTCAGCTTTTGCTCTGAAGGCCTTCAACTGACTGGATGAGACCCGTGCACACTATTAAGGGTCATGTCCCTTATATAAAGTCACCTTTATATATGTGAACCAAAATACCCTTGCAGCAGCGCCTAAGTTCATGTTTGGCCATGACAGGGCACCATAGCATCACCAAGTTGATGGGTAAAATGACCTGCCAAAATTCTATTTTTATGTTTTTTAAAAAATGTGTCTGTGTAGATTTAGAATGATGCATAGCAAGGTTTTTAACTGATTCAGGGGTTTATCTCTGGGATTGAATGGGACTGAGAGAAGGGATAAAAAATGTAGCACCGGCTGTGTGACACAGATGACATTTCACTGAAATCAAGTCATTGCTACAAAGAAAGAAACATGTAAATCATACTGTGTCCTTACTGCAGGTGAACCCTATAAAATTCATGTCACCCAGACAGAATAAAGCAAAGCCCCAAACAGGCAGAAATCCAGTTTGGTCTGTTACCAAGGAGTAAAGTTGGAGATGGAATCGCACGCCTGAGAACCTTTGCACACAGACGTCCACACCTAAGATGGGAGGCGCGAGGCCTCCAGATTTGGTGGGAATCACCCTCCAGCTCAAGCTTTAGATTTTGAACTTCATCCCTTACACCTTTCGGGGGCCTGATCGTGTTCAAATATGTTTTTTGTTCATTTCTTAATAATGTTCAGGACTGTGTTTGCAAACAAGTAAATCAAGATGCTGGGTTGCAGGAGGTAATATGCTTTGTTTGGCAGAGAAGTTCAGCTAGCAAGGGACTTCAAATGGTTGTACCCTTAGACTGAGTCATTCCATTCCTAAGACTTCATACTCTTAGTGGGTCCAAGAGGCAAGTTGCTTAATAGGAGAGAGTTCACAGTGTTTTGAATTTCAAGCTGAGAAAAAGAATCCATGTGCTCAGTTATCAATTAATCAACTACAAGAAAGCTTCTGATGTAATCTGAAATGGACATTGGACAAAGACCTCTCTCTCTCTTTTCCTCCTGTTCTGGTGGCTTAGATCTGCCTCAGTCTGCTAGGCTGATGAAGTCCAGGACCCGGGGCTTGTTCAAGATTTCATATGCCCAACTAGCATGGCCTTTGTTCTGAAAGGAATAGATCCTGGACTCCACAGTCTGTCGTGGGCTCCTCTGTGTTTTAACCCCTGTGAAAGCTGAGAATCAAGGCGGAGACTGTCTAATTTAAGGAAGAAAGCTGTTTTTCAAGGTCTTGAAAGTGGATTGGTACACGGTTTCTAGGGTTGAAGAATCTAGAGGGAGCGATTTCACTGTCATGGGCTAGTGTGTGCTTTCTGACTGGTCTTTCTTTCCCCACAATAGTCTGTTGAAAGAGTGTAGGGTCCAGAGATTCTGTGCCTGGGGAAACACCATGACATATCTCTATTGCTTTGGCTAGCAATATTTCTTTTCCATCTTTACCGCTGAGCTGGAAGGGCCCTGGAATTAGTACCACTCCCCGCAGGGGCCCCTGAGAAGGGTTATCTATCTATGTATCCATCCGTGTATCTATGCAGCCATCCAGCCATCTATTTACCTACCTACCTATGACATCTGCCCGTCCTCTGTCCGTGTTTGTATGTATATCACCTGTCATCTCTCTAATATATAAAGAAATCACAAGACACTTTAAGTGTTTTTAAAGCATCCAGTTTTGCACAGTATGATTTTGCAAAATCCATTTGACTATCGGCTTGGAATACGTAAAAATGAAAAACTAAATCCCCATTATGGGAAGGAAGAAGACTTCATGAGCCAGAGTTAAAAAAAAGATTTGGAGACTGTATTTCCCAAAGTATGATTAAGAGTGAAGTCTGCTAATTATGGCTAATGAACTAATTAAGTTTATAATATCCTTCTATACTCTGGGATGGTGTGCATGTATTTAGAATTCTAGATGAGTCTTTTAGGACCGGAGAGATGTGTTGAGGTCACACTCACAACTTCCAGGAGTGTTCTGCTGTTCACACAGCAGTCCACGGTGGGGAGGTCATAACCTACCCGCTAAGATTTCCAAATCCCCCACAGACCATGTACCAGTCATATCGTCCAGAGCACCATGCTTCTGCATTTCTCTCGTTTCCCTCATCTGCAAATAGGGCTCACAAAAGTACCCTTCAAGCCTGCAGTTTCGTTTTTGTTCATCCTTTTGGGGTGCCGTGTTTGCACATTTTGTGATTTCATCCTCCTCTTTACCTACCCAGTGTCCTTTCCTAGTATTCAGCATGACGATGCCCTACAAACTCATGGTGAAAACTGAATTAGACTGTGTTCACTATCACCAGGTTGTGGTCTTTTAGTCAAGATCAATCAGGGAAAAATATCAGGAAATGTATCAATCTTCCTATCAGTCTACACACACACACAGACACACAGACACACACACACACACACACACACACACACACGATAAAGGATCTTTGAAAACTTCTATGAGTAACTAAGATAAGAAAATAAAATGGGCTCACTGAGAAATCGTTAAAAGAAATGCTTGACTTTCTTGTTCAAGCGTTGAGATAAAAATGCTCCCACATAGCCTGCCCTGGACTTGAAAGCATAATTAATGCTATTAGCGTTGAAACTTACATTGTACATCTTTAAGAAATGTTGGAGTTGGCCGTGCATTTTGAAGCATTCTTTATTATCCAATATGCACTTGTGCTAGATGGCAGAAAAATTAGAAAAAGCCAAGAGTAGGTATGATGAGTAACTTTCTTCAGGGCAATTTAATTATAAAAGAGATGAATCTTCAAAGATCGTGTCATCCTGAGATAGTGTTATACAACAGGGGACTAACTAGATCCTACCTTTAAAGGAGAACATTTTGAACTCTTGGCTTTTATTCATAGTCTTGCACTAGAAGAGTGGTTTTGACATAAATAGATCTGGTTTCTAAGGACTAAATTCTGTTATAAGCCACAAAGAGGGAAACATAATCCCATTTAAAAAAGAAAGAAAGGATGTTGCAATCTTCAAAGAACCTTGATTTATTTTTGATGACCCTTTAAAGATAATATATCATTTGGGAAGAAGGCTCTGAAGACACAAACAGAAATTAGTTGAATTATTCATTTCTGTTAAATATATTATGGTTGGTTTATAGGACTTCATAGTATCTGACAGTAATAAATCAGAGTAATTACATTTAAAAACATTTGGACAGAAAGAGATGACGCTTTTACACAACTTGCTTTGAAAAGCTTTTCCCATGGTTATTGATAGGACAGAGACTCATTGTAAGGTTTTAAATGGGATTTTTGCTACAGTAAAACAAAATGGATAAAATTGCATTATCGGAAATCACGTTGTGATTCATTGTGTCAGTCTTTTGTTTCGTAAATTGTCACCAAGTTTTTGTGTAATCAAAGCCTTCTGAATAGGTCACAGCCAGAGGCTGAATACTCTTCCCTGCTGAATACTATTTTAAAGGGAAAATGCCAACAGGATGTTCCCATTGTGTCCTGCGTAAATGTACAAAGAGCTCACGAAGCTGTTATTTCCATCTGGAGGTGGGTTGAAATTCAGAGATGCACATAAACACCAGCCACTTACAAATACACTCTGATATCTTACATAGCATGACCATGTATTTGTTAAAAGAAATTTGTCAACGTGCTATAATAATTATATTACACTTGAATACCAAAAAGAAAATGAAATCCCCACCCCGCAAGAAACTTTTCTGCATTTGGAGCCTTCCACCAACACATGGTCCTTCTGTGACAAAGAGGGGTTGGCACCCAGCCCAGATCAGTTCTCTTCTCCTGATAATAGGCTGATAGCTGGGTGGGGTGGCCGGACCAGAGATAAACTTAAAAAAGAAGGAGTAGACCCCAAATGGAGTCCCTTGTGCTAAGCCCCTCCTCACTAAACCAAGACAAGGCTCTGAAGACACACAGAAATTAGCTGAATTATTCATTTCTATTAAATATGTTACAGTTGGTTTATAGGACTTTATAATATCTGGCAGTAATACATCAGAATAATTACGTTTAAAAACATTTGGACAGAAATAGATGGTGCCGTTACGCAGCTTGTTTCTCCACCTAGTGTCAAGTCTCAGCCTCTCCCGGAAAAGCCAGCTTAAACCATCCATGTGGAATCACCTGGTGAGCGCTGGAAAGATGATCTGCCTCACAGACCCCTGCAACTCCTGAAAGAAGGTCCCATTCCCACAACCACATTCCACTCTTTGCTGGAATCGTCCTGTCCCCCACCCCCAGTGCCTCTGAACGTCTTCGATTTTGCACAGCTCCGTGGAGCTCCTCTCTGTCTGCAGGAAGACATACTGCCCCATTTGTGAACCACCAAATAAGGGCGATAAGATCTGTAAAAGGTGCTCCATTCAATTTTCTTTTTCCAGTACAACTGACAAGTCCCTCTGATGGTTCACTGTGGTCTTGTGACTACGTTCTTTCTGATTGACAGTCAAACCCTTGTAGACATCGTGGGACATAGAGGTAATTGGCATCCATGGAACATGTGCTTTTCCAGCCCAACATGAAAGGAATCAACCAGAACTGGGGCCTTGGAAATTACGGAGTTGAAAATGGTTATCATGAGGAGCTTGGATACCTGCATGACTCTGTGGAGCAGAGTCTCAGGCATCAACCCGGAAAATGGGAGACGAGCTTCCTCCATTAGAGCCCTTGAATTTGTAACATTTCATAGGACAGCGTCGTACGTTTTTGGCTGGATCATACAGCTGGAATTATTTATATGACTGTCTTTCTTCATGCCAAGTGAACTCATTGCCGTTCAAAAATAACATTTGAAGGCATTTTACTTCTGGTATATTTTCAAATGGGAGAGTACACGATGTTAATATTTTTTCAAAAATGTTGCTTATGATAGATGGTTCTTGAAACCTGAAGCTCTCTCCTTCAGAGAAACAAAGATGCATTCATGTTTTCTCTTGTTTACTTACACATGTATGCAGAGGTTTCCTTCAAGTCTCCTATTATTTTTTTTTTTAAGAAGTTCATGTTTCATTATAGGGGACAGAGAAATACTTGGGAGCTCATCAGACTGCAATCAGAGAACCTGTTTCAGTTTTTAGCATTGAAGGCATGGGGCTCATTAATAAATGTGTCTGATTCTTAGTTTTTATGTATGGAAAGGGATGCCAGTGGAATCAAACGATAGCACAAACATGGTTTTTTATCTCCGCAGAAAGTTAAGTCAGTTACATGATGTCCTATTCCCATGTCAGTGGTTGAATTGTGATTTAAGTGATGTAAGGGAGAAATATAAAGTCGTTTAGGAAAAGTATTTAAAACCAAATTACCAAGGCTCTACATTTTACTAGAAACTAGGAAATAACTTACTTTTCAGTATGGAAAATTGATATTTGTGTTGAATTTTTCATTTTCAATAAAACATGTAGGTTTCCAACAGTTTGTTTAATCAGGCAACTTTCCTTAGAACTGTTTTATCTCCAATATGAAAAAGCTTGAAAATGGCTATTTTTGAATAAATGTTACTGGTCAAAGATACGGGACAGCTCCAAGGTGCCATGAATGAACGATCATCTGTTTAATTGCTAGATGCTATATACTGCACAAATTAAATCTGTCTTGTTGATCAGGGATGTATCTATTTTATAAAAATTGATGATTTTTTGAGCGTCAAAAATTTTTAAATAACAATGTCCTGTATCAACAATACAGTGTACATGGATCACACCCTAAAAAGAAGTTTGCAGGTAGAACCTAATGGTTTGGAAATAGCAGTCATAGACAGTTTATTCACCTCTGAACATTTTAAGACTTTTTTTCTATTTTCTGTAAGTATTTAACCAACTGCCTGCTCTTTCTGAACTTGGGTGGAAATATCAGCATTCTTGCTCTCATATTACAACATTGGCCATTATGAAACATCTCACTTAGATATTTTATAAAATTATATGCTCTATCTAAAAATATTAGAGCATACAGCCATTCATTTTTTGGCTTTTTTTGGCAAATACTGTATGACACCCCAAGCCTTGACTGTGGGAAAGGTATAGTCTCACAGGACATGGAAATGTCCTGGAAAACAGTGAATGTCATATTGATCCTCCACGGTGATGGTATAGGAAGGAATCATGGAGAAGGAGGCAGGTGTGCGCATATGGGGGTGGTATTTCTCACTTTTCAATAGTTTTATCAGGAAATGACTTTTACGGTGGATAAATGCACATAGTGTAGCATGATACTTACGTTTGTTAGTAAAATGCTGTTCTGTTTAAATCTAATGACATGGTAAGAACCATCTCAAATCCGACTATGTATATAGTTGGCAGAAGTCATCTACAGCTTTTCTCCTTTTGAATTCAAAGTGTAGCTAAAATAAAGGCAGCTTCATTAACTGTACGACAGACACCCAGCAGCTTTCTGGGTGCATCACGCAAGCCTGGGCAGGCAGATTAGTGCCAATCCAAAGAACAAATGCAGTGAGGAAAAGGCGAAAACAGTGATTGCTAACCAAAACCGTCATCCTTCTAAAAACGGCACGTTTTCAACCTGGAGCCACAGAGCTGGATTTATATGTGTTTCACGTATGAGATAATTTTGTCTACCATCTCTCATGCCTTCGTTTCATAACATGCAAAGTACATCAGCCATGAGAAATACATGGAGATTGGAACATTCATAAGGGATTGGAATCTGTTTCTTCCTGAAGGTTTTATATGTTCAGACACCTTCCCATCCGAGGCAGCATATGTACGTGATACACCAGATTCAAAAGGAACATCGCCAGCATGCATCTGAGATATGCAACATTTATACTTACTTAAGTGCCTGACCTCAGAGAGCCATGTCACTCTACTTGTGACCACTTACTCTGAGGATCCGAAACTACATATATATTTACAGGAAGGCGTATCACAGTTCATGCTCACATTGCAGAATTATAATCTTAAAAAAAAAAAACTCTGCTTATCAAATGTGTAAGTTAGAGAGGCAGATGGTGAACAATCCTAAGTGTGAACCAAAACAGTGTAGTTTTCCCGAAGAAAGGCCATATCATTGGGTGACTCAGCTACGAGGGAAATTACGTTAATTGAGAAAGAATGGTTTTGTTCTAATGCTGAAAACCATCCAGACCCATGACAGCATCTGCATTCCATCTCTATGAAAATGGAGAAGCTGTATGATTACTATATAGTTAGTGTTCTCTCTCTGTCAGCTGCTTTACAAATATACTGCATTTTATTACCTCCAAGATGGTCTGACTTGATGTAACCTGGAAACTTCAAGAAAGTCTCAAAGTAGGTTCTCAATCGACTAAGATTTTAAGCTCAGGTGAGATGTCCTCCCAAGTGCCTTTGAGCTTTTAGCATCAGGGAACAAAATACTGCTCAACCGTCTCCCCAGGATTCTTAATGAGCATGGAAGGTACAGCAGAAGGAAAATCATGGGTCTCCTTGCATATCGTGTTGCCCAAAGAATCTAAGGAGAATTGCCGTAAATTTGATAAATATATATTTCTGAAAAATATGTTTGAATCCATCGATTGAGTGGCATGAAGATAATATCTCAAAGGAAAAATTCAGGTGAATTTTCGAGTTTCACTAAACATCTCTGTTTTCATCTGTAAAGGAAACCATTAAAATCTAGGGAGTGATAAACATTTCCAGTGTAAACAGATAGGCATCGCTTGTTCAAATCACACTGAACTTACAGAAGCAGGACTATATAGTATATTTGTACAGGAAGACGACAATGGAATCTTCAATGACTGTATTTTCATTTATATCATTGCATTTATTCTAAATCTTTGGGTGCTAGCACCCACGTTTAATCATTTTAACCTCCTTCCTTTCATGACATTCAAGAGTTTTCATGTGACTTGAGGTAAAAGAAAGAATAGATGAGTGTTCCTACATGTAGTGTATAGAAATCATTGGATAAAATGAGCCTTGCCTCAGCTTCCTATTTTAAAGACTACGTCAACCTTACCTAGTTTATAAAACAATGCATTGGCTGGTGATTTATTTCTCCATAAAACAAGCTTGGCTACTGACAGGATTTTCTTTAAGCTGAAAACAATTCCTCACTATCTCGATCTGAGTTACATACTTTAAACTGACAGATTCTTCAGCCTAACGGCCTATGTCCTTTCCTTTGCCCCCATGAAGAATGCACTTGGCAGAAGACGCTTGGCTCAAGAAGATGGACTCAGTAAGTGTACGTGGCTGTCGGCCCCTCCTGAAAACGTGTTCCTAAGTGGATGCTGTATGATTCCGTATAATTGCAGACAATTTGCTAGGATGCAGTTTGCATGTTTGCATGGACTCGAAGACTTGCACGTTAAAGGCTCATACATTAATGACGCTCTCCTAAGCTAGTGGTGTCAGGATCACGTTCTTAGGCAGAACCTCTGTATGACTAACAGGGTGGTTTGTCCAAGGCTGCGTGTGAGAAAAACCATCTTCCTTTCATGACATTCAAGAGTTTTCATGTGACTTGAGGTGAAAGAAAGAATAGATGAGTGTTCCTGCAAGTAGTGGATAGAAGTCATTGGATAAAATGAGCCTTCCTTCAGCCTCTGGAATACTGTGCTTTTCTATTCCCTATGTTTTTTTTTTCTTTTTGTCCTTTTCCTATCATTTCTTTCTGTCCGTCTTCCCAGGTATAAATATCCCCAAGTCGTATCTTTATTTTAAAACAAATCTACTGTCCTTACAGCTCCACATGGGGAGGACAGCAAGCTTCTCAAATCACACTTCCCGGTATTTCACACACCTTCTTATTAGGAAAAACCCTGCTGAATATCAGTCATCAACATCTGTGCTCACTTTTCCTATTATTTCAGTTTTCCCCTGCAGTTCATAGTCCCACGGAGGCGATCATTTATAAACACATCCCAGACCTTGTTTTCAGTACATTGATCTGATTGATGTCTTTGTAATTTAACCTTCTTCCTTCCTGTGATAATTCCTTCTCAAGATATAGGATTCTCCCTCCTGACCCCGTAAATAACACATTTATCTCCCTAATCATCTTTCAAAGCCATGTATTTAACGACTTTCCCATAGTAAGGCTCTCCTTCAGAGGTCTTCAACCAGTTTCCCTAAAAATCCCCATTGCTTTTCTAAAAGGTTCTAAATTATCCATCCTCACAGCATCTCCAACTTGAAAACATCCTTTGTGATGTCATGGGCTTTCTTCAGCAATCCGAACACACCACTTTCATTTACATTATATTTACAGAACATGCTGCCAATTAACTGGGAGACATTGTCATAAACTAGACAACATAGATTAGGTCAAATAATAAAAGAGAATATCATTCTTGAACATTATCTAGACCCTGTGACCTCCTAGGAACTGGAAATGTCACATGTGTATGTTTTTGCCCATTTTTATAGCACAAGAACTGTTGAATTCATGTCCACAGGATGAAATGCTCATAGCCTAAATGAAACTAGACTTAAAACATTTAAAAATGAAATTTGGAGATTGGTGCAAAGATGCCTCTGATGAGGCATATATGTTGAGAACCTTCTCACAAGAAAGTGTTCACATGGTTATAAATCAAATAAAAATTCAAATTTAGTATTCCCGTTTTAATTAAAGTAGAATATGAGACTAATTTAAAATGCACCGGGTGCTCATTGCCGATTTTTTTTCAAGTGTAAGATTTGTTTCCCGTTTATGACAATAAGCCCTGAGATAAAAAGAGAAATTCTCATTAAAACGTATACCACAGAACACTTGTCTGTTTCTCTCTGATGCCGATTCATGACTTATGCATAATTCTGTCAGGTTTTACTTCACAAGGACTTTTATTTGAATTAAGTATCTTTGTAGGAAGTTTGATCCCAAAATGCCTGAGAGGGTACAATGTTCTTTCAATAAGATCTGAATTAGGGAACATCACACAGTAATGTCATAACACCAAGTCCTTTGAGTTGGAAGGAACGGCAACTGGCTTTGTTATTACAGGTCTGCGCTCAGATGTGGGCCCGGTTTTCAGAACAAGGGTTATGGTGTAGAATAAGTCAGAACAGAGAAAGGCGCCCCACAGCCCCAAGTGTACCTTTTCGGAAGCATAGTTACAGTTTATCGATTGCATCCCCGTCTTGCAGGCGTGGAGGCAAAGCAGAAAGATCTCACCTGTTCAGGTTCGCCTCGCCCGTGACTGTGGTTGGATGGAAACTTTCACCCCTTTTAACATATGATAGTGAAGTGGTAGTTGATCCCACACAGGTGCACGTCCAAGGAACTGAAAGTAAGTCTCCTTATTTCACACCAGCATTCAAGAGGAACATGCATCCCCGCTATGGTTACACTTCAAAACAGTAGATTTTAGTAGATGCCAGGATCTTAGTAGAAGCCATTAAATCTAGAGCTTTACAGTTTTATGGGAGCCTCCTTACGAAACTATTTTTTTACCAGACCAGAGTGGCAGAATATTTTTATGGACCAACGACCTCTCCCCCAAACAATGTGAAAAACCACGGCTGTCTTGGATTTGAGTAGGAGCGATGCAATTTTAAGGATCTTCTTTTAGTGTTTCTCCAATAAATGCATTTTCCACATCAGCTGTTTTGAGTGGAGTTGCTGTGACATGTTTTCCATTCTTTACAAGAATGTATTTTTTTGGATGGGTTAAAGATGGGGCACCACCCTTTGAATGTCACAGTATGGTTGAGGCAGCATCGGCTTGGGACCAAACCTCAGCTGGCCATTGAGAGTTGCCAGAATGTCAGCTTCCTGTGTGTTCGAGGAAATCAAACCAAATGATGGCAAAATAAAAAAAGAAATAAAAATAAAAAAATAAAGAGACTGTCCTTTCCCCATAGTAAAATAAATAAAATTGACTCTATTACTTGCAACCACAAGGAATATCCTCTTAACTTGAATGTTTTGAGGTAAAAAGATTAATATTTACATTTACAGAGCTCCAAATCTTTCTCCCAATTTTATTCACATTGATTTTTTTTTCGTATTTTATTCTCAAGGCTCAAGAGATTTACTTACGTATTTTGGGAAAGCCACGTACTTGAACTGTTGAACCACATTTGTGATCTGTTCCCACAGGAAAGCAGATACTTAGAAAAAGATGGTTTCTGGAAGGGCAGGTAGTAACCATCTCACCGTGTATCTCCCAATACAACCATTTTTACAGCATCCCGCCAAATTATTGTCCAGCTTGTGCCTGTATCTCTGCAGGGACAGAGAATTCAGTACCTTGAGGAAAACAAACTAGAATTTATAAACTTCTACTGACACGTGCCTAAAAGGGCAAACTGTTACAATGTAAAAATGGTGTATCCATATTCGTTTACGATGAAGAAAAACCCATCATATCTTACCTCATCCTGAGTTAATTTAGAAGTAATATTTGCTTACCATTTTAAATCCTGAAACAGTTTTCACACACGACTGACCCCTGAACAGCAGAGGAGTTAGGGGGACTGGACACACAGTCAAAAATCCACTTGCAACTTTTGATTCCCCCAAAATGTAACTAATAGCTGGTTACTGACCACAAGCCTTAACAATGACATAACAGTTGATTAACAAATGTTTTGTGTGTTATATGGGTTGCATACTGTATTCTTAACAATAAAGGAACCTAGAGAAAAGAAAATTTTTTTGGATGATTGCAAATCTTCAAAAATATTTCCAATATTATTACTGGAAAAAAGTCCACATGTAAGTGGACCCACACAGTGCAAACTTGTGTTGTTCAAGGGTCAAATGTATATTCAATCCCATGACAGCCACAAAGTTAAAACAGGGTCCCAGAGCGTTTTTTGGAACTTTGGCATAGATACTGTGAAAATGTCTAACACTAAGTAAATGGGCAATTTGGGTTGATCCTTTTCTCCAAGGCATTAAATAATATTTGATAAATAAAAACAGTGAGTTTCAAAGACACCAGATAAGTTGCCAGAGATCTTGTTACAACTCACATTTCCTGCTTTAAAAAATTCTATGACCTTTCCAATCTATCATGCTAATTTTCTGGTTCTCAAATAGGATGAAATATTTTTCAAGACACTCCTTTTTTTTTTTTTCCAAATTGGTCTTTACTTTTCCTAGAGTTATTTATTACCCTCTATGCCCATACTAGTTAAAGACAGTTTAAGGAATTTATGCTTTTGCCATGATTTGCCTGTCTGCCTTATAAATGATCATGCGTATGGGGACCAGGAGAAAATATGTTTAGATTCAGTGCTGCTGATAATTAATTGTGTGAATGAACTCAGATCACATTTCTTGGTACCCTAGAACACTTTTTTCTACCATTTTCTTTTAATCTTTCTAATGTTTTTTTTTTTTGCTATTATTAATGTACAATTGCGTGAGCAACATTATGGTTACTAGATTCCCCCTATTACCAAGTCCCCACCACATCCCCCATTGCAGTCACTGTCCATTAGTGTAGCAAGATGTTATAGAGTCACTACTTGTCTTCTCTGTGTTATACTGCCTTTCCCGTATCCCCCCACCTCACTCCCACCCCCGCTACATTATGTGTGCTAATTGTAATAGCCCTTTCCCCCCTTATCCTTCCCTTCCCACCCATCCTCCCCTGTCCCTTTCCCTTTGGTAACTGTTAGTCCATACTTGGGTTCTGTGAGTCTGCTGCTGTTTCGTTCCTTCCGTTTTTTCTTTGTTCTTATACTCCACAGATGAGTGAAATCATTTGATACTTGTCTTTCTCCGCCTGGCTTATTTCACTGAGCATAATACCCTCTAGCTCCATCCATGTTGTTGCAAATGGTAGGATTTGTTTTCTTCTTATGGCTGAATAATATTCCATTGTGTATATGTACCACATCTTTCTTATCCATTCATCTACTGATGGACACTTAGGCTGCTTCCATTTCTTGGCTATTGTAAATAGTGCTACAATAAACATAGGGGTGCATATGTCTTTTTCAAACTGGGCTGCTGCATTCTTAGGGTAAATTCCTAGGAGTGGGATTCCTGGGTCAAATGGTATTTCTATTTTGAGTTTTTTGAGGAACCTCCATACTGCTTTCCACAATGGTTGAACTAATTACATTCCCACCAGCAGTGTAGGAGGGTTCCCCTTTCTCCACATCCTCGCCAACATTTGTTGTTGTTTGTGTTTTGGATGTTGGCCATCCTCACTGGTGTGAGGTGATATCTCATTGTGGTTTTAATTTGCTTTCTCTGATGATTAGCGATATAGAACATCTTCTCATGTCCCTGTTGGCCATCTGAATTTCTTCTTCTTTGGAGAAGTTTCTGTTCATGTCCTCTGCCCATTTTTTAATTGGCTTATTTGCTTTTTGTTTGTTGAGGTGCGTGAGTTCTTTATATATTTTGGATGTCAACCCCTTATCAGATACGTCATTTATGAATATATTCTCCCATACTGTAGGGTGTCTTTTTGTTCTGCTGATGGTGTCCTTTGCTGTACAGAAGCTTTTCAGCTTGATATAGTCCCACTTGTTCATTTTTGCTTTTGTTTCCCTTACCCAGGGAGATATGTTCATGAAGAAGTTGCTCATATTTATGTCCAAGAGATTTTTGCCTATGTTTTTTTCCTAAAAGTTTTATGGTTTCATGACCTACATTCAGGTCTTTGATCCATTTTGAGTTTACTTTTGTGTTTGGGGCTAGACAGTAGTCCAGTTTCATTCTCTTACATGTAGCTGTCCAGTTTTGCCAACACCAGCTGTTGAAGAGGCTGTCATTTCCCCATTGTATATCCATGGCTCCTTTATCATGTATTAATTGACCATATATGCTTGGGTTTATATCTGGGCTCTCTAGTCTGTTTCATTGGTCTGTGGGTCTGTTCTTGTGCCAGTACCAAATTGTCTTGATTACTGTGGCTTTGTAGTAGAGCTTGAAGTCAGGGAGCATAATTCCCCCCACTTTATTCTTCCTTCTCAGGATTGCTTTGGCTATTCGGGGTGTTTTGTCATTACATATGAATTTTAGAACTATTTGCTCTAGTTCATTGAAGAATGCTGCTGGTATTTTGATAGGGATTGCGTTGAATCTGTAGATTGCTTTAGGCACGATGGCCATTTTGACAATATTAATTCTTCCTATCCATGAGCAAGGGATGTGTTTCCATTTATTGGTATCTTCTTTAATTTCTCTCAAGAGTGTCTTGTAGTTTGAGTGTGTTAAAAAAAAACATATCATATAACTTGGAATATTAAAGGTACAATTTTGTTATTTGGTTACTTTTAGATTTATTTTGAGATTTAATTGACATAATATTGTTCAAATTTAAGGTGTATAATTGTTGACCTGATGCATTTTTATGTTGTAAAACAGTCATCACCATGGCATTAGCTAACATCTCCATCTCAATCACACAATTATTGCTTCTTTATTTTGGGGAGTGAGAACTTTTAGAATCTAGTCTTAGCAATTTTGAAGTATAGAATACCATATTGTTGACTATAACCACCATTCTACTCTCTTTCTTCAAGTTTGGTCTCTTAGATTCACATATGGTTGGATGACATGCAATATTAGTTTTTCTCCAGCTTATGTCACTAAGCAGAACCCCTTCAAGGTGCATCCCTCTGATCACAAATAGCAGCATTTCCTCCTTTTTAACGGCTGACTAATATTCCACTGCGGGTACATACCACATCTGCCTTATCCATTCAGTGGCATTAACTATGTTTGCAGTTTGGTACAGCCATTACCACTGTCTAATTCCAGGGCTTTTGTTTTTTATCACTGTAATGGAAACCCAACACCTATTGTGCACTCACTCCTTCCTGCTGCCAGCATCTGGTAGCCACAAACTGTTTTCTGTCTCTAAGCATTTCCTTGTTCTGGACACTTCTTGTGAATGGAATCTACAACAGGCAGCCTTTTGTATTTAGCTTCTTGAGCTCATCAAATGTTTTAAAGGTCCACCACATCATAGTGTGTATCAGAACTTCATCCCTTTTTGTGCATCCAAACAATATTCTGTGGTGTGGACAGAGCACAATTAGTTTATCTGTTCATCCATTGGTAGATGTTTCGATTGCTTCCACCTTCTTGCTGTGGCAAATAGTAATGCTGTGATCATCCCTGGACACGTATTTGCTTAAACCCCTCCTTCCAGTTGTTTTGGCTAAGAGCTGAATTGCTGGGTCATCCTCTACGGAGTTTTGTATGTCATGTTTTTCTATTTCAACACACGTAAATGTGATTTCCACAAGCACATGTAAACACAAAGTTGTAACGACATTCTTACTCATTATCCAAAGATGGGTATCCTTTAAAACGGTCATTTTATACTGCACACAATTTATAAAGGGAGTGGGTGTCGGAAAATAAGCAAAATATATTTTTATGTGGGACAGTTTGGTGTTTCCAAATTGCTGTTAGATCCAAGTTAAGTTACAAATTCACTTAAATACGTGAAGGGCTGCTGTTGAAAATGACCCAGGAATTCACTGGCACTTAAAACAATTTGAAAGAGAAGTCTGGGCACACAGCTGCTATTCACCACAATTATCACTTCATTATCTTTGTAGCAAGTATTACTTATGGGTCTTTGGACATCTGCATGCCTTATGTCATTTCTGTAACAGAAATCTATGGCAAGATTAAATCTTATATACATTGATAAATTTGCCCAAAGTCTGCAAACCTAACTGAGGGAATCTTTTCTTTATTTCCCCACTAAAAATTGGCAACTAGATACAAATATCTGGAAAATAATTCTCACTGAACTACATTGCACCTCAGGGTATACGCTTAAGTGCAAATCTCAGGTCGCAATTAAAAATAATTCCTCTGGGATAAATGAGGGTAAAGCTCATGGCATGGAGGCACCTGCAGAAAGCATACCCTGCTAGACCCACAAGTTGGTCTTTTGCACACATAAATTAGGAAACAGGACAGTTTAGGTAGCCCCAGACTGGTCCACATTCTCTGTTGTTCCTAGACTTATGGTTGAACAGCAGGACGTGGTACTTACCACAGTCCTTCTCCCAGCACATTAATCTGTCCTAAACGGTAAGGAGTCAATGAAGCAGAAAGGAACCCAGTGTTTCCTTTGTGGGTGGCAGACCTCAAACCCGGTTTAAATCATGAAACGCCAACTTGTATCTTATGCTTTCCCTGCCAGCCATTTAGACACCAGGTAGAAGTAAGAGATTCAGAGAGGTTTCTAAACACTGGGTTGATGTTGGCTAATGAGTGTTTTATATAAATGGGACGCCTGTGCCTCTCTGCTCCTTCCAGGACAGCCACATAGTTATCAACGAGCATTTCCTTTCACAAGAATTGGAGCTAATGGTTTATAGAAAATAACCAAGACATAAGCTTTTTTTTATGTTTTATTTTTGATCCTTTGTAGATTTTTTTTTTCTTCAGTCATTTCACTGTGGAGTTTCTCTTTCCATTCTTTATTTTTGCCATTTAAATTGGGATGGCATTTGTACTGAAAGATCCGTTTTGAATTTGAACTGAATGGAAGTGGGAACACTTTATAACTTGCAGTGTGCATGAGAAGAAACAGAAAAATTGCATCTCTGCTTATATTGGAAAAGAACTCTTGATAAGGGATCCGAGCACCTGCTTTAAAAGCCAGAAAAAGAAGAGCGAATTAAACCAAGAATAAAATGAGGAAAGAAATAATAAAGTGAAGAACAAAAATCAGTGAGAGACAAAGCAGTTCAACAGTTGATAAAAACCAATTAATTCAAAAGCTGGTTCCTTGGGAAAGTTCAATAAAATTGATGAATTTGTAGCCAGTCTGGTCAAGAGAAAAAAAAAAAAGACAAAAATGGGAAGAAATAAAATAGGGTACATGACCGAAGAGTTCACAAATATTAGTATAACGTGAATATTACGAACAGCTTATGCTAAAAATTTACATGAAGTGAGCAGACTATATATGAAAGAGACACAGTGCCAAAACTTAGAGAAGGATAAAAGAGATCACCTAAATAGCCCTGTGTATGGCTAACCAATATAATTTGCAATAAAAACTATTTCCCCAGAGAAAACTTGGAGATGGTTTATCAGGTGAAACTTTAAAAAAAAATTAATGGGATAAATAATACCCAATATATGCAGAATCATGTACAAAATTGAAGGTGAGGATATACACTCTAACTCATTTTACGAGGCTACTATAATCACAATGTTAAAAAGACATTTTAATAAAAAGAAACTACCGATGAACAGCCAAGTGAATCTAGATGCAAAAATCCTTAAAGAAATATTACTAAGTAGAATTCAGCAATGTATAAAAATGGCCTTATGCCTTGGTCAAGTCTGGTTTAATCACAAGAATACAAGGTCTGTGTAACACCCAGTAACCCATTAGCATAAGTCAACATATTGACAGAATAAAAAATAACGATCCATATAAGAACAGGAATCATTGGCCAAGAATGACTGAAACAGAAAAAGCAGTTGAAAAGTTCAAAAACAAGAGCTAAAAGTACAGCTTTTCTATAAGAAATTATAAGAGGAATCATTTGCGACCTTCACATGACTTCCTAGGTAGTTCACACACACACAAAAACGTGGACTCTAAAGGGAAATAATAATAAATTGCACGTCGTTACTATTTAAAACTTCCAGTTGTAAAAAGACACCTCAGAATGGCATAAGGTAACCCAACAAATTAGGAGAAAGGCTTTACAAAAAAATGAAAGTTCTTTTTCACCTCAATATATAAAGAACTTTTACAAATGAACAGCAAGAAAAATAAGACAATGAAAATGACTTAAATGGACAATTCAAACAGACATTTTAATCCAGAAGATATGCAAATGAGCAGTGAGCACCCCAAGATCTATAATCAGGGTCATTAGTCATCAGGAACGCTAATTAAAACAATGAGTTACCACCGCATGCATCCTGGAGAGGCTAATAGAAATATTTCATTTTTTGTATAAAATAATACATAAAAATAAATAAAACATAAATACATGTACTTTATATATATATATATATATATATAACAACAATGTGGATGAATCTCAAAAGCTTACGCTGTGTGAAAGAAATGAGACATAAAGACACCATTTTAAATTCTGATCAAGTGTATTCATCAAAGATTCTGTTTATACAGCATTCTAGAAAAAGTTAAAATACAGTGACAAAAAATGAGTAATTCTGTCAGAGGCTGTGGGGTGGAAGCCGTCTGCACAGTGGCATGAAGGAAATTTTTTAGGGTAATGGAAATGTTTTTTTATCTACATGGTGGTTATATAATGCATCGGTGTCCCCAAAGTGTGCAGTTTAAAAGAGGTTGAACTTTGCATGCACTGAAATCCTGGTACGCTGTGTTTTCATCTCAGTTGTCTTTATTATTATGATTAGAATGGCAATGTGGAACAATTAACCACTAATTTTCTTTAGGTAGTATTTGCCTTTTCATTATGATGCTTCAAAATAAATGTTCCTAATAGTTGTCATGATTCTTTAGCACTAGGTTCCAAGTACGTTTCTCAGTAGGTTTTATGAATGCTTGACCTCGTTGAATTCAAGCTTCCCATTTTCCAGCTTGGACTGTTTAAGACATTTTCTCAAGAGTTTACATGCTTAACCTGGCTCACTTGAACACATGAACACACACACACTTCCTTTTCCTTTCTTGAAAAATATCAAGCGACTGGGGTTTAAATGACCTGTGATTGATTAAAGAGCTTGTTCACTGCACATTAGAAATTGCCTCAGGCCAGCCTCACCATATGGGAAAAATAAATACAGTAACTTGAAATTGTCATTACTTTCAAGCAGCACTTTGGTTATTGAAAGAATGTTATTTGCTAAGTTCTTTTACTCAGCAACTGTAATCAGGGCTGTATGTGGGGAATAAAATTTCATGCAACAGTACAGAATGACCTGGGACTTCACTGGCGTCCGTCTGCCTCAGGGGAACGGGTTTGGCACGGTCTTTGTGCCTGTTCATTTCAGGGTTGATGATGAAGGATCGCATCGGTCTGAAATTTTTCTTTTAGTCCTTTTTCCTAAATAAAGCCAGTCATATACTAATTCAGAGATTGGCATTTAGCCACTGTATTAGGGTTCTCCAGAGAAACTATATATGCACCGTGCTCAGCAATACCATATATACATTGTATGTGGTATAGGTTTTATATGTTATGTATTGATCTATTGCATACATATACGGGTAGGTATTACACACACATATATAGAGCAAGACATTGATTTTAAGGAATTGGCTTTCATTATTATGGACATTGGCACACTGAAATGTGGAGCTGAAACCAGCAGGCTGGAAATCCAACAAGGAGGTGATATTGCAAGTTGAGTCTGAAGATCCGTCCTTCTCAGGGGACATCAGCCCTTTTCTCCTAAGACCCTCACCTGATTCGATGTGGCCCACCCACATTATGGAGGGCAATCTGCTTTATTCAGTGTCTACTGATTTAAATCTTATCTCACCTAAAAAACAAAATGCATTCACAGCAACATTTAAACTTGGCGTTTGAGCAAATAGCTGAGTATGGTGGGGATACAGGAAATTAACCCTTGCAACCTGTTTATCATCAATTTGCTGGAATTAACTTATGAATCATCAAAGGTAGTTTTAACAAAATCTGTGGTTGTCTACTTGTCTAACTCTGTATGAGAGTTCTGTTATTATACATCATCATTCTGTTGCCTCTGAACATTTCCTAATCTCTGGTCAAAAAGCCTTAATTATTCAGTTAGGACACAATTAATTGCTATAACCCTTAGACTATGGGAGTCATAAAATCCCCTTGTTTGGGTTACTATGTAGGCCCATTACTAGTCTACTCTCTATAATTATTATAATCAAATATTTTTTATTACATGGTGAGCGGAGCTCAAGGGAGACACGCCTCAAAAGCTTCCCATGTTGTGGTGTCAATTTTCTCAGTCATCCTCATGTGTATTTTAAATTTTTGGTTCACACACATGTCGTCATTATCAACATAGGGAACAGAATAAGAATAAATTAAATGACCACATCAAGAGCTTGTGCACTTACCTAAGATAAACAAGGGCATTAAACAAATGTTGAACAGTGACTCTCTTGTGCCCCCAAGCATGGCACAACACGGGTTTCAGTGATATTCTTTTATAAACATACTCTTTTTCAGCTTTGCTGATAGTTCTCCTAAAACACGGTTCAGCTTAGGAAGCAGCATACTTGGGCATCACAGTCCAAGGAGATCCCTCAAGTCAGGACACTCGCCTCCTTTTTTGTCCTCACGCTTAATTCTTAAATCTGCCTCAAGAGACAGGGAGGAGGGCAAACATGCATTGCTCAAAGATTATCGTTACTTACAATTTCACAGAAATAAGTCTCAAATTTTAAGAAGCATCTGCACTCTCTACTCTGCATGGGATTCCCTGACATGGTTCACTCTTAGTTTTGCATTCGGGGTTGGGGATGGCTACCCACATTTTTGTTATCCCAACTGCATCAAGAAATACCACAGGCGCAGTGCCATCCGATCGCGATTCTGTTTCCTCATGTGTATTTGCAAATGACACGTACCTGTGAGGGCACCTCATCCTGTCCTGCCTGCCTGTCCCTTCTCCTATTACAGATTAAATTACAGATTCAAATCATTACCATTGTACAATATGTGGATTCTTTTTTTAAAGCCTGAGCTCCTTATGTTTTGTTTTTTTAAAGCTTGAGCGTCCTTTGTTTTCTTACAAATTTACTATGGCTGGAAGCAGATCTAAAAATTGCAAGGTAGAATTTTAAAACTCAGGGCTTGCCATATTTTCTCTATAACTTTATTGTCTTGACTTAAGGAATTCAATTGGGTAAGCGTATTTGTTAATAAAATTAAGATCACGAAACAGCACAGGTTTTTCATAGACTGAACTTTTATTTTCCAAGAGCTTTTCATTCCTTAGGATGACAAAAAAAAAAGTATACAAACTGGGTGTCTTTGAAATGACAGAAATGTTTTCCCTCACAGTGTTTTCTGGAGGCCATAAGTCCGAAACCCAAGTGTCGGCAGGGCTGTGCTCTCTCTGAGGCTGTGGACAGAATCTCCTGCCGCCTGTTCTCACCCCGGGCGGTGGCCAGCAGTCCTTGGCATTTCTTAACTTGCATCTGATCATTCCGATCTCTGCCTCTGTCGTTACATAACATACCTCCTGCATGCCTATCTGCATCAACATTTCTCCTTTGGATAAGCACACCAGTCATATTGCATTAGAGCCCACCTGAGTGGGTTCTGCCTGGTCACATGTACAGACCTGGAGTTTAGTATTTCGACGTATGTTTGGGGGCAACCCAGTTCAACCCACGACATCAGGATGCTGACCTTCGTGGTCTGCCATGAATGAATCATAAATTAACACCCTCCAACGCTAAAATCTCAAGGACGTTGATGAGAAGCTATTTTTGGAAAATGTACTGTTTGTTAAAGTTCTGCCCCCAGGGATTTAACCAAACACATGCTCTAAAACCCAGAATGCAAAAATACAAGTTTTTGCATTTCCTTTGCACAAATGCAATACAGATATTGGACACTGGGTTCCTAGATCAATATGGTCCCAGCACTTGTAAAAATACCATTTCAGGCAGAATGCCATATTTGGTTCATTCTGGCACAGAGTTAGAGAAACATGACATTTCTCAATGACTTCAATACACTACTTCCTATCCTTTTTCTACTCTGTCAGCAGCGTCCAGAATGAGGGAACATTGTACCGTCTGCGACATGAGGGCCCTCAGCAGTGGCCCTATTGATATTCTGTACAATACATCCTTTATTAGGGGTCAATCCAGATGTCGGCAGCATGGGTAGCTTCTTCCCACCACACACAGGTAGTGCCCTCCCCAAGTCGTGACCACAAAACATGGCCTGACGCCCCTACTTCTGAACCACGGCCGTAGAAGCTGCGTCAGGTAACTTCTCCCCAGGTGAACAGAAGGCCTGCGAGCCAGCAGCATGCACTCGGAAGGACTTGCTGAATTCATCATTGTCGCAAATACTCATTGAACTGTGTGTCATGCACTTTGCTAAATGCTTTTAGATACATTAGTTCATTCTGTCTTCAGAGTAGCAATGGAACAGAAACCTAGTTTCCCCTTGGGAAAAGGGAAAGCAAGCTGCTGCCGGTGGAAGCCAGCCGTGGGGGCTGGACCTGGGTCTTCATTTTCCATTTTGCCGACTTTCCCTCTTGCTTTCACACCTCGTGCATCCTAGGCTGGCCTGGAGCCCACCGAGTTAGCTTTGGGCACGCCTACGGGCTTGCCAAGACCGTTCCTGCAGAGCAGGTGATGCGGGCGTTCTTGCTGCTTGTGTGGGAGAAGGGCGGCAGGCAGGCACTGAGCCAGATGCTTTCTGTCTGTGCTTCTCTCCTTGTAACAGAAGCCGTTGGAGAGATGCATTAAGTTTTCCAGGCCATTAAGGTGTTTTATGGGAAGTGACTGGCGGAGACCCCCAGATGGTCGCCTGGTGCCCTCATCCCATTAATGCAGGCTCAGAATGACCTACTCCAGGGGAGCAGTGGGAGAGAGCAGATATTACAGTGCCATTGAAGTGGGGGGCAACCTGCCCCCGTCTCTCACTCTAGGCTGGGTCAGCTCACGCACTGGGTGTGCCGGTCTACCAGGAATATGCATCTGCTGCGGAGAGAGAGAGAGGGAAAGGGGACACCTTCCTTTCTCCCCTGGGTCACAATACAACCCTCTGCAACTCCGATGGGACCGTCTCCGTGTATGAGAAAGATAACGCGAGAATTGCTTTTCCTTCTCTTTTCCTGACCTAAGTACTTGTGTTGGTATATTTTGAACAAGTTTGATGTGAGTCTGCTCTGACATTGTAGTTCATTATTACGCAGTTCCAGTTTTCTTTCTAACTGATATTGTGAGTTTGTCTTGGACCAATATGTCATTTGGAAAGGCTTTGCTCCATTTTCAGAGAATTGGGAATTTCTAACTTAGATCACTTGAGGCCCCAGAACGTTCACTGTAAAATTCAGTCCTTTCAAAACCACGTAGACTTGTATTAAGTTCCCACATATTTATAAAAATCAGTTGGAAGCCCCAAGTATATTTAAAAAAGATCGCACACCCTGCATTTTAATTTCAGTCAGTTTGACCAGTTTTGTCAGTGCATTGTCAAAATTGCCTTTATCCTTACTAACTTTTCCCTGAATTTATATCAGTTTCTGTAATCATCCTGGTGAAGTCACCCACTCTGATTCTGGATATCTTCATCTTTTCCTTTATTTCGTTAAGTTGTACTTTTTCGACCCTCTATCACTTACATGCATTTGGGTTGAGATAGTTAGGAGTATTTTCATTAGGTAACGCTTCACTTGTTCTATAAAAAGGAAGACAGATCAGTAATTAAACTCATAAGTCTGTCACATCACGAGTGACCCCCTTAAGCATTAGCAATTATGGCCATAATTAAATGTAATAAAGTGGGGGCCAGAATTCAGAATGCCCATGGTGGGCTGTGAGGGGACTTAGCCTCATCTTCAATGAATACACATTATGTACTCATTTCTCCTTGGCATTTCACTTCCAAATCTCCCCATTGTTAAAAAATGAATAAATAACTTTCCATTTTAACTTTTCATGGTAGCATTTCTCTTTTCTCTCTTGTTTTGGGTATCAAGTAAAGTCTCAGGTCATCATGCTGGCTTCATGAAACTAAAGTGGTTTAATAAATGCACTGATTTCTTTCATTAGAAATTATGCTCTCTCTACCCAATTGGCATTGGTCCTTTGACTTTGAATATTTTTAATGAATGACTATTGCAGCTAATTTATTTCTATATTAGATTAAGCAACACATTGTTTTTTCATATGTCTAACGGTGTGTGTCTTTTTGGTTGTTGAAAAATGGTCTGCACGCTCTCATTAGAAAGCTGCACCTTCATTGTGAATCAAGTCTCCCTGAATGAGCTGCGTTACACTGATGAGATAAGTAAGTTCCCTGGGAAAACAATTAATGATGTAATATAGATGGTCTGGTTCAGTCGCTGTTTGTGATTTACAGAATATCCATTTAATTCAGAAGTAAGCGTATGTGGTACTAAATATTTGAAAGTTTTTAATAGTTCTAAATGTTCATTTTGATTGTTTTACATAGAACTGCCTATTTAAACACGAGATCACCACCATGCTTGGCTTTTCTAAACTTTTATCCCAAAAAGAAGTCGAACGTAGACGTCCTCCAAATGGCTTCTGGAACATAAATATCAGAACTATTACAGGTTTTAGATAAATGACTAAGAGTCCCATCCTGTCTCTGCTGAAGCCGCAGGTGACGAGTGGTTATATTCTGAAATCGTCTCGTTCAATCCATATATAGTTCCTTACTTTCTCGTCTCTTGTTTTTCTGCGGCTGAATCTTGGAGAAACGAGTTTCATTTTAAAGGTAATTGGAAATTTATTTTCTTCCTTCCTCCTACTTGTCTGTCTAAACTGTCATGGGTCCATTCTCTGCCCTACTTGTTTAAATCACTTTTTACAGTCTACTTAAAAGTTACCGCAATGCGGCGTCAGACACACAGCAGCCTGACCCCGAGGTTAAAAGCCTCCTGGTTTCCATCAGACCGAAGGCATTCTCCACACTGGGACAGATGCCGTGACTCAGCACATCCCCTGGAGCTACCGAAACGGGTGGCGAGCCATCGTCCAGGCTCCGGGCATTGTGAAGCTTGGAAAACCTCCTCTTCGATTTATTTTCTTTCTGGGGGCAAAATACCCCTAACGTAAAATTTACCATCTTCATGATTTTGAAGTGTCCCATTCGGTGGCATTAAATACACTCACTGTTGGGCAACCATGCCCACCATCCATCTCCAGACCTTTCACCTGGTAAAACTGAAACTGTCACACGAACCGCCCCACTCGTGTCCTCCTCTGGGATCCGTCCTCATCTGTTGCAGTGCATGCCTTTCTAAGCTTCTGGACCATCTCTCCCCTGATTTCTTCCTCCTTGATGACTCCTGTTGTCTCAGATGGTTCCTCCTGTGGATCATGCACCAGGCGTGCATGTTTAGCAGTGTCTTTTGGCCTCTGATCCTCTAATCCGTCTCTCTCTGCCTCTCGACGGTCCGCTCTGCCTGCTTCGACATTGCTCGCTTCTTGTGACTCTGCTGCATTGAATGGTGTCCGCCTAAATCCATGTCCACCCAGAACATGAGGACGCGATCTTATTTGCAATTAGGGTCTTTGCACGTGGGATTAAGTGAAGAACGTGGGAAGAATGCCTCCCGGACTGGGGTAGCCCTAAATCCAATGACTTGGCCCTTATAGGACACAGAAGGAGGGAGACAGACTCAGAGGAGAAGCCACGTGGAGACGGAGGCAGAGACGGGAGGGAGGCGGCCACGGGCGCAGGGCCGCCTGGAGCCCCCAGATGCTGGAGGGAGATATCGAGTGTTTCATCCGTAGTCAGAGCACCACTTCTGTTCTCCTCAAAATGAAAGTCATAAAATGCAAAGGATGAGTCAGCCGTGTAGGAAACTCACCGTGACTAGAGTTTTGTACAGAGTCAGAAGAAACACAGAGGGGCTACTCCAGCCTCCCACAAAGGATACCTTAGGTAAAAGTGGAAAACCTTCAGGTCTATGCAGGTCATCTTCACCCGCGCCCAGACTTCCTGTTACAATCTGAACATGTGTCTGGTTAGAAAGGCATGAGGATATCAAGCTGTGGACTTTGGGGTACCTCCAGAGATTTTTCTTGCCAAGTTAACTGATAAACATTCAAACTTGAGTAGGGAAAAAACACCTCTAATGTGAGAGGCGCTAAGCTGTCCTTACATTTTCTCTGGGACTCTTCAAGGCTAAACGCTAACTGCATCATTTTCGTCATTCAGTCATCATTATCAAGAAAAAATAAAAATTCCCTGCTCTTCTCATATGCCATTTGCAGACAGACACTGTGTGCCAGAAATAACCCTGATGTAACGTCAGACCTCATCCCTTATTCGTGGGGTCTGGTTTATATTATTTGTGGCTCTCACGGGAGAAGAAGTTGTATTGTTCCTTTCAAGAATAATTTACGACTCCTAGAGCTCAAAGGATCCCCGACTGAATGACGTCTGCCAGACTTAAGCAGACGAGGCAGAAACTTGGACAGTGTCAGCAAAGCAGACGTGTTCATTAGGGTAAGTTCAGAGAGGCCAGGAAATAGCAGCACGCTCTTTGCTCTTAAAAATACCCAGAAGGACAGGAAATGATGGGTTGTCAAGGAAAGCTGTTACACCTCTATTAACGACTTTTCCTGGACAGGAGTCCAGAAAATGCCCAAAGGCCTCTGATACCATGCAGCAAAATGAAAAGTACAATGGGTGCACTGTTTGCAGAAAACCAGCCTGGTTTCCAAGACCCCAGGGTCCAACCACTATTGGCGTGACCTTGGAAAAAGAAAACAGTCTGCTCCCTCACGTGGAACTCCAGGAAAACGGCCGTACCTTGGGCCAGTCAGTGATTTAACTGAACACCTGGCCCAGTGCCTGGCTGATGGTTGGTAATAAATGGTCATCCCTCTTCTGTCCATCTGCTAAGTAATATGAGGACAGACATGAGGTCATCCTCAGAAACAGGAGACTCCATGGGAAGTGGACGTGCATAAGGAGGGGCTACAACTTTTATCATGAGAGGCAGTCCTCATCACATGCACCAGACCCTCTGTGGGTGATGCTCAGCTCTGGGGGCAAACATGTTTTCTAAGGCTATTTGTCAGAAATTCTGTGTCTCCAAGAAGCTGCCTTCACTCTTGTGCCTGCACCCTGAAGAGCGATTTATGCCCCAGTATCTTCCTTCCTCCTGTGGAACTGGCTTCCCGTCTCGTTTTAGCACCTCTGTGTTTTAAGGAAAATGACAAACTGCTTGGCGACCCCGTGCCACATGCCAGACTTGAGCACAGACGCTTCACCCATAATTTCTTGCTTCGGCCTTATAAATGCCTCTCATACCAGAATTCTCCTCGCTTCAAGCACGAGGGAGGGACGTCTCAGAGAGATGAGTACTCTCCAGGTTACCTGGTGATATGTCGAGGACGACATCATTTCTACCTGGTTCTGACGCTGTTCCTCAATCCACCAACGTGACCTGCCTGCAGGTGTGTGGCTACGATGGTCCCCCGGTGCCAAGCAGCATCCCATTTATCTCTGTATTCCTACAGCTTATGAGCACCTTGAATGTTCTCACGTGCAGGTGCAGAATGAGGAGAAAGGAGAAAAACAATCCCCCTGCCGATGGCATTTCCTCAGAACGTTGGGTTTGATCTGTGTCCAGGCTTCAGTAACAGTTTAAAACATTCAGAAAGAGTAGGGGGTCACTTGGCCATTAAAGACCGTATTCCAGGCATGAAAATCGGAACCAGTATGTGGCTCTTTCCACAGTCTGTGCAGAGGTCCAACGAGATTTTACTCCTGGTTTCTATGTGATTTGACGGGGGGTGGGGAGGGGGGACATACATGCCCCGAACCAGAAAATGCGGTAACTCTGTGTCCGAGAGATGGAGGAAAGGAAGCAGAGTCAACGTTCAAACCCACACTCCGATGAATACGTCTACTTTGACTTCATCGAGGCATTTCCACTTTTCATGTGGATGGTGACCAGTGAAAAAGCTCTTTTAGACAAGTGCTAAGTCGTCTGTGCCTGGAAACGCTTGACTGTGAGGAATTGTGAGTCTGAACTTTGGGATGTGCTGATTTTTATTTTAATTGGTGTTTGAAGCAGGTTTTGCAAGTCAGCAAATAAAGGGTGTTTCATGGAGTAACTGGATTACTTAGGTTGGAATGAGATTTTTGTGGTGTTTTGTTTTTTTTTCACTATCAAGTGTCTTCTCATGTATTAAGTCATGGAGTCATATATGTGTGTGCACATATACACTATTGACACAATACCTTTGCTGTTTTCGTATACATAGGTACACATATACATGTATAAAACCATTGTGTAATACCAGTTCTCTTTGGAAGGACAGTATGTCCAGATGAAACTCTTTACCTGCTCGGATCCCCAAAAAGCTAGGCGTGCCCACTGGGTCTCCCAGCCAATGAGGTGTGAGTGGCAGACTGCGTGCAGCTTCCAGGAATCATTCTGAGAGAAGCAGGACTTGCTTGGCTCTGTGGACATGCTACACAATCTTGAATAAAACGATTTGTAGAACTGGAATTACTACATCAAAATGCATGCCCGTTTCCTAGTGTGATTGGTGTGGCAACATTATTACAAATTTTACATCACACCAATTATGCATGAGACTGTTTCTCTCTCCAGTCATGGCCATTTGACAAGGTGAGTGTTGTCAAATTCTGTCATCTCCTCCAAGCTAATGAGCAAATGTTTTATATTTAACTTGTATTTCTCTTAATATATAAAACATTAATATATTTTCATGAATGAAAGAACATTTTTGCATAGGAGCTTTTTATGTGTTATCCATGCCATTCTATTAGACTTTTCTGGCTATGAATTTATATTTTTATATATTAAAATACACTTTTTATGTGTTTTATATATTAACAGTATCTTTAATTACTTTTATCTTTTGGTGTTGTGTATGGTATTTTCCTATGCAATCCGTCAAATATACGGTAATATATCAATCTTATTATAATAATTTAGTTCACTGTTATGAAACCATGTTGTATCATTCTAAGATTAATCAAAAACTTCCCAAGCTTTTTTGTACTGTATTATTTTCATCTTTCCTTTGAAATATTTGATCCATAAGATCTACCTATATATCTACGGATAGATTGAGGGATAGATATACAGATAGAGAGTTGGTAGGAATGACTTTTTTTTCCCCCAAGCGATCGGATCACTCTTGCCATTAAAAACATTCAAAATTGTCGGCGTTGTTCATCACGTACTAAGTCATGCCTGGAGGGGAATTCCTGGGCGCTCTAGTTCATGGGATGTTTCTCCAAACGATGCCTCTAACAGAGCCAACTCGTTAAGTAATTTGCCATTAATATCACATTTTGTTTGCTTTCCAAGTTTTATAATGCACCATAAATTATGCTTAAGAAAATCTGGAAGGGCAGTGAAGCAGATGAGAGAATCTCGATGTAACGAATAGGCAGAAATCATTGCAAATGACGTTGTATTTATGTCCTGCACACACTTCAGGCACATTAACAAGTTGATAGATGTATATAATATATTTAAATACTCTATTTCCTCTCTCTATTGGTCCTGGGACAATAATAAATTTTGATGAGAGGACTAAAACTATTAATGTAGAATTTATGTCCTATGGATAGCTCTTTTTGTAGGTTTTCACATCACTACATACTACAAACAATATTATTAGAGTCTGGTAGCAGGCCGTGGCTATCCTATCTAAGTAAAATTTTTATTTGACTTTTTTCTGGAAGAATCTTATTTCATCAGAGATATTCATTAGGATTTTCAGTGTCTTGGCCCAGCAAGCTCTGGGTTCGTATGTTTGGTGAGCGCAAATTAATTTAACCAGAGGACAATGATTTATAAAATTTTGTATTTCATCTTGAATGAATTTGATGCATACTTTTGGTAATCTGGCAGTTTAATTGAGCAGCTATAATCGTGCTGACATTCAGAAATGTTGTTCACATTTACATTTATACTAAATTTGGAACCAATCTATTTTTTCCTACTGTATGACAGTTTGGGCATACTAAACAAATCCTTCACGAGTCATGTGTGGGGAAGGGAAATTCTTCCATCCCTAGCTCACCACTCTCTCTTTCTTTTTTCCTTGAAGTGCAAGAAGATAATTTTTCCTTGCTGGCTTGTTCTGCAATAATCATTGCTGTCCATTCATTTCCTCTGCAACAAAGTTTCACCATAAATATAAACTTAGGAGAAGTTGCCTACTGAACACACAACGAGAAGACCTAGAACTTTCATTTTTACTTGATACACAGTATTATACTGTTTCAGATGCACAACACAGTGATTAGATAGTTATATACATTGCTAAATGTTACCATGCCAAGATATTATAATACTGGTTATTTTCTAAATGTTTCCCTGCCATTGCTATAAGTAATTTATTCTATAATTTGAAGTTGATACCTCTTTATTCTTTGGATTTTAATCCCGACACTTTCTTGAGATGAGGACTTTGACTCTTAGCCTTGGGATACTTGATTTCACATCTAATGAGGTCCATTTTCTCATGTGTAATGATAGGAATCGAGTAAGATCTCCTTTTGGTAGTGACCACACGCCTTCTAACATGAGACAGGCCATCTTCAGTGGTTGCCATGCATCATGTAACAGATATCTGGTTGGAAATTAAATCATTGCTATCATACTTCTATCTCAAGTGTTCTTAAATCTGCAGACCGTGTTTCTCAAGGACACTGTTTATCCACCACAAGAGAGTGGCAAGCTGTCCTTGGCTTTCCATGACAGCTTTACATTGACTCAACTACAAGGTAGATAACCTTCCAGAATTGCCCAGTCTCTTGAAGATCCCTAGCAGGAGGGAAAGCAAAGCCCTTCTCTCTTGTAACCTACACGATGCAAGGGCTTCTTTTGCATTTATCTGAAACAGAAGGATAAAGTAAAATTTAAATGCATTCACCAGACTTACAGATGGCTTGTGACCTTCACGCTTGCTGGTTTTATCTCAGAATCACCGCCATAAAACCGAGCATGATTTCTTATTCTGTGTGAACGAATCTTACAGATCGCAACTGTACACACGATGCCCTTATTAATCACCAGTCTCGGATTTGTGTTTTTCTTGTAGACAGAAGTATTTACCGAGTGCTGACATGGGCCAGCCCATCCTTTAGGCGCTTAGATTTATCAGTGAACGAAACAAATACAGCTGACCTTTGATTACCTCAGGGTTAGGGGTACAGACCGCTCCCACCCCTCATGCAGTTGAAAATCCATGTATAACTTTTGACTTCCCCAAACCTAACTACTCATAGCCTACTGTTGAATTTATGGTAATGACACAAATAGGCTGGCATCTATGTATATCACATGCATGCACAACATACCTAACATTTTCTTAATTTTTTTTATTTATTGAGAAACACCCACATATAAGTGGACCCATGCAGTTTACACACCCACATTGCTCCGTGGCCAGCTATCCACGCAACACACAGGAGATTTTCTTATTACGCATTTTTCTCATTGGTTTTCTTCTCTCTTTCTATTTATCTCCTCTTCCTGCGTGATCTCTCCAAGTATCATGTCCCTAAATAGTATTTGCATACAGCTTGTTCCCCCATTTCCTTTCCTAGATTAAAATGCTCTTAATGCCAAGCTGTGGGCCACACCGCCTCCTCCCCATCTCCATGTGGTTCCCCATGGACACCCTACACTCAGAGACCAAGCTCTATCTCACCTTCACACCTGCTTCCTTGTCCCACTGCGTAAGTTGCTCAGCCAGAATCCTTGGGGGTCTGCATTCACGGCTCTGTGCTTTCCACGCTGCATCCTGACGTCCACACCCTGAAGGCCTATCCAGGAGGGACCCCATCTTGCTTCCTTCTGGCAGAACCATCCATTGGTTCCCAGTTGTTTCATTTGATCCCCTCACTGGCCTTTCTCCGTTCACTCTTCTTTTTATTCTCAGGACAGTGACTGGATTGACTCTTGGGGAAGCACAGACTGTCTCAGAAAGCTGTCATGGTTCACTTTTCCTTTGGGGTGACAGCTCAAGTCCTCTGAGTGACCACAGGTCTGATGCACTCCGGCCCTGTGCATCTGTGGACTCTGCTTTGTAAAGTGAACAGTCACTATTGCAGCCACACACACTGACCCCTGAGCTGTTGCTCAAAAATCCTGGAAGATGTGCTCCTTCGGGCTTTGTCTTAACTAATCCTTTTCCATGCAATAGCATCCCTCTAAATAGAACAATACTCAGGTTGTTCACTTCTTCCAAACTCTTGCCCAAATGTCACATTTTCAGAGACCTGCCCTAATCATCCTATTTAAAAATCAGACGCCTAACCTTTGTGTTCTGATCATGTATAGCCTGCTCTGTCTTCATTATGTTCCACACCTCTCGCTCCCTTCCAAAATACGACGTGATGTATTTATTAAAACTCTGGGTCTGCTAAGCAGACAATAATTTCCATAAATGCAAGGGGTTTTGTCATTTTCCCCCCTCTAATGTATCCCCAACAGTTGGAAGACTGCATAGAGTATAGACATTGTTATCCAAATGTAATTATTTTATGGAAAAGCATTTAACTTAAGCAAACTCTCAGGATGGGTTTAATAAAGCCTTGCCTGGCTATGGCAGTGTTAGGAATCTGCACCAGCTATTTAAAGCAAATAGTGACTGTTTATTCAGTAAGAAAAGTATCATATTCTTATAAAAGTTAATTTAAAAAATATACAGATATATGTGATAAAAGCAAATAGTGACTATTTGTTCAGTAACAGCTGAGTATTCTTATATAAAAAAATCTTTAAAAATATTATGCAGATTTGTGCTTTTTTTGTGTAAACAAAAAGTCTCCTCTGAAGTAATCATTGTGATTTTAGAGTGGGTACCTAGAGCAATAATACATTTAGTGAAAATCTTTTTACTTTTTCTTCACAGTTTGAGGAGGCTTTTGACAACCACTCACTTTCAATAAACTGCAAAACAGCTTGTCTTTTCACTTAATAGTGTCTTTTGGTGAGCAGATGTTTTAAATTGTAATTAGCCTTCTGTAATCAATATTTTTACTTATGTTAGTATATCCCTATTTGGAGCCACAAATTACATTCAGATGTGTGCCGCTTGGAAAATGCATAGCTTCGAGCAAAATTATACAGGAACTACAGATAAGTCTGTCAAAAAGAAAATTGGTCTAATACTAAAATAAGCCAAATGGAATCCTGCATGGAAAGAGTTCATTCAGATGAAGAGCGATATTTGATGCTGGTTTATAGAAAACTTGGGAATAACTAGAAGACCCCTATAGTTTCAAAGCTTAAATAATTACAAGGAGAAGCTCAAAATCTAGTAATACTTAAATCCCAGGAAGTCAAAAACTAAAGAGAGACAGAGAAATTCTCAAGCATAATAAGTACACACGGCACAGAATATTTTATTCTAAATAAATGCATGGCTTCAGCTGGCCATATTCTAGTCCATGACGCAGGTCAGGTTTACTAAACCTAATGTAATAAAATAGAAAATGAAAAACCCAATCTACCTAAGAACCATCTCATTTCGATTCTAAGGCTATGCTTTTAAATACTCAATAATTTAAAGTGGAAATCAAAAGAGAAGACCTCAAAAGTACCATCCATCAAAGTATGTGAGATATATATCAAAATGTGTTCTTCAGACTCAAAAAAGAGTTTATAAATGTTCTCAGCAAAAACCCAGATAGGAAAAGAACAAAAGATAAATGCAATGCCCAAGAAATAATGGGAGAGAATCGCGAGATGTCCTAACACCATTAGTAGATGAACAGATAAAGAAAATGGGAGATAAATATACAACGTGGTATTTTTTAGCCTCAATAAGAAAAGGAAATCCTGCAGCATAAGATGGATGGGTCAAAGTAAAAGGATGGAGAGAGATGTACCATGCTCACACTAACCAAAAGAAATTGGGTAAATGTAGTACTTTCAGATAAACCAGCCTTCAGAACAAGGAAAATTATTAAGAACAAACGTGCAATATGCAATATTAAGTAGGACAATTCCTCCTGAACACACATGAACCCTAATTATGTATCCACCAGACTCCAGACTATAAAAACATTTATAGAACAAAAAGGCGAAACAGAAGAATCCATTCTTCTAGTTGCAGATTTCAACTTACCTTCATAAGTTATCAGTAACTGATAGATCCGGCAGTCGAAAAGTCCGTAAGCACATAGATGAACTGAATGGTGGTGTCAACTTGATGTAATGAGCATTTACAGAACCATCCAACAAGAGCAGAAGACACGTTTTTCTTCACATGGGATACGTACCAAGGTAGAACACGTTTTGGGTGTTAAAACAACCAATTGGAAAGAAAAATCACACAAAATATGTTCTTGGCCCACAGTGGAACTAAATTAGACATCAGTAACAAAGATAAGAGGACCAATCCCAGTGTTGTTGGAAATAACACACTCCTGACAACACATGGAGAAAATACAGCTTATCTAAATAGGTGGCACGTCATGAAAGCTATGCTCCAAGGGAATTTTAAAGCATTAAGTACGTATATTAGAGAAGAAGAAAGGTGTAAAATCAGTAACCCAAGTGTTCACCTTAAGAGACTATAGAAAGATGAATTTAACTCTAAAGCAAAGAGAAGAAAAATAAGAATATAAATTAGAGCTGAGATCAGTGAATTAAAAGATAGAAAAGGCATGGAGAAATATCAACAAAACAAAAAGCAGGTTATTTGAAAAGATGAGTAGAATCAATAAACCTCTAGATGGGCTAACTGAGAAAAAAGAGGGAAGACACAACTGATTGGTACCACAAATGAAAGAGAGTCGTCACAAATCATCCCACGGACAAAGGAATATTATGAATAACTCCACACAAAATAATTCGATAATTTAGGTGGAAAGAACCTACTTCCTGGAAGATACACACCACCAAATCTCATACAAGGAGAAATAAGTAATTTGAATAAGTCTGTATCTATTAAATTCAATCAATAATTCATGACCTTCCTAAAAATGCACCAAGCCATATGGTTTTATCGGAATTTTACTGAACCCTTGATGGAGAAAGATGTATGACTTGGCTTGGGCCGCCATAGTAGAGGACCATATATGGGGAACTTAAACAACAGAAATGAATATCTCACAGTGTTGGAGGCTGGGAGTCCAAGATTCCGGTGTGGGCAGGTCTGGTCCTCCTGGGCGTGCGGACACTGTTGTCTCCCTGTATCCTCACAGGGTCATATTTCTATGCGTGGTTGTGTCCTGATCTCCTATTTTTCAAGGACCCCTGTCCTATTGGATTAGAGTCCAACCTAGTGACCTCATTTGCCTTAATCACCTACAGATCCTATCTCCAAATATAGTCACAAATAGGTCCTGGGGTTTGGGACTTCAGCCAGTGAAGTTTGGGAGATGCAATTCAGCTCAAAACAAACAAGCCAATTTTCTAAACCTCTTCCCCTAAATAGAAGCAGAGCAATTACTTTCTAACTCATTCTAGGAGGCCAGTATAACCCTACCATAAAAATCAGATCAAGACATTACAAGAAGGGAAAACTATAAGACAGTGTCTCTCACAAGCATAGATATAGAACTCTTCAACATAAGTATTAGCAGATAGATTACTATAACATGTAAAATTAAACACAAAGACAAAGCAACATGTATGGAAGTCTGGCTACACATATAAGTAACTTTATGCAAGCAACAGTCTTAAGAAGAAAAACTGTGATTACATCAATTTTGCAGGAAGAAGAATTTTATAAAATGTAGCACCAACTCAATAAAAACATCCATCAAGCTCAGAAGAGTGATATTTCCTTGATTTCATAAGTAAATCAGCAGACAACCTAGAGCTAACATCATACTCTATGAGAAACTGTAGCAAGGCACGGATGTCCTCTCTTACCAGTCATGTGTAGACTGTACTGGAGATCTTAGCTTATGCAATAAGACAAGAAAAGAAAAGTTGTTCCGTTTGGAAAGGAAGAAAGAACACTGACATTTTTCTCCCCACAGATGACATGATTTTCTAATGCAGAAAATCCCAGAGAGTCAACCACAAAAATGTCTGGGGTAATAAGGGATTGAAACAAAGTGTCACAATGGGTTATTATAACTAACCATTTCTTTCCTTCTATAGTAGCAGTTGGAATTTGACATTAAAAGCAAAAGATCATTCAGTTAACACCATAAAACGGCAATCAGTCATTGTAGGTGATCACTAAGAACCCTAATTCTGTCATTTAGTTAGCTGTTTATTACGGTTTTATGTGTAATAGCAAGACAGTTTGGACAATCTCAGTGTCCATTGGGAGGACATTCTAAATCATAGGCCTCATCAGTTATCATGTACAATGCAGATATGATATCAGTGTGAATGTACTGTTTTACATTTTCAAGCTTATAAAGTACATAAGTGCCATAAAATATCTTTGGCACACACATCAGTTTACGTACATATTGTCACAATGATAGTCATAGCAATTATATCTTAAGAGATGGCAAGGATAGATAGTAACAATTTAATGGAACTTGTACCTTATTTGAATTTCAAAAAGAAAATACAAGGATGATTAAAGTGTTTGCTTATGAAGTTAAAATTGGAAACTATTAAGAATGCATTCCTTAGGAATTGAAACAATTAACCAAACAGTGGCTCCCAGCACAGAGAGTGAGCAAGAGACATTCTGATTTTGGTTGCATAGAGAGAGATTGAAATTACCATGTTATTATAAAGTTATGTATAATTTAGGGAACAATAGGAAGAAGACTAAACCCTATTGAGTAATCAGGATTTTGCAAATCATATCTCATTAACATTCACAGGATTTTTATGAGTTAACTAGCAGTAACCCCCTTTGCCACAGATGGCGTAATTGAAGCTCCGAGAATTAGTCTTGAACCTTATTACAATCCACTGGAGGTAAGAGTCAGAATGGAATTTGGTCAGTGGACTTTAAAAGTTCATGCTCTTTGGCACTCAGACTTCCTGATTTTATATTCATAAAGCAAGTAAAATTTATTCCAATGAGAGATATTATATAGAAATAAAATATTAGACTCAGCATCATTTGAGAAGATAATCATTATGTGATCCATTTCTATATTATGGAGCTATTTCTGCACCCTAGTAAATGACCCATAATAGTGATTTGTAGGTCTTGTTATAAAACCGCCTAATAAAAATTCCTATATAAGTATTCAATTCATTTCAACAAGAATTCATTAGCTTGTTTTCCCAGCATAAGCAAGTTTAGAAGTAAAGTTCCGTGCCAAAGGGTTTTAGACATCACAGACGCCGCTGAGGATGCTTTCTTCCTTCCCTCTCCCTGTGGGTCAAGAATTCTCAGACATTTCACATACAAAATTCAGTAAGAAAAGAAAAAGAAAAGATCTATGAAATAGAATACTGTCCATCAGGATGGGTGCACTTATAAAACAGCCCAGCCACCTTATGGATTCAGAGCAGACATACAGAGAGGAGATGAAGGACAGAGTGACTCGGGAGAGAGCTCAGGACAGGCTTTCCTGGGAGAAGTGGCATGCAAACTAAGATCGAATGAAAAATTGGGAGGTTGGGGATGTTCAGGCTGAATCACCTATGGTGATAGACACAACAAGGGCTTGGGGGGATTTAAACAGATGACTTGGTGATGTCACTGGAGGGATTTAGGGATAGAAAATGGAGCAAGAGCAGAAGTAGGTGGCCAGGATGTATGGGGATCATGTTCTACATTGTAGGAAGTTGGGATCAGGCGAAGAACTTCAGGCAGAAGAAGAACATAACTGTGCTGTTTAAAAACAAAGTTGAAGAATCATTTAGGGGTGGGGACCTCACTGAGCAGATGAGTGATGTCCCCAAGGTGGTAGGTTTTAATAATTGACCAAGAAGCAGATCCAGGCGAAGGAGAAGTAGAGCTACGTGATCTCTCTGCCGTCGTCTGCGTCACGTCCTGGTACGAAGAAGGCTGCAGTCGGTCTCGGGGCTCAAGGGGCAGGGATGCCAACCCACAGGGATGTCAGGCCAGCCTTCTGCTTGGCTACCTTACATCCCAGTGATCTCGGTCATACCTTGACCTGTTCTTCCCTGGCTTCCTTCCCCCAAGATGCTTCTGCTTCTAGGACTTCCCAAAGGTGAACAGTGCCCATCTGTGTTCTTGCTACCTAACGGACACCGAATGCCATCATGGAGTCTCTTCCTCCTGACCTCATCTTATTCTCATCACCGCGCAAAGGCACCAGCTCCTCACACCACCCCGTGTGGGTGAGCGCTTCCCTGCATAAACGTGGAGGACTCACAACCATTGACCCCATAGGGTTGTGCGACGCTACCCCTCTCTTCTCTCCGGAAAATATCACCCCATCTTGAGGCATGGTTTCCAAGCTTCCAGGTCCCCATGTCCTGATATCACTGCTTTCCAAAAGCCCATTGCTATCTTCCCTTAGGCTCTGCACAACGTTCTGTATTTCTGCTCGTCAATTCCTGTATTTGCTTCAGTGGGCTGTCAGTCAGCTTCTGAGATCGCTCTCTCTTGCATTAGGGCAGCAGGCATTTTCATATTAGGGAGAGCGACGGCTCTGCGGGCAAAAACGAACCCTCACCATACCCTGTAAATCCCCAGGGCGCCTGTCAGTTTTTCATTTAGGAATGTTAGGACTTAGGGAGTTCTCTCAAGGAAACATGGTCTCCCCCTGTATTGAACAATGTTTAAAATAAAAATTCACCCAAGGGGAGTCCTCCTGCATGCTTCGTTGTGAACACCATCCTAAACGGACATCTAAAATCTGCTTCTAGGAGGTGTATTTGGGATCATGATTTAAATATTACGTTGTATTTTAAAAATCAGTAAGTCGCAAGGAAACCTTTCCAGGGAGTGTAACAATCTCTCTGAATGCCCCATGTTTTGGAACTGTCTGTACGGAAGGTGCTGAGCCTTCAGATTGCTGAAGAAAATAGACATTTTTAGCTATCTCCCGCTCGCTTACCATGCCCACTCCTGCCAGGCGCTCACATGTGCTCATTCTTCTCCATGACCTCATACACTCCTATTTCTTTACTTTGCTGTCACTGTCCCCTGCTGCCCTACTCAACTCAGACGTCACTTATTTGGAAGATCAGGATCGCTAAATTGGATAAGGACTTAACATGTGCCAGGTGTAGATACCTCCCCCTGTTCTCTATATCATAGAAATGATTGCACCGTATCAGAAACAGATTTAATTATTAGCACATGCATACACTGTAAGTTTCCCGGGAGCAGGGATCTACCTTATGTTGCTTTATGAATGTTTTTCTGGTGCATAAAAGGCAATGGCATATCCATGCACTGATTCATGTTCCAGACAAAAAGGAAACAGAAATCACAGCCTCAGTTAAGTGAGAACTGTATCTCACCCTCTCTAACTGATGCAGGAAATTACTTACACTCCTGCAGACACAGAACCTGGATTAAAACGTCTAAACCATGACCCACCTCAAGCTAGAAAGGAGAACCCCAAATGCCACCATAGAAGAAGAAAACAAAAATGCGAATGAAGTCTAGCCGGGGGAAGTTGGAACCTCTTTGTGGAAAAGCAAATTATGTATAAAGAAATTTAAATGTACATAATTTCCACCTACTGTGTTTTTATAGGTATCTTGAAGGATTTTCATAGAAACAAATGGCAACAAGGACTTCCATACCACATTAAAATGTCATTCAAGATAGAGGATCCCATAAAATGTACTCAGACACTCAAGCCTGTGGTGGTCAGGATGCCGTACATGGAATTTCCACAAGACCCTGGTGATGCAATCCAGCAGTATTAAGTGTAAGAAGCAATATTGATCCACAAACGAATAAGTAGTTCAGTTTTGTAGAATATTGCAAAGATGTCGGACCTTAAATGGCAAAGGAACCTCAAAATAACCCACGGAAGATTGGGAGGTGAAAATGACATTTAAGCTATTTTAATGTTCATCTTTTTTCAGGAGGAACTTAGAGATACTGATTAATCATATGTGTTTTGTATGCACATATTAAAACCTTTGGATTCACCACCAAAGAACAGAAAATGAAAGTAAAATTATAAACTGAAATAGGCAAAAAAAGTGGTAGTGATGTCATCCATCCAATAGATAACAACTAAGGAGAAATAAAAGCAGAAACATGAAAGAAAACCACTAACATCAGGTTTTACAAAAACAATAAAATGACAAAATTAACTACCTATAAAAGTGATGAAAATGGAAAAAATGAAATGGTGTGCTCTTAGCAATTGGAATGCGTGTTCTCCATATGTATGAGTCAGTGTGTAAAACTAGCATGTAGAATGCTAAATTCATGTGAATGCAAAAACATAACAAAAATACTGTATCGCATTCATGGGTGTGTGAATGCAAAGTGAAATTGTCCTCACATAGACTTGAATGATGGAAAAGATTGTCTAGCAAGGGAGGGGCACAGATTTTGCCATAAGGATAAGAGATAATTCACATAATGTTTTTCAATATAAAAATTGGAATGGGAAATTTAATGTATAAATCTGTTAATGCGAGTGGTGGCTAATAGACTGACATTATCCTTCCTGGGTTTTTTTCCCCCTACAATTTTAAATATATTAACATACAAAATCATTCCTATTCTATAACCTTGAGAAAATATCACAAAGGATTATGAATGAAACCCAGATGTAGGAGATATTTTGAAACCTCAGCATGTCCAATTAGGTGTAATTGTAATCAGATTAGGAATTTAAAATCACGTAACCACCACCACCACCACAAATTTATTTTGAAAACCACAGTTGGAGCGAAATCCTCTCCCACTTGGGGAAATGTGGAAACCATTCTGGGGATTGAGATAGAAATGGAGATCTAAGGGTTACCTGTGTAACTCTTAATTTCTGACTCAATTCCAGAAGCCCAGGCTCTCCCCTTTAAAATGTGGCCGAAATCATTCACATTTCCTCAAGGTTCTTGGGAAACGTACTACATATGGATGTGACACTCGGCAAAAGGGATCCAGGAATGTAACGTTAGCTGAATCAGAATGGATTTGTCAGCCGCCCCGAGGGGTTATTACAGGGTTGCCCATCAACCCTCATGGTGTAACGGGTGTGCTTTATGTTTGTGTCAATGGACTGTGACTATGATGTCATTTCCCTTTGCGACATCAGAACTGGCATGTTAGAACTACTGCTCAGGACTGACCGAAATGCTTTATCTGCATGGGAATCCCCAACCCCTGGTCCCATCGAGTTTACTCCATGATGAGGCTTCAAAATTGTGAGCTTCTAACTCATGACTCTTGGGAATTATGTCTCATACATGAGTTTCAGAGATTGGAGTTAGTTCATTGTGGTGTGGAGGGGCTAAGGAAACAGGAAAAAGCGAATAAAAACCAATTTATTGTCTGAAAAAGGGTTAGGAACAAAATCCCTGCAAATATGGAAGAATGTAATATCCCAGACAGATCATAAGGATAATTCAGAAGAACATAATGTGATATCAGAAGTCATACATTTAGTATGGTACTTTTGAAACTACTGTAATAGAGCAACGATATGCCAAACAATATTAAAAACAAAGTTTTATGATGAGGAAATAGGTTTTTGGAATGTCATTTCATTTTTTTCTTTATTAAAGTATAATAAATACACAGTAAAGAACACAGTACGTGGATACCGTGATAAATCAGATTTACTAATGGCGCAGAAGGACAGTTAATTTGGGGCACTATTTTTGAAAATGACACACTTTTCTTCCCACAGTTGCTGGAATCAGATTCAACAGCCTATTCTCATGTGATTGACTTTCAGCAATTATTTAATTCTGACTTTGAATCCTCTCGGGCCCTTAACAGCTTCTTTCAGTGATGTTTAAATATTTTTAAAGTCTTGTTCAGCCACCTTTTACATAAGTAGTCGCTTCTTGATGAAAAAAACAAAACTAGAACTCCCAAAACAATAAAATACATTTAGAATATGCTTATAGTATTTTTTCAACACTGGAGATAAAATTACAATGGGAAAATTCTCTCCTGCCTATTATGGAGAGAACTGCATTTGCTTTTGATGTCGATGTAAAATCAGGGGGAAAGAGCTCTGGAATGAGGCTTTACTTTTCCCATTGTAATTTTATCTCCAGTGTTGAAAAAATACTATAAGCATATTCTAAATGTATTTTATCGTTTTGGGAGTTCTAGTTTTGATACCAGCCGATTAGCTGGTTTTTTCGATAAGGTAAAAGGCCACATCTGATTTTGTAAAGGGAGACTCCATATAAAGGCTTAGAAGCGAAATAAGTCTCTCTGGTTGGGTCGTATTTACTTATCTTCGTAATGGCGATGTACAGAATGCTCAACCCTGCCAATAGTTGATCTAAATTCACCTGTTACCACCAGGCGCTTGCTGGTGCTCCATCCCTTGAAAAAAGGTCTGTCAGCCTGGCCAGTGGCTTTTCGTTAGCTATCACAGAGGGTAAGAAAACATTTAAACAAAAACAAAGGCATTCTTCAGCTCAAATTAGTGAATTATGCAGAGCTTTGGAAATGAACTGCCTTCTCCAGAATTAAAGCGCTGAAGCAGGTGTCTAAAATTAGTATCTCTGGAGGAGAAAGTCACTAGTGCATATTACCTGAGGATCCCATGTCATTTTAAGAGTGAAAGCGCCTGCTGAAATGTTGCTCTTGGAGTCAGTTTGCAGATTGGTCATGTAAAGCACGTCGATTCAGGACTATGGATGCCCCCGAACCATTTTCATGTTCCCTTGATTACCAAAACCATGAGTCATCGGAAATTCCCCTGCGTCATCCAAGAGATAGGATTGGTGAGTTATCTACCCCTTTTTAATAAGAATTTAACTATCGACTCTATTATTATCTGGGATCAGAGTCGCTTTCAATGTGACCCAATTTGAAAATGGCTATTGTGTGACTATTTAAAGGAATTTGGAAAGTCGGCGCTAAGTTGCCCTCCTGCCCCCACTGCTTCATCTACCCCACCCACCTGCCGACCTCCCGTCTTTTTGTATTCTTCCCGTAAAGCTTCATCAGTATGCTGGGAAGAAGTAGGCACTGTGAAGAGGTAGTCGAAAAGTCATGACTTTGGGAGCTAGTCTGACCTGGGTTTGAATCTCTGCGGAGGCACCTGTCAGGTGTGTACCTGAGGGCACCTGGTCCTCCCCCTCCCCCCCCCGGTCTAAGATTTATTTATTTACTTTTTGGTATGTGCTGTAAACAGTCACCCGAAAACCTTCTAGATATGTTGCCTGATTGATGCAAGTTCTCATCGTTCCTTATATTGATGAATTTAAAATAACAGTTTGCTCCATGTAAAATGCACCCTTTTTTTCATTGTATGGTTCCGCAAGTTTTTATAAAACCGCATGGTCATCAGGTATCACCCACAGCATCATCGGTACAGAAATCAACTTCTCAGTCCTTTCACGATCCTGGTTTTCTCCTTTGTGGGAAACGTCGTCTTACCAAGCTTAGCTGCTACGACCTGCCAGCCTGGTCTCTGTCCCTGTAGTGTCTTCCAGGACGTTCTCTCGATGGAGCCATCGGCAGGCATCCTAGTGGGACGAGCTGCTTTCAGTTGAGAGGTTCACCCAAGTTGTTACGTTTAATGGCAACTGTCCTTTTCTCTTGCGGGGCTCTGTTGCATTTTATCCATGTGCTCCAGTTTGCTTATGCATCGTCCTCTCGAGGAACTTTGGGGCATTTACAATGTTTTTGTGATTACAGATAAAGCCATGCTGCTGGTCACTAGCAGCCTTTTGAACAAACATATTTATTCCTCTTAGGGCAATGCCTCTGAGTGGATTTCTGGTTCGTATGGGAATTGGATGTTCAGTTTTATAGGAGCCCATCAAGCTGTTTTCCAGAACGCTGTAGCATTCTGCATTCCCACCAGCCATGTCTAAGGCTTCTCTGTTATTCCTCATACTCCTCAACCCTTAGCAACGTCGGTGTCTTTTTAAAATATGGATTCTGTGTTGGACATTCTTAATGTGTAAGAGACTCTCCCTCTGGCCACAGTTTCAACCCCCATTTCCCTAATGTCTGAAGATGTTGAGTGTCTTTTCAGGGGCTTGTAGAGTGTGTTGCGTCTTTTGGGGACTATCTGTTTCTATCATGTGCCCATTTTTCTCTGATTTTTTAAAATTTGGGACCATGGGTTTTAAAAGTAGACTTTTAAATCTTGAAATAAGTTTAGATTTACAGAAAGATGGCCATGTGCTTCCGGACTCCCCATATGCCCTCCCTCAGTTCCTGTCATTAGTCACTATAGAGTCCTATAAAGCTTATGCTGCTGTGGTGTGATTGTCAAAACCAAGAAACTGACATTGGTATATTACGATTAAACTCCAGACATTTTCCAGATCCCCCTCCTGGTCTATTACAGCTCCTTTTCCCACCTGTTCCGGGGTCCCATCTAAGATACCACATCCACGTACTTGTCACACACAGATCTTGTCTGTGGCCATGTCTCCACGTCCTACTCTTTCAGGACGTTTCCCATCTTGAGTCCTGGCCAGGGACCAGTCATTTTCATCCGTGTAGAGGAGCACGTAACGGCCCCCTGTGTGTAATTCCCCATAGAACCGTCATTGAAGGTACAGCGCTTACAAGTAAGTGGAAATTCCATAGTTTTGTCTCTCCAGGGCCATGCAGTATTGTGCATCTGAGGGGCTCCATTTCATCTTCCGAATGAGGGAATTAATCAGTAGTCTAGTGCTATGATATTGTGTATGCAAGGAAAACAGCCGGTGTGATGGACAGCACGGGAGACCATCGCTTCACTCGATCTGAAAACTAAATTGATGCCCCATAAATATTCTCGGGGGCGTTCCATTTTCCGAGGTGTCTGACCTGGTTTTATTCACAGTATGGGTTGATCCCTGGTGGGTGAAAGCTGCTGGTGCTCAGTCACTTTTTCTTGGTAGTGTTCCGCCTTTTAATGTACAGGAACTAAAAATTCTGTTCAACTCACTGAAGGGTCTATTAACTTAATAGGTGAAATGCATCTCTCGTCAGCTGGCTTCCACTTGCAGCTTGAGGATTTTTGCACCCCTATGTCGCACACAGGGGAGGCTATGTCGAGCAGGGAGACTGTGTGTTCACAAACCTTTAGTTGCTGTTTCCTTTGGCACCTTCTTGCAACCTGAGCTTTTTCTGGAATCAAGGGCATAATAAAACATTGGAAGAGTGCAGGCAGATAGATAGATAGATAGATAGATAGATAGATAGATGATAGATAGATAGATAGATAGATAGATAGATAGATAGATAGATAGATAGATTTCATTGCATATTAAACAGAAAACATACATATATTCATGTACCCTTTTCATTGCACATTAAACAGAGCACACAGACAGGATGCACACATTAATGAGGTTTGCAGGAAAACAGTGAATGGTTTTTGCACTTCGGCTAGGAATGCTAATTGTGCATAATTGACTCTCTCCTGGCATCCGTAGCTGCAGGTAGAGGCAAACAAAGCAAGCCCTTGGGAGGTCTCAGGTAGATGCCAGATTTTAAGACTCCTGAAGGCCCTGAGAACCGTCAAGTAGCGGGTCCTCCGCCGTCAAATCAACAGCCCCACCTTCTGGCAGCCCTTTGGAACTGCATGCAGCCCGGGCCGTGGGCGCCTGTTCCCTGAATCTCAGCAAGGCTGTTTCCACCGCAGTGCACAGTAACGTGTGTTCTTACACGAAGTCTGGTGTGCAAGGCATGCAAAAAACAGAGTCCTGCCAAAGACGGCGTGGTGATGAGTAGCCCGTCTTCCTGGCTGGGGATGCACAGAGGTGTGGTGGTGGACATGCCTGTGTATTAGAATTGCCCAGAAGCTCTGACACCCTACATTTCCAAGGTTGCCTTTGCAAACAAAAAGCCTCAGGGTGCTCTTTGAGGGCTCTGTCGTTTTAAAAGTTCCCAGTGATTCCATCGTGCAGATAAGCTTGGAGGCATTAGGTTACCCTTCTCAGCTATATGGCTTACAGATCGCACAGTCCTGTGTCCCACAGGAACGTCCCCACTGAAAGCAGCTTTGGAAATCTCATTGAATCGGGAAGGCAGGCAACATTTCTAGTATCATTTCCATGAATTGCAGCTGCGTGATCGATGCGAGGCCACCCGTAAGCAGCTCCTGTCCCCGTTTGCTTAAGAGGGTGTTGGGCACGTATTCTCTAAGGGACTGAGTGACTCAAAGTTCTGCTAAACTCTCGTTGCTGGAAAACAATTATGGCAAACCGAATGAGAACATGCAAAAGTCCCTGTGCTTCAGAGCACCTACTTGGGTGCATTATGATATGATGAGCAGGCCATTAATAATTTTTAGGATTGTAGAGAAGTCTCTAAATTAATCATACGCATGGAACGAACTCCATTTCATTAAAAAAAAATACAAGTAGTCCATTGAGCATCAAACACTACCATGACTTTCCCGCTCACTAAAGACACTGCTCATAGAATAGAGCAAACTTCACAGCAAAAAAAAAAAAAAAAAAAGGAACTAAAATTACCTGACCTAGTTCTAAAGTGTACAGATAAGGAACAAAGAGGGCGGGGGGATTGAGCAAACTCTCCAACAGCTACTTACTCGCACAGCAATTTATAAAAGTCAGCTCGCAGGCTGTCTAATGTGGGGATGTGAAGTTAGAAGGTTTTAGCCTGGGTTTTTTGTGGGAACTCGGAGATCATGGGCAATTCTGTCCTGCCCGGTCCCCAGATTTTTTTAACATAAAGTGATACCCATTCGAAACGTTTCTGTGCAGATTCCATGAAATACTGATTGTGCAAATTGTCATTTAACCTGTGATGTGTTTTAAAGGACAATTTACACATAAAATGATGCCATGGCCTAAATGACAGCATCATGCCTACCCAAGGACGGGATTCACACATACACAACCTCACGTGAACACTTACCAGGCACGTTATACACCCAACCCACCAGGATGGTCAAATATGAACAAGAAGTGAGTCCCTTAACAAGCGTATTATCCCCATTAAAACCATACTTCCATAACAAGAAACACAGGCATAAATCCAGCTTCTCCACCATCAGCTGGTGCTGGGCAGACAGGAAAACGTTGCTAGATTGAAAATTTGATGATAAAAGTGGAAATTTGATGTGTGCCCCTCTGCAAGATTTTATGATCCCTGCAACAGGTGTTTTTTCCTTTGTAAACCCTTTGCACTGTAACATCCTGAAATTACTCGATACAAATGGTGTACAGATGTGTTCATTCTTCCTCTCCACGCTTTACTGAGTCCCTGGGTGTTTCTCCAAGCTCGGACTTTAGCAGACCGCTGGTGACACTCTTGCAAGCTACCGTCGTGCTGTGAGAAATCACAGCAAAGTGGATTTCCAGAGTGAGGGGCTTGCCTTCCATTTCTGCAGCGTGATATATATGTTAGATGTCTCAGCTTATCAGCAGATAGTGGAGAAAGAAGAAACGAAAGGCTGAGAACGTCCTGATGTTTAGGCAGCTGGCAGGAAAAGGAAAGCTTTTTACCATTTGCCTGCAAGTGAGGTCAGAGTGCTACAAGTATTGGCCAAGAACCCTCCGCACTGGCCCACTTTACATCAAGGCCCCCAAAGCTCACTGTCCTAATTTCACATCAGCCGAACTGGGGCACAACCTCCGGCATGTTTTCCCCAATACTGACTGTGATGGAAGCTGGCACGCCAATCATTTGTTTATTATTAGGGTGTCTCTCTCTCTCGCTCTCTCTTTTTTCACCTTTTTTTAGCAGTCTGGCTCTGTGCCCTTAACTCTTCAGACATCTTGATTTCTTTTCACTTTCCAGGTGTTCAATAAATATTTGATAGATAAACGATGGGAGAAGGAAGGAGAGAATAAAGGAATAAGCAAGTATCATAAATAAAATGGAACGAATTTGTTGAACCTCCCTTCACTTTCTTATGCAGACCTAGAACAATGATTCCTACGCCATCCCCACTGATTGCAGACGTATCCTGAAGGGTGGAAAAGGCAGTTTGATCAACTCTTACCAAAGGAAATTAGAAAAAAAAAAGATGGTTGTTGTCCTACTTAACCTTGGATATAAAGATTATGCTTTTTCATAAAGGGTTTGAAATAAAAGTTATAGCCTGTTTCAACTGGTGGGGGAAAAATTTCTAATGCATTTCCTTTCACATGCAGAGCCGTGATAAACTATCCCTCGGAGGCATCATTTCATTTCCCTTGAACAACCTGAAACGTACGACTCTCAGTCCAAGAGACTTTGGAAAAATATAAAGTCCAAGTCGGGCATTTCCAGCAACTCACAGTTGAATTATTATATTAGTCAGTCCAGTGAGCTACCGTGAAGTAGATTGAAATCATTTACATGAATTTTCTAGTCTCTGGTAGGAGGTGGTGAATCGCTACGTACTTCCTTACAAATGCAGGCCGACCACATCTCCTGTCCACGTGAAACCCAAGAAACAAACCGTAAGCCAAACATGGGTATTGTGACCGTACAAATCAGGAAATTATCTTGCGGTGCTTTGAGCTTCTCTGCTAGTTTTTTTACCTAGTTGGAGGGTGGAGGGCACTGAAAGATAAGTTCTGTTTTTTGTTTTGTTTTGCTGTTTGCTGGTGCATTGGCCTCAGAGACGGTTCGCCTGGAAAGTGGTCACTGTATTGATGTTTAATTTGACTTATTTTTTAATCAAAATATATTCGACCTATAACATGGTGCAAATTTAAGGTATACGTACGACATGTTTATTTGACACATTTATATGGAGTATGGCATGATCGCCATGGTAGGGAGAACAACAGGGAATTCCTTAGAAAATTAAGAATTAGATCTTCCGTGTGTGATCGGCAGTTGCTTTTCTGCGTATATACCCAAAGGAAATGAAAGTGGGAGATTGAAGGGATATATGTACTCCCGTGTTTTGTGGGGGGTTGTTTAATGTTAATATATCAATTTCCTGTTATCTAAAATGACCAGTAACACCTGTGCACTTGAAAAAGTTGGATTTCATACTCTCTGGAAAAGAGAAGCTAGACTGAAAATTTGATGGTAAAAGAGGAAATTTGATGTATGCCCCTCTGCAAGATTTTATGATCCGTGTAACAAGTGTGTGGACAAGTTTTTTCCTATGTAAGCCCAAGGTGTCAGGCCCTAATCCCTAGACTCTCTTGATGTCCCCTTATTTGGCAAGAGGGACTCTTGCCTCAAACATCCTCATGTGTGGGAGACAAGTAGGGGTTCGCACACACGCAGAGAAGAAGTAGTAACAAAGAAGAGTCATTTTGAAGACATTGAAGATCTGAAGATGGGAGGGATGCGGCCACACGCCCACAGGGCCCCTGGGAGCCCCAGACACTGGAAGAGGCAGGAGGGAGCCTCCCTTGGAGCCTGTGGAGGGAGCAGGCCCTGCCCCACCTGGACTTCAGATTTGTGAGAACATACATTTCTAATGTTTTAAACTCACCAACCTTGTAATTTTTTGAAGCAGCCACAAGAAAGTGGTCCATCATGGTGCGAGGCTGGCTGGAAGGACTACACGCTTACATTGTTTTCGATCTCTCTCTTACTATGATCGTGATAAAATACATATAACACAAAATTTGCCATTTTAACCACTTAAAAATGTACGATTCAGGGTCATTTAGCACATTCACAAAGCTCTGGAGCCATCCCGCTCTCTAGGTCTAGAACATTCTCATCCCTGCACAGGAAGCCAGTCCCATTAGGAGGTACTGTGCATCTCCCACCCCACAGTGATCACTGATCCGCTCTCTCTCCACTCTGGGCATTTCACACAAACAGCATCATATACTATGTGGTTTTTAGGACAGCTTCTTTCACCAAGCATCCTGTTTTCAAGACACATCCATTCATACCACTTCACTCCCACTAGGATGTCTGTCCTTGAAAGAAAGAGAAAAAAGAGAAAGAAAACAAGTGTTGGCAAGAACTTAAGAGATTGAAACCATCAACGTTCCTGATGGGGAGATAAACGGCATAGCGGTCAGGGACGAGTGTGACAGTTCCTCAAAAAAGGAAAACCTAGAATTACCAGATGACCCCAGCAATTTCCCCACTTTCCCACGTTTTCTAAGGGAAAACTTGCTAACACATCTCTTTCCGTGAACCGCTGCTTCTGTATAAGCTTCCACAGAAGGCAAGCAGAAACGAATGCCAAACACATTCACTCAACTAAGCTCGTAGTCAGCAATCCCCACAGAAATGCGTGGCTAAAGAATTCAACCTACACCCCTCTGGTAGTTGCAAAGATAAAAACAAAATCATTCATGTGGTATAGATGCCTAAAAAGCAGGTTACATTATGTCAACTTCCAGTAGAAAAAAATCTCTTCCCCTTGCAACACAATTACCAAACCCCACACTTAACGTTTGTCCCCAGAGGGGCTAGCGCCCTCCCTCTTTCTGCAATTTTGGTACAAATCTCTGCCAATATCCACTGTCGTCTTCCTGGCATGAAATGACCACTCACTCCTCAACAAGACCATGACTGGTTGCAAGTTTTTTTTTGAGTCCTTCTTACACAGTCTCATGATATTGAAGGGTTTGAAAACAATATAGGAAACAGTTACGTGAGAAGAACACAAAAGTGGTGTATGAATGCACAGTCCCAAATAGTTAAAGGATTTCTCTCCACCTGTAGACAAAGATATAGCACAGCAACACCGCTAAATATTAAAAGTCATATTTCAGCATGGTGGGCTCATGGGTGTTTCATTTCTTGTTTAACATCATCTTGTCTGGACAGATTTTCCTCCTAAGAAGAAGACCAGAGGTATGATTTGGACCTAAACTCCCTTTCGGTGGATCGCTGGAAAAGCTAATCCACTAAGAGTGCATGAAATTTGCATGTTTCAGTGGAGGCACATGTATGTCACCCATCTCGATAAATCTGCAGTTTTGTGTCCAGCCTGGCCCTATGCGTGACCATAGACAATCACACTTACTTATGGAGAAACACGCCAGAATTGCAAGGTACCTGGAAGCATTATCCTGGGGAAGCTTTGGTAATAACAGGAGATTTCTAATTTGGAGCAAAGAAGAGAAACATGAGATGCAAACTCCTCGACTCTAAAATAGGTAAAGGCATTTAATGTGGACTTGCCCTCTGATACGCTAATGGATGACTCTTAAAAGCATCTATCGGTCTAATTGGAGCTGTGAGGTTTGTCTCACGTTCTGAAGACTAATCTGTCTGCCTGAAAATTTAGTTAAAAAATTAGTGAACATGCAGGAAAGAAGCTTTATAAAAAGCATACTGCTTTTGATTAATGTTCTTGAGATGAAATGTGCCTTTCTTTGGACTAATTGCCTCGTTTCAAAATTTCACTTCATAACAGGTCTCTTAGATTCAAAATGCCAGTGTATGAAATAGGCAAATAGACAGAAACAAGGATGAAATTGTGGCTGGAAAGGGAAGGCTGGAAAACACTGTGTTGTTGAGATACTCTGGGAATTCTTGGGAAGGTGTGCATCCCAGAGTTTGCTAGCGAAATCATGAACCCAACATCAAAGTGAGGATGACCGAGTCCCTGTTTCCAGGAATCCGTATTCTTCATACCCAAAGCATCCCAGCTGGTTTAAACTGAAACAGATTTATTAATGTATGGCTGTTGATTAATAGAGTTTGTGATGGCTTTAGAGAGTGACGGATATCTGAAAACCAGAAGGGACGAGGGCAGAAAGAACAGTCAACCGGACCACAGACTGTCCCCATGAAAACTAGCAAAAGGCAAGCCAGGAGTGGGCATCCCTGTTCCCAGCAGTATAAATATGTATATCATATATTTAAAATCATACCTCATCCCATCTTTCATCTTCATCTTGTAGGCAACTCGAAAGACCAAGTTCTGCTTTCTGCCTCTGCATGAACGTGGCACCTGTCTGGCATAGGTTACCCTACCCAGGACCCTAAGTCCAGTAAGGGTTCTTTTAGCTCCTAGCACACAGGACCCAGATAGTGTTGAAATATGGAGTATTTCATAAACCTGTTCTCATAAGCAGATCCAATAAGACATCAAGAGAAGAGGAAAAAAGCAAAATGCAGTTAATATCCAAGGAATCCTTTAAATATTAATCACAGAGATGTATTTATTTCAACTCTTCTATATGGGAAATACATAGCATACAATTAACAAGCATCAAATGTTCATGGGTGTGCATAATTGTTCTTACAGGTGTGTTATCGATAAGTGTGAAGGAGTTTATGGCTTTGTGTATTTTTACAATGTGGGCATGGTGACACCGGCTTTAATGTTTTCAAATAGCATTTGCGACATCTGTGTAATTCAAAATGAAGATAAATTCCATTGAGGAGAAGAATCAATGAAGGAATCTTCAACAATCTGAAAAGATTAAGAATTCATCAAAAGTACGACAGAAACCTTACTTTTAAAAATAATGGGCTCGTGACTCCAAACAGGAGATGCGACTGGCAAATATGAGCAATTTTAGGGAGAAATAGTCTTTTGTGCTGGTACTAGGAATACAGAACAAGAGATGTTACTAATAGAAATAGACCACATTTGCACATTGCAGTCAAAATGTTTATTCTTTTCAATGCAACAAATATTAATCGCCTGCCAGTTGCCACATGATGGCAGTAAGAATGGATACATGTATAGGAATCCCACAGATTCCGAGGGAAATAGTGGGAACCTGGGAACATTTTCTGCAGTGGTGGACAGAACTTTAAAGGCTGTTGGAACTTATTTGGTTTATTAGTGGGGTGATTACAGAGGAATAGAACTTTCATCGCTTAGCCAATGGAATGAAATTAATGGATCTTCCAATACGGTACAATAAAACTCTGACACAGTGTTTCATAAAGATTTAATTTAATCCAGATTTCCCAGTGGTGAGTGAATTCCCCAAGTGATGTATCCAATGGATAATGCACATTTCCTCTCAGACTGGGTCCGTCCAGAGGGGAAGGACGCAGGGCTGCAGACCAAGTCCAGGTGAGTGGGCGTCTTTATCCCAGAGAACACTGAGGTTCTGCTGGGCCTGGAATACTAGCGTTAATGGGCTGAATGGTCGAAGACAGTATTTGGAGACAGCGTGGAGGCAATACAGTGTTTCAGAGTTAATGACAATAAGCCACGTGTAAAAATCATCAAATTCGAGACGGGATGCTGGGTGTTGGCGTTGGTTGACGGTCGCAACAAGGATGGTCGTCATCTGCCTGGGCTGTCTTGCTTGAGATTCAAACGTGGGTGTTTCCAGGTGGACTGAGGGACCCTCAGGAAGCAGGTTAAAGAACAACGAGGACACAGTCCCTTCTCGTGGGAGGGGGACTGAGGCATGAAGGAGAAAAACAGCTCATCTCCAAGCCGCCTCGGGGCATCCACAGAAAGGCAGCCACCCCCGGGAGGGAGCTGAGCCTCCGTTGTCCATGTGGAGCTGTGGGTGGAAGGGACTGTTGACTAGGACGAGAATGGCCCTAGCATTACTGGGCATCCATAGTTAGGAATCCTCACAGAAACAGGATGTCCATGGGACCAGCGGGCCACGGGCACACCTTCTGGAGCATTCATAAAGAAAAACACCTGAGCTGTTTCTTCTTCACACATGGCATACCCAGTGGAAATAAAAGTTTTCAAATCCAGCGGCGGCCTCTACATTGGTAAACGTTTGAAGATTGAGTGTAATAGTTTGAATATTCGAAGCGGGAAGCAAGAAAGGATTGTACAACACAAGGGGTCTATTCAACAACAGGGATGAACCAGAGGCAAATCAAATGGGTCATAAATACACATGCATATACACGTAACTGTACATATACACGTATGTGTATTGACTTTTACAGGTCTCAGTGCAAATATGCCTATCAGAATGCTGAGAGATGAAGGCAAGTTACATGATGGTCATGGGTGGGCTGACATCCCTCATGCAAAATTTAAAAACAAAATATTTGAATATAAATTGTGTATAAAGAGAAATAACAGATAAATACTTATATATGCATAAGTATTTGAGGTTTGACTTTAGCTCATACTGTAGAATAACTTACAATACAATTGGAAATGAATATGCAAATGCCCAGAGGATTCAGATGGTTGACAGATACCCAACTGATGGATACCATATATATAATATGCATGTATGTGTGTCCATATGTATCCAAACATCTATACGCAGGTAATAACAGTGCTTTTGTGTTTGAAACATGTACTAATGTACTACTGTCTGCCTCCTTTTGTACTTAGCTCATTAATTTTAAGTAAATTCCCAAGACAAACTCAATATTAAAAACATGAGTTTATTCTAAAACAAGTAATATGGTTTTTTTTTTTTTTTTCAGAATTATTTGGGCAGTTCATTTTGTTTTTTCTAATAGCCATATGGCCCAATTTAACATTCATAAATCAATGTTATTCTTAAAATGTCAACTATGTGCATTATTTGCCATGCCTTAGTCAATTCGCTATGGTAAATAAGTTACAAGTCAGTCTTAATAAATAGGAGAAAAAAGCCTCAGTAAAATACAGCTGGGAATTCTCTCCTAAGTCCTGAAGTGGATTTATATACAAAACAAGAAAATGAAATATAGTCCAGTTTTACAACCTCCCATATAGATGTCAGCCAGTTTGTTTAACAAGTTTGTATTTTCCTGAGTGGTATATATAATCTTTTGATAATGCACTAAATTCTGACTTAAAAGCTGGTTCTTGGCCGAGGGAATAGATCAAGTCAGCATACTAGTGAACTTAACATCTTTGGATAAGATAAAGAAACAAAAACTAATTAAAAATGGAAAGTCCATATATAGTCAAAATCCCAAGAGATCTTTTGCAAAAAAAAAAGTAGTAGTTCTGCCTTTAGAGATATTTATGGGGTCGTTGTTTTCTAAACACTTTTTTCTCTATTGTCCCATTTTTATGAAGAAATAAATTCCATCCTTGAAGCTGGAGGTTTTCATGACTATTCTTCAACAGTTAATCATTGGAGACCCCTTAATTTAAGAATTCTATGAAGAATGCTCAAAATTCCATCTTCGAACCATTCAACCACTAATTCTTTCCATTGTTTACATTGGCTTTGCTTTTCCAAGGAAAATAGGCTCCTTTAGAAAGCGCAAAATAATCTTTCCTAGAGTAAAGGAGACTCGGTCAGGTTTAATTTGTTCCATCAGGGATGTTAAAAGGAATATAATGTGCCTGACAATCGGAAGAGCGTCCTTTTTGTTATTCTGGTAGTATTATAGAGCATTACAGTGAGTTAGGTCCGAGGGCCAAGACCACCGTCCATATATTCACAGCTATACTTGTATTTCAATACGTAGTTATTTGTCAGGATATTTTTGGCCACCCCCGAAAATAGATAACAATGTGGGCGGTCTTAGGCAGAATCCACAGATTTTACAGCAGCGTGAAGTTGGACTTAACGTGGGCAGGGTGTCTTACTAGACGGTCATCTATCATTCCATGCTCCCACAATAAATTTGCGCTGTGCAGAGGTTGTACTACGAGGCAAATGAGAGCAGTAATCAATGAATCGCTTTGAAGGACCCTGAAAGCATCTCTTCTGCAGAGGCATGCTTTACAAAAAATAATTGGTCTTCCTTTTAAATTATCTTAGAGAGCAGACAGACACCTTTTAAAACATCATCTCAGGCACAAGCGGTGGACTCGCTCATTGGTTTACCACAGTCGACGGAAGTCGCACTGTTGTGATGAACGAAAAGAATCAGAACATCCTACAGAAAAATTGGGGCATGGGGAACGAGTCATCCATTCCTCGAAATTATTTATTATTTATGGCAAAGGCCTGAAACAGAGAAAGTAACTCCAATATGTATTCAATACGTGTGGGATTTTTACCAATCATAAGACGGTCAATTAGGATATGCCGTCAATTAGAGTTGCATGTTTCCAATCCTAGTCTGTGAACTCTGACTTAAATAGTCTGAGGAATTCTTCGTGCTGGGAGAAATTAAACATTGGTGCACAAATATTCATAGATGAAGCATTTGCCAAGCCTTGTGGATCTATCATTTTTCTATATCATTTGCCATCTGTCACCATTGATCTAAATACCATCCATTGACAGCAGAAGATTCTGCTTTACCCCCATACCGAAGAGATTCAGGCAGGGTGAAGACAAAATCCTGTGCACTCTTTTGACACCAACCTTTATCTACTTAAATCATCCCAGAAAAAATATGCTAAGTCACCCCCTTGGCGAGTCCAATTAGTGACCTGAGTCTTCTCCTGTGACAGTTCTCAGGGAACGACCGAGGAACCTCCTGTCATGCAAGGCTGGAGGATTCCCGACGACCCGTTTTGCAGACATCACGTGCCTGCATTTCTTTCTCTTTCAGCCGGCGATGAGCCTTGGCATCGAGCTCTACAAGATGCATATGGATCAATTTTAGCATATTTGTCTTTTATATGTGGGGACCCAGGCTCCGAGAGACTGAGGCACCTGCCTGACGTCGCTTAGCTCGTGCTGGTCGGGACCCAGTTGAATTAAACCCTTGTCCCTTCCCAAACACAGCTCGGACATAAAGTCACATGCATTCCATAACCCGTCTGTGGAGCAAAATACACTAAAGGCGACCTCTCCATACCTCTTTTCTGTATATTGCTTGCAAATGGCATGCTCCATCAGAGATGATTATTGGGGTTTACTTGTAGTGTCTCCTGAAAAATGCATGGTGTTGCTATCTAGAATATGGGAAAATGCTATTAAAAATTCATGCTGTTGTATAGTAAAATTTTATTCCATACTTAAGCTCCGTTGGCCTTTGGATACCTATTGGGGTTTTCTTTTCTTTTCTTTCTTTTTTTCTTTTTTGCATAATGCAGGGGCTTGATTGCTTCCAAAACTTGTTGGAATGAAAACTAATTTCTACAGGAAATCAGGGACCATAGCTCTGTTCTCTCAATTCTTATCACCACCCACCTTCTGCTCAGGTATTCTGATTAAATTGTACAGGTAACACATAAACCTTAGATATGATTTATGTAGTGATACATTAGACTATTTTAATACAAAGAATCAGTTTAATTATTCCACATTGATCTATTTCTTTCAAACAAGCAGCATTTAAGGGCACAGGCAGATTTCATCAAAAATGGATCAAAACTCACACTGATTTTTTCTTACCTTAAGGCTAAAGAATTTTTGAACATTCTGATACACCTTGACCAGATTATTCCTCAAAATCCTCCAGGCACCTGCTGTTCACTTTTACCTGGAATTTAACTCCTGGTTTAGAGTCAGTCATAAGGGACTATGTGGTGTTTATAGGCAAACCATTCTTGAATGGGAAAATATTTACATTAATATCACTGGCACTTTATGGTGCATTAGCTAATTCAGCATTTGCCCAGCAGGTTTTCAGAGAGTGAACCATCCTGGGCGGGGTAGAGAGACACTGCATTCTGAGAGGTCAAAAAACCCAAAAAGCAGATCCTTAAAACGGAAGACAGAGTAGAACAGGTGCATAACTCTTGGCGTAACTGTGTGTTTGAGGAATTTCTCGGAGCCGTTGCAAGGTACGAAGGCGCAGCCTTGGAAATAGGGTTGTATTTGTCAGTAGGCAAAATCCCACATCTCCTTAGACTAACTCAATGAAGATTCTTTGTCCATGAGTTCACAGCTCGCAAGGCAACTCTGGTTGTCCTTGTCGCTCGTGGGGTTCAGATCTGTCACATGGCCGCAGACATAAAGTAAGTGTGCTTTCCAAAGACCTTGGCAACATCAGTCTAATTATTGAAAATATTAGACGCGTCTTTCGTAGATGCTCAGGTAGAAGCCTGGAGAAGCAAGAGTATTTACACTGAAGAAATTGAGTGAAAATTGAAGATGTGGGTGTGCACAGGTGGGATGTAGGGGAAGTGCAGAAACTTGAATACATTTCCTGTCCAATTTAGTGGCAATGACCGTCTTTGCTCCAGTCCATAAAATCTTCCTGAATTCTGGCCCCTCCTTCACTATGTTCTTGAACTAAACACAAAAGGATTGGGTTATCTGCAGGAAGAGGGGTTCCTTTTCTTTATTCAGTGTGGCTTTTGAAGTAGTTTGGGCGTATGAGGATAAGGGAAGACTGATGGGGAAATAACGCTGTCAACTTATTTTTTCACTGTGTTAATTTGCTGTCTTGACCGAGTTACCTTCATTTGTTTTATTAGAATTAGTACGAGAGAAAGGTTGAGTTTTTTTTTCTTATAGTAGAATTTTCACTCAGTTGCTTGAAGCTGCTCAGGGAGGAAACTGTTGACTAATTGCACGGTTATTGATGGAACGTAGACGGTAAGGTGATGACAGTGTGTGTATGCATGTGTGATTGTGTGTGTACCTACATACAGCATGTATCAGAGCCACACACAGCATGAATACTTGGAACTACTCCTCTTGAATCTTACAAGTTCACATTCCTTTGCAGAAGGCTCAGCCCTTTATTTGGAAGGCTTCTTAAAGACCTGAGGACATAGACTGGGGGGTGTGTCGGAAGCCTGCAGCCTCTGTTTTCAAACTCATTAATATCGCTACAGAACTGCTTGCAGATAAAGTCTGTTCATTTAGAAAATCAGTTTTATTCTTAAGGGCATTGAAACCCAACACCCCAAAATATTCATTAATGTGTGGAAGTATTTATGCTTCAAGCAAAAATAGAGAGTAAATCCTTTTTTCTTCCTGCTTCCAATACATTTTCAAGACAGTTTGTTTGTATCTAATCATATCATTTTCTACAATACGGTAAGCCTTATTAATAATTGAAAGCAATCAAAAAAATCCCAAACTGGATTGACACATTCTAGTGCCTGCTTTTAGCCTAACTTCAATAGGTGTCTTTTGAATACATATTGATAACTCTATAAACTCTTTCAAAAATTGTTACGGTTTTCATTAGCAAATGAACCGGGTACATATTAACAGATACCCCTTGTCATGTTGTACATTTTAAATAATGTCTTTTGGGGATAATTGGTTGTAAGGTATTTGAAATCACACTTACACAGATGAGAAGATCAATTTCAATTTAAAGAAACTTTGAAAGAATTTCAGGCTGTGCCAAACCTTGAAATCCATGGTATAAATCAAACTTCATTCCCTGCTCAGAATTACTCATTTATTTTGTTTAGATTCTAATGCCTATTTAATCACAAAAAGAAATGGGTGTACAATGCGATATGCCTGCAGACATTTTAACAGTTTTTTAAATGTTATATTGCCAATCTCTCCTCCTTAGTATCCACAAAGCTTTGATACGTTCCTGCCTTTAAGAGGCGCTGGGAATTTTACATTAAAAGTCTACATTTGGGGGATTTTTAACATTGGTTATCTTGACGATTTCAATGCAGAAAACATCTGAACCCTTTTTTCAACCTGCTCTAAATTCCACCATCTTCCCAAAATCAGAATGATCAACTGGAGAAGATTTGGGGGGAGGAAATCATTCTTTATTTGCAAAGAACTAGTTTGGGGAATCCTGTTACAGCCACGTAAGCACCTTGAGCACAGATGACTCAAACTTTCTCCTATTTTTTGAAAGCAAGTTTCTCACAGATGTACAGAGGAAGAAAAATAATAAAATATCGGGGACTTTGCTGTTCCCCCAACAACTTCACGTTGTCCGTGTGCTGGTGACCGTGACAGGGCAGAGGTCTGAGAACTTTGTTTCCCCTGTTGACATGGGAATTTTCTCTATTTCTGAAGTCCAGTCTTCATCATGGTGTGCTCTCAACCTATTAAACAAAACCCGACGTCCAGAATTTGCAATATGGTCCCCAGAGAACAATTTCTAGGACAGCAGTACCCTATACTATATCAGGCACGTTCAGTTTCTCCTCTGCTTTTTCGAGTACACACAGCCTACAGCATTGAGGTACTGCACACTTGTATGCATGCACGTACCCCACATTGAAGCATGTGTAGAGGACCCCTGCGTATATATTCCCGTACCTACATGCTTCATCTATGATCTGTGATCTCTGGTGCTTATTCTCCTGCAATACATTCTTTTAGTCCCGCATATTTTCATAGACTGTCTTCCATTCTAGACTGTAAGGGTGGTTAACAAGCCCCCTCCAAGCCCTATATTGGAATAACCTGAGTCTGTGTTGAACCGTGGGAGTAGAGCCTCTAAGAGGTAAAACCGGATAAAAATCTAAGGAAAGGAAGTGTCTATATGCTCCCCATGGTCTGCTCCGGGGCTGGGATTTGGGGGAAAATAAACCCCCTCGGAGCTGCATTTTATGGTCAGAATTTAGTTATCTTGTCATGAGGAGAAGGAAGAGACAGTGTGTACCCTGGAAAATTGAAGTGGTTACGTTCCATCCTTAAGAAAACAAGCTGCCCCCGGGACGACGTGCCCTTTACCTATTCAAGGGGCCACCCGTGTAATGAGCTGGCAGCCTGATACTGGCCGCTTACATTGTTTTAACCTTTTCCGTCTTCACCTGTCTCTGACTTTGAAGCATCCTTTTTTTTTCTTTTCTTTTCTTTTTAAACCTAAAGCCAGAAAAGCCATAGCGTGCTTTAGGGAAGAGTAACAGAATTGAAGCAGTGTATTAAAACAAAACGCCTTGCTGCCTTAGAAAACATCGTGAGTAAACGTATTTCAACATTTTTATAATTGGGAAGAAGAAGCCAGAGATGGGTAGCTGTAAAATCAATTCCAGATAATTACTTGGAAGCATATAGTATGAAACAGAGGTGTGAATTATTGTGGTATTTCCAGCCTAGCATAGATCATCGCTATTTTGAGCAGTAATAAAATAAGATCAAGGGTGGAAATGACTCCGATGCAGGATGTTTATATGGGAATCCTTTTTTTTTTTTTAATTCCAAATTTGTCTTCTTGTTGGATTATATCCTCCACTGTCCACCTCTGAAATCGGCCCTATGATTTCACAGTGGAACCCCGCACATGTAACGTCTCTTTTTAAAACACTGGGTGTTTCTCACTGGAGAGCTGATTTATTGATTTTCATTTTTCCTATGCATACATGATGTTTTAAAAATAAAAATGTGTCAGATAATTTTTAAAGCAGACTTAATGACTTAGAGTCAAATGTGCGTATGGACATTCTTGGCCGAATACGTTCCCCTGGAAGTTGAACCTCCCTTCTGTGGATCTTGCCAAGGTCCCCAAATTTGGAATTCTTCTCCCGAGACTATAATACATTTTCACCAATCCGTATTCTATCCAGTCTTTGCATGCCATCTTTTTTAGCTGTACAGCTACATTATGGAAGGAAAAATATTCCTCCCTATTTTGCTCCTTCAAACTCACTCAAGCCCCAACTTGTGTCCAGCCCGGTGTCTTCCTGCTGGAAAACTCCAGAAATCAAGGTAGGGTTGTAAGTGTTTTGATCAATGATTTTGCCCAATATGGTGCCCCGTGTGGCCTCAAAAAGTCTGGGACTGATTCCTGGTGGGGAGGCAGCCCTGTGATGAGCTAAGAGAATTCAGCTCTGTGGTCCTGTGTTTAAACATCAACATATGTGCCCTTCCAGTGTGGTTCAGACCAGGATGCACATTCCTCTTACTTTTCCCTTGTAAGATGCTCCAAATCCCAGTTCTATGCTCTGAGTGTCTTCCCACCACCTGGGTGGACCTCCCTCCCCCAAACCCATTGGTGTAAAGCAAATAGACTAAATATTTATTTTGACCATGCCAAGCTGACAGAGGAGCCAAGTAGAAGAAAGACTAGGGTTTGTTCTTGAGCAGCTCATAGGAGCTTAGTGTGAGGCCATGCTGCAGGGCACCATGGCATTTGCAGGACATCTTCCACAGACATGAGCTGTACAGCACAGGGGCTGTGGCGATGGAAGGATCCTTGGGCAGCTTTCTGGGACTTGATGATTAGAATGGGACCCTAAGTGAATGCACATTTGCTCCTAGGCAAGGACTGTTCCTACTTGTGGGCACCATGGGAGTTCCTATGGCCAAGATCCTCCCCGACCCTGAACCGCTTGATGATGTAATTGGCCTGCTGCTAGGCTACTTCTTCCACACCCCTAGGCAATGAGCTGCTATTGACTGAGTCATTATATAAGGAGCTCTGTCCAGTGCTCTGGGCAGAGGCAGAGACGGAGGTGGATTGCAGACCTGCAGACCGCTGGATGCAGACATGATTCTAGTGCTCGGCCTACCACCAGGAGAATAAAGCTGGGTATAAACGCTTTTACCCCAAGAACATTCTGCTGTCATTTCTCAGTCTCACTGAATCCATAGTGCACTTGTCCTGGGAATGAAACCCTCAGGCAAGACGGTACCCCTCCAGGAAACAGCAAGTCTGACCCACCCCTGTGTTTACCCCTGGCCACCCTGCTGCATGTATGTCCTGCATTTGCACTTGTTTCCTCAAATGCCCACCCAGGGTAGCCTGTCCCCATGCTCTCTGGCCAGAGCTCAGACCACAGGGTAAGGCTCACCGTCCACACCGCGGTGCCCACCCACCACAGCAAAGACGTATCCCTCTCTCTCTCTTTCCCTTCTCTCTGGAACATATGTGGCAGAAGCACAAACACACGGCCACTCTTTTAGGACTGTCAATATGAATGTCCCAGTCATGTCTGTATCAAAATCCCTCCTGCTGATTGGAGGAAGACACAGCATTTTATATGCCTGTTCGTGGAGGCATTCACCCCAGCAAAATTAAGAAACAGAATTATAACAGCTGTTGTTTACGGCTCCTGTGTTTTTTTTCTGTAGGTGAAATTCTCCCATTGGCTTTATGGTCGGTAACACCCTAGAATGGGAAAAACCTGACCACTATGTCATTGGTAAGAGGCAACCTGCTGAATAATAAAAATCTCATTCTAGAAGAAGCCCGATGCAAGGAGGGTCACCCCGTTCACGGGTTTTGAAGAGAATTAAATGGGGATGCTTTTTGGAAATGTGGAAAATCACTGACCGTGTAAAAGAGCAAATGTACATCCACTGTTGTGCACGTGGTTCATCCAGAACATGGGTGATTTGCACGTCAGGGATTTTATTACTGTATTTTCTGTGACTAAGCTTAGAGACGTACAACACTTTCTACTTTTCTGCCCTGAAACTCTCCGTTTTCTTGGTCCCAAGCCTTTGCTTTCCCACCCATTGTTAAAAAGAGATTGCGCCCTGTATGCATAGCAAATAGGCGTGTTGAGTGACACAGTACAATAGCCTAATAATGTGGTGGGGCTCTTGTTAGATGTTTTATAGGTAGAACATTGCTCATGACAGCCCAGTGCTGAACCATTTGTTTCAATGACTGAAGAGCTGTCAGTAAATGTACAACTTTTTCCTTTCTTTTAAAAAAAGGAAAGTCTGTGGGTTTTCAGTAGGTGCCTGGTTTTGCACTCTGGAGGGGGGTATCCAAAGCATGACAGGATGCATTAGCTGAAGGGAGCTGCGTTACAATGCTGTGCTTTAAACCGGGTCCGGTGGCTTGATCCCACCCTCAGGAGTGGTTCGTACCATTCATCATGGACCTGTCCGTGGTGCGTGGACATTCCAGATGCCCTCTGGACTAACCCATCTACATCTGCCCCCAGGTCCAGATGGGGACACTCAGAACATTCTGGGGTCTGCCTCCCTACAAACGCTCCATGATAATTTAAGATGAACGATGGTATATGAGAGGTTTTGTAAAAGCCTACCTTCTGTCCCACTTATTTACTCTAAGAAATCCTCCAAAACGTTTTCCAAATGTGCTATTTAAAATTTAAAGCAATCCACAAGCCCATATGCATTCACTCAGTCTTCCCTGAGAACTAATATATTTTTGTTCTGTTTAAATGCAAACTCAGAGATCTCTCCCTCCCTCAAACAAAGTTCCATTATACACTATGGATCCTCAAAGATGCTAGCTTATTTTGTGTGAAAAAAACAGAAACAAAGTAAGACTTTCTATTTTGATACTTCATTTCCCATTTTCTGCCTTCCCTTGGAGAAGAGGAGGGTGGGTGAGGATTTGGGGGGCGTTGGCTCAAGGATTACAATTCAACACTAAAATATCCAGATAGCAATTTATCCAAATGTTTAAACTCAGAGGAAAAAAAGGTGACATGCATATGAAATACTCAGATATTTTGTAAGGACAAAGTAGATCGGTTGCAGCTTCTCAGGGAGGTTTCCATTACCTGACTATTTTAGTAAAAATGTCTTCAGTTATGTGATTAATTGCCTGACTTCAGCATATCGTCTGGCCGCTAACTTCTAAATCATTCGCAACAGAAGCCTGACGCCATGTCAAGCCAGGGGTAGCAGTTCTGGCGAAGCTTACACAAGCTTAATCTGATGTCAACATCAAATTAAAAAAGGGTGGGGCAGCATTGAGGTAAAATCTAAGGACAGAGTAATGTTGAATGGCCACTTGGCATTATTTTGACATACATACTCTAAAAGCTCACGCTTTTCGTCAACGTGTGCAAAGACACTCTTAATGATGTGGAAAAGCGTATATATGCAGGGAGATAGACATGCTGGCCCATCTGCTACATCCCAACCACCAGCAGAGAGAGGCCAGAGCTCACGGGTTCCCTGCAAGATTAGGTCTAGGCTGATGGGCAGGAAAGGATATTTTCTAAAAGTTCCTTAGCGGTGTCTACAGATCTGCTGTGCTTGAGAATTCTTGCCTTCCACCGCGATTTCCCAAAATGAGATTTTCCATGAAGGAAAGGGGGAGTAGATGGTGGTATTGGTTTGGGAGATCAGATAACTTTAAGAAGCCTTTTTCTTCTGACTCACCATATTGGAGATTGTCCAGATAATACACTGCAGCTCCCAGGGGGAAAAATAAACAAATTGATTTGAGTTTGTTTAAACCAGTATTCCTCATGGTAAAAATTAATTAACACGGGGAGTAAGTCTCCTTATACCACACTCCATCCGTGGCATGTAGACTGCAGTGGTTCGATGTGTGTGACATTACAGTCTCAAAGTGTCCCACCCCAAAGATCAGAGCTCTCCCTGCAGGAGGGGCCTGGCATTTCACCTGAGCTCACCTCCTGTAGGATGTAAACAACGGGCACTCACTGGAATTAAACCTCTAACTTTAGGAGTTTGCTTTGCTTTTCATTTATGGTGGCGGTATTGGTATTTTGGTTATGATATTAACCTAAATAGCCACGGATTACAGGGCTTTAGCAAAGCCGCTAACACTTCACTCCTTATTTGAAGCAAAGGAGCTGAAGTCCGCCAGTTTCAAGCATTCGGTAAACTGTGTGGGTTTGATTTTTTCCAGCCATATTGAGGTATGATTGACCTTCAGTTATAAGATGAGTAAGTTCTGGGCATCTAATCACTTGGGGACCACAGTTAATTATACCATATTATACTATAAATCTGCAATGGCTGGTTTATAAACCTCAAGATGCTTCCCTCACTGCACTTTAAGTGTCACATGTGACATTGTGGGGTAAACCTCAAGATGCTTCCCTCACTGCAAGGGTCACATGTGACATTGTGGGGACAACTATCTAACCCAAAACATGCATCTTCGTCCCTCAACTAGATCCCAACACATCACCCCCTACGAACGTAACAAATATGGACAATAGAGTTGATTTATGTGTGGACAGGAGAAGCTGTGTGCATTCCTCTGGGCTTTTTTTGGGAGTTGCAATTTGCTGTAAAAGTACCAAATTCCCACGGTGAGCCCCAGGGTCTGTTTCTGGACCCACGGTCTGTGGCCTCACCAGGTAAACAGTCAGTCTTGCTTCCCAGAGGATATTGTAGGCTTTCTGGCAAAGCTGCTGTGTGCTCCTAAGAGGAAAAAAACCAGATGCCCTTCTGGGTGGTGGTGGTCGTAGAAAAACCCAGATTGGTAGGAAGAAAGACCCCAGGAGCTGGTTGGTGCCTGAGTTCTCTTGCTGTCCGGTGTTTGCTCCATCTCTGTCACTCCAGGTCTCTGAGTCTCTCCTTGTCTCTTGCTTTGTCTCTCCGTCTCTGTTTAAGGTCTCTCTCCCCTTATCCTTTAACATTGCCTTTAAATGAAACCTCTGTATGCATAAGCTGGGAGTCTGGGACTCCTTGCAAATACCCAGAGCCTCGGAAGCCTTTGCAAATGTAAACACTTTGTGAAATTTTTATCATCTTGTAAAACTTCCATGCGTAGCTCCTGTTCTGAAAGGGAAAACAAACACTTACCTAAAAGTGCATACTTTCAGGAGCAAGGTTTCTTCCCGAGACTTGTGCTCACTTGTTAACGATACTGCTCGGCATACGCCCACGGGCAGGGATGGAATGCAGACGCGTTTGCTGTGCGCCACCCGAGCACAGAGAAGCCATTTTCCTGGGTGAATCAAAGAGGAGAGTTTCAGATCAAACATTAGATTTGTCTTAAAAAAAAAAAAAATTTCTGTCTGGATGCATTAAGATTTTTCTCTCAGTCACTGCTTTTCAGCAAGTTGATTACAGAGTGCTATGCGTTTCTGCAAAATTACAGGTTCAGTGGCATCTTACAAATTGGGTAAATCAGAGTTTAAGTCATAATGTTTGTGCGGGGGGTTGAGTGAACTTAGACTTTAGGATCATAAATTGACCTCAGAAATGGAAAACAATTCGTCCTTATTTGCTAAGATACTGTTTCTGCTACGCTTTTTAACAGCAAATTCAATTCCATGTATATCAAGCCGCAACGTTTTCCCACAGCCACAGAAATTCCATTCATTTTTCTTTCAATCTATTCTCCATGTTGTTTGTGCAGTTTTCATCACCATAGCTTTCAGGTGGCTGGCCATGCGTTCTGCAAAGACCAACCTGCTGTGAATCCCACTCAGTCGGAAAGTGTGTAGTTGTCGTGTTAGATGTTTGATTTGAGGTTCTGATACGTTATTCATATCACTAACTGTGTAAACATATGAAATGCAGTTATAATAAGTACTTAGTGTTGTTGTCTGGATATCCTAACCTCTGTGTCATTGATGGGTCCCTTTTAATGGATTATTATTCTTTTGCCTTATCCATTGTATTTCCCAGCTGCTTCCCATGCCTGGAAGCTTTTGTTTGAATGTGAGGCATTATAAAAGTTACATTTCTGAGCATAGAATCCTTTCCTGTCCTGTACTGTTGAACTTGATTCTGAGACCGATAGCCGTGATCCAATGGACACAGAATGTTTACGGACGTGGAGCATATTTGGGGCCCGAAAACAAATCTTGGTAAATTAAAAAAAAAAATCAAATTGATACAATCTGTGTTCTCTGACTTCAGCGGTATTAAATGATAATAAAAAATGGGAACCTATCTAGAAAATCCACACGTATTGACAAAGAGCGATGTCCTTCTAAATGCCCAGTGGGTCAGGGGAGAAGTCAAGAGGGAAAAGAAAGTACTTTGAGCAAAATGAACATGAACATAACCATTTGGCGGTTGTGTGCTCACAGAGTACCGAGGAGACGTGTATAGATTTAAATGGCGGTGTCGGGGAAGGATGGAGGTCTGTAGTTCGGTGACCCCAAGCTTCCCCGTAAAGTTAGAATTAGAGCAAGTCAGACCCAATGTAAGCAGAAAAAAGGGAAATAAGGTAAGGGAACTAAGGAAACTGGGTAGACGGGGCAATAATAGGAACCCTGGAATAATACATATACAAAAAGGCAGATTACCTTTCCTAATAATTAGAGAAATTGCATTCCAAACAATAGTAAACTAACATTTGATATAGAAGCAAGATTTGCCAAAATCAGGGTGTCCTCCCTTCCTCCTGCCCCGAGACTTTTTACGCTGGAATTGTGGGCCGGCTGCTTGCTGCTGTTGCTGACCCGCCGCGCCAGGTGGCCTCTGTGCTGGGGTCTCTCTCTCTTCCCCACGGTGGCCTGGTGGCACAGGTTCCTCCCCATTTTCTCAGATTCCCACCCTCACTGAGATTCTGAGTCCCTCCAGATGTCATCCAGTGTCCAGGAGCTCTGTGTGCCCATGACCTCAACCCAGCCTGTATATTGTCACAGCCAGTGTCCTTATTGGTTAAAACCCCACTGTGTTTTCCTAGAATGGCCAGGGCTCCTTAGAAAGAATGCAAATAATCTTTATACAAATGCAAATAATCCTGATGTTCTGGATTGTTAGGAGTGCCGGTGTCTGGCATGTGGACTTATGATCAGTACTTCACCATGTCACTTATTATAGCTAAGAACTACATGGCATTGCATATTCTTCACTGAGGCATGCTTATATGTATGAGTTTATGTGTATAAATATGTAAATATACGTGCATATACCTCTATATGCATGTATATACAGCACATACATATATAAATATGACACAAAATATATGCAATATGTAATATATAATACATAGCTATTTTATAAATATATAAATTATAAACATAAATATATAAACATTTTATATATAATCTATAACCTATACATATGTAGCAAATATATAAATATTCTATATAGTATATTAATATGTATGTAATATTAATATGGTAGAATTAACATACTGTTATTTTATCTATGTATATATCATATTAATATACATATAACTATATTACAATATACTATATACTCTATTACACATTATATACTATAATGTTATTTATATAGAACAATAGCTATAAATCCCTGGATTGAATGGTGTAGCTACACACCTTGATCCATGTAACACTGGCAACTAAAAGAAATTTCTCCCCCAGCTAGTAAATTCTAGATACTAGAAGAAAAGTGCACCCAAGATGAGGTCGGTGATGCGACTTCTTCTCTTCCCAGTAAATTCGCAGGGCGCTCAATGACTGGGTAGTCATTCCAAAGGTTCAGAAGACCACCTCCATATGCTAAGTCCCGTCTCCTTCCAATATCCTGAATGCACATCGCCTCCCAGGACCGTCCTGTTCCTCTGCCTTCTCACGGTCCCTCTTTCACTTCCAGCTCTTGATGAATATCCCAGGTTTCCTGGTCAGTTCACCACGAGTGGCTTGAACTGTTTCTTCACACACATGAATATGCGTGCCAGAGGACGCCTGTGGGGACACTGTGACATGAAGCCCACGTTACCTTTACCGATGTGACATCATTTAGCTTATGAGGTCCCAAAAGAGGTGTCAGGAATAAAATCACAAAAGCCAAGCATTTCTTCTCATACACGCTTTACTTCAAAGCCTTAAGCAGATGATCTATGGCCCAGAACCTCGGACAGCATAGCCTACACGCTTCTGTTTTCACCTGAATCGCTGAGATGGGCAATGCGGTCCTATTTCCTGACGTGTTCACAGCATTTTTGAAGCTGCCTGATAACTCTGGGGCGTGCAAACCCCTGCAGGAAGGTTCTGGCTACGTTTCCTGTATCATTTTCAGCATATCTCTCATCTGCTCATTTGTATTCACCCATCGTAGTCACAGCCACGGCAGTCATGTCCAGAGAATTATAAAGACATGGTTATGCGCTGCTCTGTGAATTACATCCACGTGCTGAGCTCCTATAAGGATTCTGCAATTTTGTCAAAAGGATTGGCAGGTACCTGCTGGAATTTATACTGGGATTTATTCCTGTTTTCTGTGTTTGGTTGACACAAAGTTCTTAAAACTGTGTCTCTATCTTTAGAATTATAAAATTGACCTTCGTAAATGTAGTCAGTTTAAAAAAATACAATTGATGGAGAAGCATATTTCGCCCCTTATTTCATTGCTAGCTTGCGATTCAGTCTCTCCTTGACGTGGGGAGAAACAGAGGGTAAAACGCTAGGTTCTGAACCCTGCAGGTGCTGTTTCTGTGTGTGTGTGTGTGTGTGTGTGTAAAAAATGATTGTTTTTATATGTAGCATAACCCTAAAGAACAAATCAGCCGGCATGTTATTAGTTTCCTGCGGCTGCAGTAACACAGGACCACAGCCTTGGTGGATGAAACTAGACACTGTCTCCCTGTCCCGGACTCCGAGGCCCAGGTATGGGCAGGGCTGCTCCTCCTGAGTGTCCACCCTGAGAGGACGCTGTCCTCTCCCTGCGTCCTCATGGGGTCGTCCCTCTCTGTGTGTCCGTGTCCTGATGTCCTCTTCTTATAAGGACACCACTCCTCTGGGGTCAGGACCCATCCCAGTGACCTCATTCTACCTTGACTGTGTCTATAAAGGCCCTAATTCCAAAGAAGGCACATTCGCCAGGCCTGAGGGTGAGGACTTCAACATAGGAATTTTTTTAGGATGGTTGCCCAATTCAACCTATAACAGCATTTGCAGGATTTAAGGAATGAGTGGATTTTCACCCTTAGGCTGTGTTGATCTAGGTAAATCAGAGGGATGGTTCAGCAAATACTGTTTCATTATTTGGTGCATAAAGCTCTTCAGCAGATATGAGCCAAAAATAAAAAAAACAAACAAAGGCAGTAGCCCGTATTCCTTCATGGCTTGTGATGATATTTAAAAAAGACCGAGAGCATGTTTCTCACCCTCCAAGCTGACCACTTCCCCTACTCTAGACACACAGCAGTTGAATGGTCACGGAGCTGGGATTTCTACCCATCGTAGTTCCATATAGTCCAAAATAGGTTTTGCATTTTACATTTTGCTATAAAATTCAATTCTCGGCATTTCTACAAATGCAACATTTTTTTCAGTGATGGAATGAAACTGTTTCCCAGATGACTTCCTCTTTGTGTCTCTTCCTGTACCCTGTTTGGGGAAATCCATGCCATGAAAATAAAGAGAAAATCCTCCAAGCACACCTCTATTTTAAACATTCGTTTTGCACAAGCGGCAAAGCTCTGTGCAAACCATGATGAGTAAACAGGTGGGAGAGAATATTTTCAGGCAAAGCCCGTTGTTACCTGTACGTCGTGCCAGCTAAATCATTGTCAGGGTCTATAGGTGGAGTGGAGTTGGAAAGAAGCTGAAATGCCACAAAATTCCTTCCTCAAGTTGATAAAACACTGAGAAATAAATGTACAAGCTTGTTATGTAGATTGATTGTGATAGCCCAGTGGAAAACCTCAGACAAACAATAGTTAAAGGCAACTGGGGTTTTTGCCAGTTGAATAAGGGTTAGAAATATTTACTTTTGTTTTATATCTTCTGTTTCTCTGTCCTTTTTTATTTTTCTGTTATTTATTTATTTATTTCTCTGTTTTATTTATTAACGTTTACTTTTGAACCAGGTTGTGCGTATGGGGTAGAGCTTCTTATCATCAAGGTCACTGCTATTAGGATGGACAGAATAGGCAACATTATTGGAACGCAAAATAGTCACTAATTCATACTGAACCGCCTCTCCCGGCTGGGTCCAGGCCATGTGTCCGCCTCCAGATAGGGGCCTCTTCTCACGCACTTTGACAGTTCGTTGTGAAATCAGGGCAGATCCCTGCAAAATGAAATCGCAAGTTTGGTAAAAGAGGGGACATTTCATCAAGCCCCGCAAAGTGAATTTTTACGACGAAATCGAATCCCTTGGCAACATGGAACCTGCCCGTCAATAGCCGAAGAAAATTTTTAGAAATGCAGTTGTATTTTCCAAGTGGAGGCCTCAGTGAAATCCTTTCCTCGTTGTTTACTCTTAAATTTTAGTCCTTGTTTTAAGTCGACCAAGCCTTCGCTTTGTGAGCTCCATCTTGGTTTTCTTTTCTTAGGGAACGTGACCCTAGCATCCTCTTGTATCATTTTAATGGAATTACAGGGAAAAAGGACAGAGTTTCACTCAGAGGCTGTAGGAATCCGAGCAGTTTTCAAGGCAGTCCTGAGCAATGGATGTTTCCGTTGGTCACGTGGATTGGGAGTCATGAAAGAATGGCGTAGAGCTCCCACCTTTCTGTTTCATTCCAGTTTTCCACCTACCCCCGCAAAAGTTTGCCCAGAGCTGATGAACCTGTCATGCCGCTTGGCACATTCACACAACGTGGCTGTCTGAGAAAATCCACCCATTCATGCACTATCTGTCTCCTACGGATTTCTCCTGGCCTTTTAAAAAACAACCATCAAAATCACAGGTCTTAGGGTTTCCCAGAGACGAGCTTCGGTTACCAATGGGGTCTCCTTTCCCACTGACTTTCTACCTTGAGTTCTGAACCCTAATGCTCACCTACCAGGTAGCCACCCAGGCTTTCCTTGCATCTTAACATTGCACTGCTGACCCTTGAACAGCCTGGATTGGAGCTGAACAGGTCCACGTAGATGGGGAATTGTTTCCTGTCAACACACGGGCCAATTTTTTTTAGATGTGCGACCATTTGAAAAGCCATTTTCCTTTCTTTAGCTTATTCATTGTAAGAATACAGCATGTAACACACGAAACACACAAGTTATGTGTTAATGCAGTGTTTATGGTTTTGGTAAGGCTTCCAGCCAATGGTAGGCTTTTCGTAGCTGACTTTTGAGGGAATTATAAGTGGATTTCAACTGCATGGGGGTTGGCCCAAGGGACAGTTGTAGGATATCCTCCTTTCTCGGGGGACGTCATAATGATGCCAGATAAGAAATACACATTTCCACCTCGGCCCACCTTCATAATCAGGGAGAGCCCCCGTGTCCCATGAAAATGCCCATTTTCTTTGCTATTGACTCTCTCCTCTCTCCCTCTCTCCCTCCCTTCCTTCCATGATTATTTACTAAGAGGCTGTAGCCATCTACCTCTTCTATAGGGGGAAAGTAATATACACTATGCCCAGCTCATTGGCTTATGTGGGAGTCCAAATAGGAAGATGCCCTTACTTCTTCCATACTTACTTCCCAGCCTGGTTGCAAATAGACGTTGGTCGCCACACAGTCCGACAAATAGTGAATACTTCACACAGGGCTCGTTCAACCCACATAACAGGGTGAGGACCAGCAAGCCAGAGGGCACTACACCAGCAAGCCAGGGTCTCCCTTGCAGGAGACGCCTGATGCATAAGCTTGCAGAGGAAGGTCTTCTCAGAGATAACAATTCGCTGCATCCTTGGTACAGATTTGCAAACACGCTTCGCGATATGATTTCTTCAGAATTGTGGGTTTTCTGCTGAAGTGGACGTCCTGACATCCCCCTGTTTGTCCATCTGGATGTCCTCCTTTTTCCGGCTCCAGGATCCCATTCCCAGAACACCATGGCCCCTGACAGGGTCGAATGTGGAACTGCTTTCAATTTTATCTGTTTTTCTACATTATCACCACTTTTAGGGGGTGACACTAATTAATATCTTATTCAATCCGAAACATGAGTCATCAGTAAATGCAAAAAAACTGCCCCGGGTAAACTGAGGGTGGCTTAGAGAGAATGCGTAGGTAGAATTCCACAGATGGATTCTCCTAACGTGGCATGGATGGGACCCAGAGGGGAGGCAATAGGCAGTAATTAATCCGAGTTTCCTCTGAGGGGAAAAGAACAGTTGCTTTGGGGGAGGCCTTTGACAGGGCAAACTGCTAAAATTCGCCAAGATACAATTACAGGCTTCTGCTCTCACAGTAACAAACCGTTCCCTGGATGTGTACTTAGGCGTCTCCCAGGACTGAAGGAGCATTATCTTACAGGAAAGTCAATGATTAATTATCATGGTGCTCGGCGAATCGCTGAAACCCGGCTTGTGGCCTCTGTTGATTGAAAGCCCGTGTCCAATATCACCAGGTTTTCCATCCGATTTCTCTAAACAGAATGCGGGAACTCACATGGGGCCGGTTAAAATATTTATGGGGTGTTAACTGTGATTCCCAACATGTAAAGCATGCATCCAGAGAGAAATGAGTTTCAGTATTTCCTCCAACATTCCACGGAGGCATTACAATTAATAAAAAAAAAAATTAGTATTTGAAGGAATTCATAAAATACCAGCGGAAAAGAAATACCTGCTTTGTATTTAAATTGCATTCGGTCGAAATGTGTGATAGATGCATAGAATGGCAAAGATAGACACGTTCTATGTTTAATTGGAAAGCGAATGTACAGATAAATTGAGATACAGATTAAAGTATTTCCGTGGCTTACACGAAGTGGAGTGCTGGGGAAGTTCAACCATATGAAACACAAACATAGTTACAAAGTCGCTGAATTCGGAGGATTTTCAGAATTTTACAAGACAGACAAAAATAGTACACCATCCTTTGATTCTACAAATGTATATGGAAAAGGCCCACACGGTAGTATTAGTGGAGAAATAAATCGGCATTTCTATGGGATGAACCTACACCCCCACACAAGCTAGAGGTTAAAGCATTTTTGCTCAGTGTTAACTCTTTTTTTTTTTT
>JAQQAC010016209.1:1810235-1907912 GCA_029783875.1 Phataginus tricuspis | reverse complement strand
GTCTTGAAATTGTTTAATCCCTCCGTCATATTTAAATGATAATCGTGTTGGATACAATATTCTTGGTTCGAGGCCCTTCTGTTTCATTATGTTAAATATGTCATGCCATTCTCTTCTGGCCTGTAAGGTTTCTGTTGAGAAGTCTGATGACAGTCTGATAGGTTTTCCTTTGTAGGTGATCTTTTTCCTCTCTCTAGCTGCCTTTAATACTCTGTCCTTGTCTTTGATCTTTGCCATCTTGATTATTATGTGTCTTGGTGTTGTCTTCTTTGGGTCCCTTGTATTGGGAGATCTGTGGGCTTCCGTGGACTGTGAGACTATTTCCTTCCCCAGCGTGGGGAAGTTTTCGGCAATTATTTCTTCAAAGACACTTTCTATCCCTTTTTCTCTCTCTTCTTCCTCTGGTACTCCTATAATGCGAATATTGCTCCGCTTCGATTGGTCACAGAGTTCTCTTAATATTCTTTCATTCTTAGAGATCCTTTTATCTCTCTCTGCCTCAGCTTCTTTGTATTCCTGGTCCCTGTCTTGTAATTCCTTGATCGTGTCTTGAACCTGATTCAATCTGCTGTTGAGCCCTTCGATGGCTTGTTTCATTTATGCATTGTCTTTCCTCACTTCCCTCACTTCCTCCCTCAGCTCTTGCACATTTTTCTGTAGATCTGTCAGCATGGCTATGACTTTTATTCTGAATTCTTTTTCTGGAAGACTGTGAATGTCCATTTCTCCAGATTCTTTCTCTGGCGTGGTGTTTGTCTGAAGCTTTGTCTGTATCATATTCTTCTGTCTTCTCATGACTGTAGAATTGGTTGTTGGTAGCAAGGAGAGATAAGAAAGGAGAGACAAGAAAAAAAAGAGATTTCTACTAATAATATAAAAGTATAAGGAGAGAGAGAGAAGGGAAAAGAAAAGAAAGAAAAAGAAAAGGCAGCAACACCTAAAAGAGAACAGCAAGAACAACAACAAAACAAAACAAAACAAAACAAAACAAAACAAACAAACAAAAAAAAACACCAAAAAGCCCACCGGGGGTGGTTTCTGTGCGAATGCTGTAGGTGGCGCTATTGCTCCGCTATTCCAGAGCCGCGGCCACGTCGCTCCACACGGCCCTTTAAATCTGTGGCCGGGTGAGAATGGATGGGAGGCTGTTGAAAGAGAGGGAAAGAAAAAAAAAATAAAAGAAAGGGGAGAAAAAACAAAACAAAACAAAACAAACAACAAAAAAAAGCCACAGGGCGTGGGTTCTGCGCGAGTGCTGTAGGTGGCGCTGTTGCTCCACTATTCCAGCGCCACTATAGTTCTAGCTGGGTTGGAAACAATGGGAAGCTGTTGATCTCCGTGAGGGTCTCAATGGCGGGCACTCTTTCCCAGTCGCCAGCTACGGGGTCCAAAGCTCTCCAGGACTCCCAGCGTGCTGGGCTCAGTTCGCGGGGCTATCCGGCCCCTCTACTGAGCTCCTGTCTCTTTAAGACCGCTGGGGTAGAGCGCGCGCTTTTCTTCCCCTTTTTCTCCTTTCTTTTTCCTTCCCGGAGCCTGCCGCGGGCAACTTGCACGTTCCCGGCTGGGACCCTGTGCCCTCTGTCCCTCCAATCTCCGCTACACCGCAGACCTCCACTCCCTCCTGGCTCTGAATCCTCTCCTCCCGCCGGAGCGCTGGGGGAGAGGGGCGCTCGGTCCGCTCGCGGCTCCGTACCTTACCCACCTTGCCGGAACTCCCGCCGGAGTGCTGGGGTGGAGGGGCGCTCCGTGCGCAGACTTCCCCTGCCTCCCGGCTCTGAATCCTCTCCGCCCGCCGGAGCGCTGGGGGAGAGGAGCGCTCGGTCTGCTCGCGGCTCCGTACCTTACCCGCCTTGCCGAGACTCCCGCCGGAGTGCTGGGGTGCAGGGGCGCTCTCGTCTCGCTGGATTGTGTTTCCGTCCCGCCTCGCCGGGTGCCGAGTCCTCTGTCCGGCGTGTCTGGCCGCTGTAGCTCTGGGGGGGGAGCGCTCGGTCCCACCGGATCGCCACCCGTCCGCCTCACCGGCTGCCAAGTTCTCACAGGTGTAGCTGTACGCTGTGCACTTTCCTGTGTATTCTGGTCTCTCTTTTAGGGATAGTTGTATTTGCTGTATTTTCGTGAATAAATATAATGTTGGGAGGAATTTTTCTGCTAGTCCGTTCAAGACGCCATATTCCCGGAAGTTCCAAATGATTTTTCTTATATGTGTACTGTAATGCGCATTCACATCACACCCACCACTCAACATAACACACATTATGTATCAAAACAACACACACAGCACGACATATATTCCATAACAGGTGTTCTGTGACGTAGACAATGTGACAGAGCCAGGATATCACAGACCATCCTGTGATGAATCCTTGGGTCAGACAGCCTCTCCATCAACTCCACGAGACGCTCCAAAAAGTTCCAAGCCATCCTTTGTTCAAACCATGGTATCCTATCCCTCATCTAGATTCCAGATGTATCAGCCCCGAGCCCATCAAAAAAATTAGAGCCTCCTTTTTAAGGTAAACAGGTTGATTCTCTTTTCTGGAGATGCCCTCAGCTGAGAAATAACATTGTCTTTCTTCAAGAGTCCACAGTGCGATGAGAAGGACCCACCCCCCCCTCCGGAATCCTTGCTTTGAGCCCGTTAAAGTGGTTGATGGCAGACATCACAAGGACTGCCGAAACCCTGCCTGCCTTCATGAAGCCCTGCCTTGTGACTAATCATTTAAGTGCCTTACATCATAGCATCGAAGGATCAATTCATATAAAATAACCCACCCCGAATATCCTCCCCTGGGTGGTCTATTACCTGCAACCATTCCAGAAACCTAGTGGTGAAGTCTCTTCATAGATATACAACACCTTGAAAGTACTATGCATATTCAAAGGTATGCTCTGAGAATGACTTTTTAGCCTGAACACTTTTTTTCTGAGAACACAGTGCCAGACTTCAAGCCATGCCTTGAAGGAAATAGTGCACTGGCCTGCAGGATGGCCGCTTTGCCGCCTGACAGCTCTGAACAACACAGTAAGATGACTCACAGAGCTCAGCAAGGTGTCTGGTGTACCTCACAGATGCAGTAGAAGGATGCAGAATGCCTCAGAACAGAAAAAAACGGGACCTGACCCGGGACCCACACAGGTTCCGGAGTTTCTATGATAATGAATATTTTGCTTATCCAGCCTGCAAGCTCTAGGAAGAACATGAAGGACAGGACTTGGAAAGACACTGGAAAATGTAGGAGAATGTTTAGAACCTGAGTATGCTGTACCCATAATTTATTCACTTAAGATTTGCAAAGAGAAAGTTAGATGGAGGGCATGTAATTAAATGTAAAACTTTTATACAGTTGACCCTTGAGTAACACAGAGGTAAGATGCACATGATCTAAAATCCATGTATAACTTTTGAGCCCCAAAATTTAGCTACTAATAGCCTACCATTGACTGGAAGCCTTACTGGAAACATAAACAGTTGAGTAACACATATTTTGTATGTTATATGTATTACCTACTGTATTTTCACAGTAAAGTAAGCTAGAGAAAAGGCGAAATTTTTTTTTCAAAATGTCTCAAATCTCCAAGAAATTTTCCAATATATTTATTGAAAAACACCTGTGTTGAGGTGGACCTGCACAGTTCATACCTGTAGTCTTCAAGGTGAACTTTAGATCATCTGTACATATATCAATGTAGGTGACCATATATATGTAATTATATGTGTGCATGAATGTTGAATTAAAGTAATAGAACAGTGGCTTCATAGAATTCTGCATATTTATATGCATGTATATACCTATGTACATGTATATATACTATATATGTAATATATACCATATGTGACACAAAACACATATTAATACATGCCTTTACCCTGTTAAAGATGTGCCATGGGGAAGTGAGTAATAAAATCAATATTCAGAATTTATGCATAAACCTTCAGCTTAAATTTTTTTAACTCTGATTCTGTAATGCTCCTTGGCGGGTATTAAGGGCTGGTGTCTGGAGTAATTTTACATTCACACCAAGTATTTATGAAAGCAATAAAATACAGACCTAGAAGAAACTCACCAATGAAGTTTTGGAAGTATACTCTTATTTATTTAACCTACTTTCACAAATATACTTTGATAAATGTTGTTTTGGTTCATAAACAGGAAAGCTATGCGAGAGCAGCCATAGGCGACTGGTTCATCTTTCTTGGATATATTCAATGTTAAGTCAGTTACAAAAGCATTCTAAGATTCTGTTATCTCATTCATGGGTGTTTGTGTTTACTATCCCATCCTTAAGATCCTTGGATTGGAGGCATTTCCTAGGACTGCTTTCTTACATTGCACATTTCCCACTTCCCATTGCCTGATTCCGGTAATGCTACTTAAAAGCCTCTTGCAGTAAGCCCTGTGAAATGAAGAGGGGGATATTATTACCAATTTGTCTGATGAAATGCTTTTCCTTGAATTTTTAAGTAAATTCTTAATTCACTTAAATCGCATAAAAGCCAGCCTCAAATGTAAACCTGTCAGGAGTGCAAACGTCGAGGTAGATATCTTAGACCAAACCTTCTGACGGGAAGGCTGAAAAACCAAGTGGACTTGATGAATTCCAGAAGGGTCCTTTGTTAATGGACTACATCTAATGCGGCAGCTCTCTGAGGAGCATGCCGTCGCTTTCTGCAGAAAGAAAAGAACATTAGGTATTCAGGAGCGCTCTTCCTCCAGATGTAATTGTGCCTCAAAAATGTAAGTGAGGTTTTGGGCTTGTAAAATGTGGCATGCGTTAAAACTAGCATTTAGTGGGACTGAGCTTGCTGTAGTTTTGATGCCGGGGTTCTTGTTCACAAAGCCGAAGAATGAGCTTAGCAAACAGGCAAGGTAGGACAGCAAGGTACAGGCTTTTATTTAGAAATAAAGTGATAGGACAGAGCTCCCGGCTCACGCCAGGAGGGGACAAGAGAGTCCGGTGTGCTGTGTTCTCTAGGGATCTTATAGGCAGATGAGGATTTTTCGAGAACATGAAAAAAAGGTTTAGGGGTGCAGACCTGCTAAGTGGTGTCTGAACACCCCGAATTAACTTAACACAAAGAATTTCTCACCCCACTCCCTCTGGGATACTGGCGTCTTGGTCTAGGGGCATATCAAAAGGTGGCCTGCCCAGCCCCCGAGGTGGACTGAGGTATTGTCTGTTTGCTAAAGAGTAAGTTAAGAATCCTGCTTCCCAAACTTCCTGGGTGTTAAAATGCAATCTCATCTTTAAGGTGGAATCTTTTGCTGCCTTTTACTATGTTGTTTACAGCTGGGTCTGCATGCTAAATTAGTTGCCTGGTTTGTAAAATCACTATCAGATCTGAAAGAGGAAAGACAGCACATAGGCCTGGGCCTTTTAGCATGCTAAAGTGAATCTTACAAGTGGTTAGCATAATAACCACATGGGGTACTCTTCTTTATCTGGGGAACACCCACTGATCTTACTGAAGAATGACCCTGGAGCTTAATGTTTAACACAGTTTTGGTAGGGGGGTTTCCTTGCATGTAGTTACATTGCTCTGACTGCAAATATCCTGCCTTGCTTTTTCCGGAGGCCCTCCCCCTACTCTGACTACACACAGTCCCTGTCTCAGTTTCAGTAAAAATACGTGAATTTGTCTCAATTAGCCTCCCCATTTCTAGCTTCGTTTCTTTTATTTGGCTAAAGTTCAACACTGTATTAGGCAAAATGTAAAAAGAATGAAGACTTTATTGCATAACCTTGCAAATGCATTGATACCTTTTTGTAGCTAATTCTCTCTTTTTTGCTTGATGGGAAAAGGAGATAAGCCCCCTGGATTATTTTTGCCTCCACAAAACATATGTAATTTATATAATGATTCTATTTATTCTAACATAACTTGATGATTTAGGGGTTGAAACTTTTCATATTTGACATCTGACATGCCTAATCAATCGTCAGTGGATGGGCACCCACCTTGTGTTAAATAGGAAAAATCCAAACACTGATGAAAAACCTTTTTTTTTTCCCAGTCAAATATGTTCAGATGAGAAAGAGATAGGAGCATTTCTGAGTCATTATCATCGTAAGGATCTCTGGCCCTCCTTTCCGGTTGAACAGAGCCTTTTAGAAACCGAATTTCAAAGGCCAGAGCCCTCTCCCTTTTGACTCAGGTATTTTGGGACGTGTTTCATGTCCCTGGGAACACTTAGGTTAAATATGCACCGTAAATCAGACATATTAAGAATCAAGCAGGGCATTCAGACTTTAATGCTATGGGAAAGAATTGTACTGGTATTTGGCTAAAAAAAATATCACACCAATTCATAATCTCTCAATGCCGTGATCTCTAATAACAACCAACAGTCTCGCAAAGCTTCCTCTTATTATGGCCACTCTCTGGGTTCACTCACTCCAAGTCATTCCTTAACGCCATTTAATCCACGTTTCCCATAGTCAAGGCGCAGAAATCACATTTGGTAGGCTTCCTGATCACCTAATTTTCAAACTCAGTGAACAGTAAACCATTTCCGGGACTGGTCCACCTTTCTGGAATATCCCTCCCCATCTATAGCCACCGACGGTCTAGGCTGAAATGTTATTACTTCATACAGTGTCTTGTTTCTTTTCCCATCCACTGGCCAAAAGCCATGCTTTCTTTCAATAATACTCTATTTGGAAGGACTCTGTTATTTATAGGTGGAAAGAATTTAGGAACTGCTCCCTTATCATCTGTTTTGATAGGATTAGTCCTGTCTCACGAAGATTATTTGGGGTTTTTTGATTGAAAGCTGAAGTTATATAAAACACATGATACCTGTTGTCTTTAAAGCTTGCAAAATGGAACAGAACCATTTATCTCAATTTGCCTTGTAATAGAGCTAAGAAAGGTGCCCATCTTTCTCCCTCCCTACCTCCTAATGAATTCTGGAGAAAAAAGGCTATTTTTATTCATCATTTTATTTCTGACAGTGTCTGGCATAACTCAGTTATAAGTACTTAATAAACATCATGCCGCATTTTCCTTTCTCTTGGGTCAAACATTCTCTTACCTGAGAAGGTATTTCATTCACGTTCAAAACACAGGCTCTTTTGCTCATGTGTCCGTCCGTAAGGCAACCTTCATAATCTTATACTCCGTGAGAATAATACATGTGTATATATTGCATTTAGAATTAACTTTTCATAATATACTTTTAATTAGTCCAACCATCATGACGTGCCCATCAGCAATGTTGTGCCTGTTACCACCAGACAGAAAGAAAATTCCCGATGGTTGATAAGGTGGGACTCCAGGACCCTTCCGTGTGTTGGGAGGAGAGGGAAAGTGTAGGTGCTGGTGAATCCAGACACCCTCTAAACCCTTCACCCTCCAGTGCGGTCAATACAATGCTTGGTGTTGTTCCACTTTATATGTTCAGGCTTTATCTACTATTTATTTGGAAACATGGTTGCATTTGTGAACATCGGGCCAGATAAAATAACAGGAACCCAGTCCAGTTTGAGTCTTACGTAACACATTTTTTGAGGAAAAATATTTCCCAAATACTGATTGCACGGATACACTTAAAACTACCCAGTGTATCTGAAATTCAAATTCAACTTGGGAACCTTGCACTTTTCCTTGCTAAAATTTGCGACATTACAAAGAGCGCGCCTTAAGATGTTTGTTGACCAATTATGCAAGGAACACCTTAAGGCTTTAGAACCATCCTAACGGGAAGATACAGTCACCACATGCAAACACGTCCTTTAAATATATATATATATATATTCTGTATTAAAATCTCTAAAATGTATGACTTTCCTCCCAGACCTTACCTGGATTTCAAGTCCAGTGTCTTTAAAGCATTTGGAAACGGTTCCTGTACAATTGCATGATTTTTCAAAAGTAGAACCTTTCCCCAGGCTAAATGACCTGGTTTGATCATTGTCTTCGTTAATCTGTTAACGGTTTTAAAATAATGGTTTTCGTTAATATACAAAATCGATGCTAAAGAAAAACCACAGAGAGACCAGCTGGCTTAATGTCGCCTCAGAAAATAAAGGGTCTTTTGGTGCTGTTTAATGGTAATATTGCATGTGACCTTCTAATCAGAAGAGGTTCTATGAATAATGTTAAAAAGTGAGCATATAAACGAACCCAGCCCACAGGCTTGAAACCTGGGGACGTTACTGCTGGATTTTATGTAAAATAATGGCTCCTGCACGTGAATATGGTTGGCAGGCTTTTGAACACACGGCCTCTGGTTTTTATTGATCTTGGAACTGTGTCATTCACATGTTACCAGTCTGGGTAGGTTTAGACATCTCAGAAAATACGACCTCACTTTCTTTATTGAAAGAAAGTAGAAGTCACGTAAAAAAGACCTTATAGCCATAAAACCTCAGGAGTTTGCAGAATTACATAATAGTTTTGGAATGTGAATGCCATGCCACAAATAACACTGGAAGGCAATTCTAGTCAGAAGCATCGTGTCCTGAAAACCCTGATTAGTCCAGCTAATGTGCATGATTAAATAAAAGCTTCTCCGGAGTGAATTCTAAAACTATTAACTTTTTTTCCTGGCAAAAGAAATAAAAGAAAGAGAAGAAAAAGAAAACCTGAAATACTGTCTATGCTCCAGGAATAAGAGAATACATTTGGCCTCTCATTTGTGTGAGTGTGATAGAAAGGCTGTTCGAGATCCTGACGTTGAGATATGCATAAACTGGCCACGGTTCCTGCAATTCGGCATTGTCCCTACGGTCCTGAGAAACGCGTCTCTCACATCATTAGCTGCATGGATGGATAGCTCTTCCTGCACTGATTCGTGAAGGAATACAGAAACGACCAGGATCTGACACCTGACGAGGGTTCCCACAAAAGGAGCAAGACCTTTAAAAATGGGATATGGGGTGCAAAGTGAGCGATAGCCATTTTCCCAGATGTAGAGTCTCCCGGTGGTAATGTCAACATTCCCTGCAACTCCGTAAAAATGTGCCTCAGTCCATGTCTGGAGCTTGAAAGGATGACATTCAAGTTCATAACAGAAGATGTGTAACAATAACTAGAAATTATGGAAAAAATAAAAATAGTGGTAGGAAACGACTAGCCCCACGAGACACTAAAAAAGTATTACAGTGTCTCTTTTTAAAATTGGTTTTATTTAGAATAGACAAATAGGTGGAGTAGAAGGGAATGTTCGTAAGTAGACCCAAGTACATATAGGCAGGTGTGTGCAAAAGGTATGATCTCAAATTATCGGGCCCAGGTTTACGTTTTACTACACAATTGGGACAACTGGTTACATGCTTGCAAAGAAAATCACATTAGGCCTGTATTTCACATCAAAGGAGAATAAACTGTAAAAGGCAAGTTAAATGTTAAAAGAAAAATACTCTTTGTAAAAGACAACAAGAGAGTAATTTGTTATCATAACAACAGCTAAAAACCTAGGTGTGTTACAAATATTTTTTTTATAAACTAGACTGCATTTTCTTCAAAAAAAAAAAACCCTTTCAAATGGCAAAAAATAAAAGCCACTCTAAACAAAGTCAAAAAGCAACTGAGAAAAATAGAGAAAATATTGACAATATGCATCATAGATTCAGGGTTAAATAACATCATGTAGAAAGATGTTTCTCTAAATCGAGAAGGAACACCTAAAACCTTTTTTAAAAAAAACATAGGCAAAAATCATGAATAAACAATATATCTAAAAGACGACCCTTAAACACGTGAAGTCATTCACCACACTCAGATAATTAGGAAGTAAAACCAGCACCTCACAGGGATACTTATGCTTCACTGGCAAATTTATGAAAAATTGGTGTGGCTGCTGGGAAACATCCCTCCGCCTAGTTCTCCAGTACAACCCAAATTTCTGTAACCCTTTTGAGGAGATTGGTACTATCTTAAAAACAAAAGAAGCAAAGAAAACATCAGACACACACACACACACACACACACACACACACACACACACACACACACGCAAATCACTAAGAGTTCATTTGGTTTCTAAGCCCCTTATGCCCCTGGTAAGCATTTACCCAGAAGATGCCCCTCTGACAGTAAAACACACATGGACAAGGTCATTCATTACAACCTTGTTTGAAATTAGAAAATATTGGGAAAAAAGCTAACTGCTCCCCCGTAGGAGACTGTTTGTGTGAATAAACCTCAGGGCATGTCTGAAACGGAGTATTATAAAACTGTGACAAAGAGAAAATAAGAAGGTCCTTTTGGAAGGGCTTGGAGATGTCTCAGAAAATATTAAGTGAAAAATAGAAAAGACTCTTCATGGTGTCTGTCTCTTGTGCAAAGAAAGAAAAAAAAAACAGCTAAAGGGTAAAATGAGAAAAGACATATAAGCAATAAGAGAAGCAATAATACATCTCTTAGTATGCACTTTGGTGTGATTTTGACTTTCAATACTCTGTTTTATGTTATGTTTATGTTGTATGGATGTATATATGTTATGTTTATGTTACACTAAGTTATAATATTAATTTTATTATGCTTCACATACTCGAGCATGGGGCTAAAAAAACCCCATAAAAGTCAATTCAAACAAAAACAGATGAACGCAACTGTATTTCCAATGAATAGCATAACCATATTGAAGAGAAGTGGGGGAGAGAAAGCTGAGGCTTGTATACAGAATTTTGACTGTAAGCCTCAGGTGACAAGGGAGAAGTAAAAATACATAGTAAGCTGTCCTAGATACAGTTGGTTTTCAGTGGCATGCGTTAGTGGCTCTGCAGTGGCTCTGTGTATATTTTAGGTTGGAACAAATGAGAATATATCTTGTCAGTAATGGAGTGTTTGGAAGAGTCACAGTGTTTGGAAGAGATGCAAAGGTACAAACTAGAAGGAACCCATGAATCAGATTTCATATATATGAAAAAACAGATGATATGTGTGAAAAATATGTATCATCATTTCCCATATATACTATATATATACATATATATATAATGTCCACTGAGACTGTCTAGGCGAAATGACATCTTAGGACATCTATTAACACCTGCCTCCTAGACTGTGGCTCCTGAAAAAACACAGGTGACAACTTGCAGAGACACTGTCCAAACCTGGGGCAAGGGACACATAATAAATAATCGATATATTCTGTCATGAATGAGCCATGGGAAACGGGACGCACGTTCCTACGATAGAATGCCTGTCTAATAAATACAGAGGAAATGGTGTAGTTTGAAAATCGCCATTTGTTCAACCATCCTAGAAATGATCTTTCAGAAAAGAATCACCAGCCATTGGACCATTTGGTGGATACAAGCTGGTGAGGGGAACGCTACTGAGTCTTAGATATCTCCCCCGGCGGACAGTTATGCATTACAAAGGGAAAACTGGCAACACTGCCGTACCAAGAAATCCTTGCCCCTGATGATCGAAGTCGGTCTCACCAGGAATGGGGTCAGCAGGTGCCAGAACCCGTGTCGCCTGTGTTTGCTGACTGGGTGTGCTGGAAAGACGGCAGCATCTCCTGTCAGAAATGCCCCGTCCGGCCGTGAAATATCCGGCAGACCCAGACCGAGGGTCATTCTGAAGGGAATCTGTTAGCATCACGAGAGATGCAGGAAGCCTGCAGCCATTCCAGGTTGAAGGGCATTAAAACGTCACGACAGCTACCTATGCAATACTGTGGCTCAACAAGAAAATACATCTATCTTTTTTTTTTTCCTCTAAAGGGAACTAAGAAGACTATTGGCAAAATTTAAATATGGTCTGTAGATTAGACAGGAGTCTTGAAGCACAGTTTATTCCCTGATTCTCATCCATGCAGCGATGATATCGAAGAGAATGTCCATGTGTTTAAAAAATACACCCTGAAGTATTCATGGGTAAATGAAGATTCTGTCTGCATCTTACTGTCTGATAGTTATAAAATACAATTCGACACACACATGGACTTACAGGAAAAGATAGAATACTGAGAAGAGAGAGAACTTTCTGGACACTCACTGTCGAGAGAGAACACTCAGAACACAAAAGGTTCTATAAAAAGTAAGGGGCTTTGTGTATTTGTGCTGCATAATATAACATATCCATCAGGTCCAATATATTGCATGTAAATATACAAACATGTATATAAATGTACATTATAGTTTTATATACAAGTATATATAGTAATTTCCTCCTGAATTACAGAAACTTTTGAAATATAAAAATGCTCCAACAAAGAGAGAAAAAAGAGAGTAAAGCCCAACTCCCAGGCTAGAAACTGTAAAAACCTCTGGAATGAAAAGATCTAACAATTTATGAAACAAAAAATGGATTTATGTTGGACATGATACTTCCCAACAACAGTGGCATTCACAACACAACATTTTCAATCAGTTAAAGGAAGAAAAGGTTTTTTTTATAATCTGCAAATATTGTATGAAGCCAAACATTCAAGAATTAGAGCAAAACCCGTAATTTTTTAAAGGATAAGAGTCCAGAATTTTTACCTTACCGCCCCCACATACACATTTTTTAAATTTAAAAACTGATGATTTAAGAAAACGTTTATCCGAATATAAAGAAATAGAAATATTACCCAGGTCACCAAGAAATTGCCCCAAATGATAAGAGAGACTGAAACAAAATTTTTACAGAATCTGACAGACTTTCACACTTCAAAGTATGTTTGTTTCACAGCAAAGTTTCAGTGATGTTAAGAATACATTTCCACCTCCATGAATCCAATTAAAATGTTTGAATACTATTTACATAATATCCGAATACTTTTTTTTTAAATCGAATCACAACTTTTGGGAATTCAACCAACCACCAGAGCTCAGAGGACTTAATTATACTATGGAATCTTGAACATGTAAAAAAAGCTTCACTATAAAAGCAAAAATGGAAGGAAGAAGAGGTGTACTAATTTCCCCCATATTTTAAGGGAAAAAAAATCAGAAACACATTCTAATGCATCTAAATGATTTAAGACTATTTATTAAGGTTGAAATGTTAATTACAAAAAAAAACCCACTAAAAACGTTTAATTAAGTTTCCCTTTGGACAGGGGGATACTTTATTTTTTTTAATAACAGCATTTTAATGAGTTTCCACCAGTATTTGAATAATATATGTCCCCTGATTTGAAACAGCAGGGGTGTAAATAAATTACACATACGCATATAGAAAGAGTATAACCTAAAAACACCTGTAGTTGATTGGGAGGCAGAGAGTCTCCTGCAGAGAAAAGGTCCTGGTACAATTAGGCATGCTGACTAGGAGATAAAGCTGTTCTTCACTAAGGAGTGAGCGAGGCAGATTACCTACTCTTGCTAAGCATTTCTTTTTGTGTGTAGCCTGTAAAATTTGGACACCACTTACCTTACAGGAAGTAGGGATGGTCAAATGGGGTCTTGCAGACAGAGCCACCAGCTGACACCTAGCAGAGAGAACACAGCAATTGATTAGCTATTTTCATTGGTATCAAGCCAAAGCTATTGATGGGAGAGACGGTTCAGCCAGACAGTAGTAACATTTCAGTTTTTAGATGGGAGTATAATCTCAAAAAAGGATTCTGACTCTTCCAGGGCAAGATTGAGGTTCAAAGCAGGTGAATAGGGTGTTATGGAAAGGAATCCATAAAAGCCATTGTAAGAGATCATGAATATTTTAGGGCAGTGGTCCCCAGATTTTTTGGGTCTCTGTACACTCTTAAAAGGTGTTGCAAGCTCTCAGACGTTTGCTTCTCTGCATTTTACCTAACCGTAGGTACCGTTGTAGAAATTAAAACTGAATTTTAAAATGTGCTTATTAATTAATTTAAAAATAGCAATAATAAGCATGTTACAACTTAACAAATAACATATATATGAATGTGAACAGCTACTACTGAAAATACTGCAGAAAATACTACTGAAAAGAATGCCATTCTTTCACATGTTTGAAGGTCTCTTGAATGCCTGACTTTATAGCAGACACAGGGATTCCCAGATCTTCTGTCTCCAATCTGTTGCAGCGAGTTGTGTTGGTAGATAGAAAAAGAAACTCACAAAGATGAGCAATTCGAAAAGAGAGGAGTATTTTAATAGCCTGTTACTAAAAAGCTAGTTTCCACACAGAATCTGAAACTGTTATCCATGAAGCGTTCTTCCTCTGCTATATGAAAATGAATAATTAACTGCATTAACTATTGCTTGCGTTTTACGCATCTTTTTTATCCATACTCGATGGCTCAGTTTGGAAAATGTCAGTTCCTAGAGTTTTCCAGGTCTTGCGGGTTTTGACAGATTTCATCCTAGAAAAGCAAAACAGCCATATATGTTACTAATCCCCGCTGATGTGGTCAGAAACAACCTTTAAATATTGGGATGCTGTCCAGTTTCCAACATCGCATACAAGTTTCCCCAAATTGTATCGCTCTCTTGCATGATCATCTTTTTCATTCTCAACTCAGTGTTTTTTGAAGGGACATTCCGATTTTAGTGTTTGACAGATCTTCTCTCAAAAATGATGGAAGTGGGTCTGTCCCTCATTTCGTTCATTCTAGTAACAAGTGCTGTTACTAGATGTGTGTACTCCAGGGTCAAGTTGTAATAAAGTGCCTAAGTAGAACTAGTCTTTTTTTTTTTTTTTTGGTAACTGTTAGTGCTTGACAGCAAAGAACGTAGTGGTAACTGGTATGGCTCAGTGCCACTCTTCCTTTTTTTGTTTTATTATGATTTGAACACAGTATGAGATCTACCTTTGTGACAATTTTTAAGTGCGTGAGGTAGCACCTCACATCTGTTGGAATCGCTTTTAGCGAAGAAGAGGAAGTAAAAAGAGACATGAAGAAATAAAAATAGAGAAGAAAAGAAAAAAAACAAACATTGGCGAGGATGTGGAGAAAAGGGAACCCTCCTACCCTGTTGGTGGGGACTATGGAAGGATACACGGAGGTTCCTAAAACACTAAAAATAGAAATACCTTATGACCCAGGGCCACTACTTCCCCCCGTTTTATTGAGATAGGATTGGCCAATAAAATTGGATATATTTAAAGTGTACAACCCACTGACCTGATACATGGTATACGTTGTGAAATAATTTCGCTCCTCAAGTGAGTTCGCCATGCCTCTCCTCACATCCAGGGATGCTAACTCGATTCATACCGAGTCATTCTCTTCAGCATCCGTGTACAAGTCAACCAATGAAAGAACGAAATGACTTCTGAGTGTTGTGGTGAAATTAATGCTGACCTCACATCCCTCCCCCAGTAGGTCTTGGTGAACCCCAGACACGACGTACCGAACACACTTTGAGAACCCTCGCTTTTCAGGAAAGCCTATTTGGGAAGAAAACATGCCTTCTGCCAAAATGAGTATAGGAAAACAGAGAGTTTGCTGGCGATTTAACGAGGATTTTTTTTGAGCTGGGAAGAACGTGTTCTATTTTCTGGATTGGATCATGGATGGGGGATGCACTGCAAATATTATTCAGTGCCCAACACATGCTAGAGACACATCTTCCAGGGTCATTCAGCAGGCAACCGAGATGCCTGAAGGAAAACCGGTTTGCTGATCAGGAGAAGGGGCTTCTTTCCTCAAAGACGATGCTTCGATGTAGAAAAGCCATACAACTTGGTTTTGATGGATGGGGTCAAGCTTGTCAGTCAGTATAAACTTAGAATTTGCATTCTGGCATGCAAGCAAAGCCACTGTCACACATAATCCTCAAATACATTTTCATGAGTCCCCTGGGGATTCCTAATCACCCCCCAGAATCTGTGGCTAAAACTCTCTTCCTCTGGAAACTTTCAGAGAAGTGTCATGTTTAATTGAAGGGACTTCCACGCAAAATCCCTTTCTATTTATGCAAGAGGTGAGGTGCCAGGGTGATGGCTTGGAGGGCAGTGGATGTTATCGTGGCCTTTGTGTTATTTTAATTTTGTGGTTCCCATGTAAGCAGAGCAAGAATGAGAGATGTGGAGCTGAGTTTCCACTATCCCCCTTCAAAGAAATGCTTCGTATTTGTTCAACGGAACACGTTTTCCAGATTCCATGCTTTCTCTGTGTTTTTTTTCTTTTTCCTTTTTCTTTGCTTTTGATACGCCCAATGTGAAGTAAATATTCCAAAGGTCAGCTGACTTCCTCCTGCTGTCCCCGACACCAGACATTTTCCCATTACTGCTCAAACCCTACCATTTCTAAATTGCATCCCCTATCACAAAACATTGAGCACAGAGGCAAGTCCCCGTCAATGTCCATAGAACTGATCCCAGGACATTGCAATAAGCAGAGAACATCTGGGTCTTGCTCATGGGACTAGAACAGGAAGGCGACAAAGCCTTCAAAGTCACACCTGTGTTTCCCGTCAATTTAAAGGGGATTGCATTATTTGCAAAAGCAGAGCCTTCCTGAGCGTCCTTCAGCAAATGAAAAAGTTTACTCTGCCTGTGGCTAAACATGAGTTAAGACACAGGAAACAACTGTGAACGTACAGAGTTCCTTGAAGAAAGCCCGGGAGGGTCCGGCACATTCTGGGTTAGGGGCCTCAATGAGGTGTGGGGTGCAAATTCTCCTAAACAGCGAGAGACATGGGGCCAGAGGCAGTCCTGGGACCTGCAGTAATGCTCAATGAACAAAGACAGAACATCAGAATGGCAGAGACTGAGTGGTGAATGCATTCACATACCACATGCTTCCTGTTTTTTTTCCAACATGGAACTGTTTTTTCTAGGCAGGCATAAACGTCTGCCTGTATGCTAGTACCTAAAATCTCTACATGCACTTTTCTTGGCTCGTAATAACCTTTCTCTACGTATCCAACATCACGGTCCACCATTTCCCTGGACAAAGGCGGTCTCAGGAGGCAATTTGGGGCCCCGACTGGTTTCCCTGACCGAGGTGTCCTCAGCCCGGCATCCTGGTCATTGACTGCTGCCCCGGACTGGGATCCCAGCTGCCCATCTCTCTTCATCCCACAGGTGGTATTATGGTATCAGGGTCAATAGGGTTGCTGGACCGGGGTACGAATTTGCTCGTAATCTTGATATAAGTTCTCCTTGGTACTGTTGTCCTCTGAGAAACGTTGAAGTTTTATTTACTTTTTTTACAAATGTGACATACTCGTGAAATGACCAATACACGTGGGTAGTGTGCGTCCCTTAGAAATCAATGGGAATTCCTCTGGCTGAAATATGTAGGATGTTTACCCTGCTGTCCACAGCAGGGTAGACCCAGGGATGCTTTGAGAGGGAGCCGGCTATACTACCAGCTGGCAGTAGGATGTGACTGTCGCCTTCAGATCTTGAGTCCTTGGGCACATGCTCTGATTTTTCTCCCCAAATGTTTCCCCAACTCCATGCTCCAGAGGGCACGAAAACATATGTCTATCCTCACGGAAATGTCAACTTTCTAATCCTTCCAAATCACACCATCCTTTATTCTCCAATCAGTTAGGAAAGCACGGGAAATTGGGATGTCAGTCGCATTTGTGAAGGTTGAATATTATGGACAAAATGTCAGGTGCAAGCTGCCAAGCTCACCGAGCAGAATGTGTGTGGGTAGAGAGAGAGGCCATCAGCCACGGGGCTTCTCCCAGCATTTCTTTATTGCAAGACCTGGAGATACACATGAAATCTAAAATAGGTGCTGAAAGTATTCATTAGTGACCAAAGGCAGCAAGAAGCAGGTTTAGTCCAAAACGTGCTTATGTAACTCTCCCTAAATCGGACAGGGATGGGACCAAAGGATGTTTGGAATCTACATGTAGACTCACTCACCCTGTCATTTGAAGAGACAATGGCAGAGGAAGGGCCCACGGCTCTACCTATATTAAAAGAACAGTAAACCAGAAATCTTTGCATAGCAAAGCTGTCTGTTTGCAATTAAAACCATTTCACATTTCGTTAAGATTTCCATAATAGATCGTGATGAAATCAACGGTTGATGTTTGTCCCGTCTACTCCACCACTGGGGCTTGCCTCCTATCCATGTGTCGTCCCTTTCCGTAAAAAGGCATGAATTACCAGACATACTGCTAAATTTGGAGGGTGTAGAAGCAAAGAGGACACAAGCCCCTATATGATAAAGGTGACCCCACATAGTGAGACACAGTTAATATTATTTGGTTGGTCTCCTCTTTCTGACCTTACTGCTTAGCATAAAAGGGAAGTCATATGACACTTTGCTTGGCGGGTGTCTGGAGATCCTGAAAAGGTCTTTATCCTCCTTTTGGGTAGCTGGCTTCCAAAAAAATGCATGCCTACAAGAAACCACAAATAGAAATTTAACAGTCTTTTTATTCTTAGCAGCTAAATCTCTTAGGCCACTTTCAACTATTGGGCATTTAAAATAAAATTTAAAACATAAATTTAAATATAGGGTCCAACCCGTGTTACCATAAATGATGGATTACTGGAACAGCATTTTCGATGTGGGTATTGAGACTGTATTTGAGATTGGAGCATTGAAACAGTTTGAAATTTAAAATACTTGAAGGAAATGTAAGAGATTCAGCTGGTAAGACCTAACAAGGTGTTTAAATTTCTAATTGAGGTTTTGTGGGCATGCGTTTTCTGGAAGCCAGCTACCCACAAGCATGGATAAAGACCTTCTCAGGATATCTGGGCACAGGCTTGGGGTGAGATGGAGGGGCCCTGTCCTAGTGCAGTGCATTGCACATAATAGGTGTTTAATTAATGCGTGTGGAATTGACGAGTCTTTCAAACACAAAACAGCCATGGAAATTGGATGTCTTTTGACCTAGAGCCCAAGGCCCTTTACCATATGGGTATGATTCCTACCAGTCGACCAGAGCCATTTCGTTTTTCCTCCACGGAAACAGTGTTTGTGACAGTCAAATGCTTATATGCTGGTTTAAAAGAAAATTATTTTTTTAATGCCAATGAAGATAAGGGAAAGGCATAATAAACAGGGAGTGAGAGTTCGCCTTCTGCATGAGAATTTTCTAGTTCATTAATCCTGTCATTTTTAATTTATCTACTACAGACACAATGCGACCAGGTAATTCAGTAGGAGTGAAGAAGTGTGTAATTCCTCATCTGTATAAATACTCACAATTCATGGTTCAAAACTAAAATAGAACGAATAATAAGCCGTCATGTTGGATTAGTGGGTCAGCAGTCGACACAGAAAGATGTGTGAATATGATTCACACGGAGACCATCGCCTCGAAGTACATTAGCTTTTGAGAAATCCCATTTCGATTTTCTAATCTCCATTTTAACCAAGGTACTCCTATTAAAGTGTGTATAAAATTGCCTGCTCCGAGATATTTAATCCCATGTATTAAGGCTATGCCACATCCCGCATTAAATATCTGAAGTAAACTCAAATATATATACATAGAAATGAGACATAAAAAAATCATGAGGAGTTGAAATTTAATGTCATACATTGAAAGTGTGTGCTCTGGCGACGTGGATCACGTCAGTCCCCATTGTATACATCAAAACTGGGGAAAAGCATAAAATGTTTAAGACATAATTGGCATAGGAAAATAGCTTGGATGTATAAATTAGTGGCATTTCCAGAAGTTTGACATATAATAACTATGACATGTCATTTCTTTTCAAGATATTTGGATTTTTGATGTTCTGGTCTGCCGGCCACCTGCAGCTTTCAAACATCTATTTTCAGAACTCCAAGTTGTCTGTGACCTACTAACAAAAACGCACGGGTAACTGCTGGGTACCTTTAGGGGTATATTAATCAAGGCTGCTAATGTTGAAAGTATTTTTACTATTTTACTGTTTTGTTGGTTTCTGGTTGGTAGTAACACGAATTAATAGAGCATGAAAGATTTCATCTTGATTTTTTTCATTTCTCTAGTCACTCTGTGCTCTAAAAGCCCAAATTCATAAAAACGTGTAATCACCCTATTTTCAACTGAACACGTAACTGTTTTCAACTTCATAATAGATAGATCACTTGAGCCGCATTCCACTCCAGATCAGCATATTTTACTTTAGCGGCATCCAGAAATAAAAAAATCAGAAGCCACTAGTCGAAGTCCCCGCTCCCCAGAAAGGTGCCCAAAGCCCATCTCTCCCTCTGAGGTCTCCAGTTTTCCTGGGTTCTCTCTAAGCCCTGCAGATTTTAACTGTTCTTCTTAATTCTGTTTAATAAGATGAATATCGCTTGTATTCATGTAGGATACCTTCTAGGGATTACCTTCTAGGATTACCTAGGATGTAACCTTCTAGGGACACATGCAGGGGTGGTGTTCCTGAGTGCATTGGACCTATGAGGCATGGCATAAAAACGCCTGTCCTGTTTGTCTTACCAATCGAAGCAACACTGGAACGGAATAATGCCTTACTATTTTTGAAGGGATTGCCATAACGGACACAAATGAAAATAAGATCTTATTGGATACAGTGGAGAACAAAACATAAGCAAACACAAGTGACAGGTGTCCTTGTGGACCACAGTAATAGCATCGCCATAGTCATTCATGGTACAAATGAAAAACCAATGCTGGTGAAGTAAAAAGGGTGCTTGGTGTTTCCCAAAACATAAGCCAAGGATGTAAAGTGTGATAGCAATACAGCGGCTGTCCATCAGAATGTAAAGGGTACTCACTGACTTTATATATCCATAAGTAGCTGTCTATATAGGTTTATATATAACATATCGGTAGGCACTGTACATATATGTATATATGCATATTTATACACACACGCATTTATGTTTATATGTGTATATGTAAATATCTAATACATCTCTAGATAATATATATATAATATATCCATAGATAATATATACTATATATATACATATATGTACACATATTTTATATATCACAGGCTAATCATTGATACATATATAATGTGTATATAAACCAGTGATTTTATCTACCCTTAGATAGATGATGTAGATTTAGGTGTACACGTAGGTGTGGGTGGACGTAGATGTAGCTATAGATACGTAATCAATAATTGGCCTTAAGTCTTGATGAAATGTCATCACAAATTTATCAAGGAGCCAAAGGGAATAGTAAGTTTTAGGGGCAATACTCGTGAAAATGTACATGTATGTCTACCTTTCGTGTGTGTGTGTGTGTGTGTGTGTGTTTGTATATATATATATAGATACATATATATATGAAAATTAGACAGACATTGGTAATTCCAGAATTGTGTTTCCTTAAAAAATTTCTATTTCCTTTGATGCCCAAGTCCCTTCCCTGAAACCATCTCTTTTCTGAGGGCTTCTGTGAGCAAAGAGCCATGCCATTTGGGAAGGTGTCCTTGTACTGTGCACGCCCTGGCTGGTTCTTCTCATGACCCAAATTGAGGTTCAGAGAGATCATTAATCCTAAGGACAGGGTGGGCAGTGCTGGGCGCTGGACCCAGAGTCCACTGGGGACAAACTGCTGACCTGAGAAGAGCAGATCAATTCACAGAGAGAACCCAGCCAGGGGGTCCGCTTAGGGCAGTTCAGGGGAGGGTGAACACTTAAGTGGCCGCTCTGAAGTGCTCGTGGTGTGAACTACAAACCCTGCTGGGGCCTCACCGTGCATGCTGGATGGGAGGTTTCATGGGGCAGGTGTGAACTATTTGAACACATGAAGGGCAAATCTCTGGAACGGGGAGGAAGTGGGTGTTCAGAAACCTCCTGGCCAGGCAACCTGTAAGGACAAAGAATTCAGCTCAAGGTGACCTCCTTGTTTGAGTCATCTCAGTTTGAGCAAAGGTTCCACCCGTTCCTAAAACCAAAGGCTCTCCTGCAAGTGAGATCACTTACTCATTTCACTTCGACAGCACAGCAATACGTTTTTGTAATGCCTCAAAATGACGGGGCATCTAACATTTCTTTGGGGATGCCCATTCTGTGATAGTGAGACAAGCTTACACTCATACCATGACTCTTCGGCATCGAGGCATTTTTGGTGTTTCTTGGTTAGCACCGATACCTCTGAAAGGTCAGTGAGTGTGTACTGCCCACTCCATCACAGAGGGCAAACCACATTCAGTTAGGAAACCTGTTCAAGTTCACGGGCAGCCACAAAGTGCTAATGCACAGACCACTTTTAAGATCATAGACATAGCATTCACATTTTCAAACGAGGAACAGATGCGGACATCCTCAAACGTACCCCGACTTTGCTCTAGTTGAAAGAGTTGTACCTGTGGAATGTGAATGAGGACCTCAAAGTCACTCAGCTGGTTACAGACCCTCAGACTTCAATGACACGGCTTTTGTTATTTTGTGGAATCGTGGTGAGTGATTCCAAATGGGTTTTTGACCAAGTCGTACACTCGGAATTCAGCCCATGCAATTCCCTCTCCCCTCTCCATGATATCTCCAAAGAAAGTAGTGACATGATACAGTGACCCCAGAACGAAGTGCAACAAAGCTGTGATCGCCTAGGGGTTGGACCCTGGTCCTGACAAACAAGAGACCCATGTGGGACACTTCATATGTCCAGTGCCAGACACATCCAGGAACAGCTGTCCAACTCCAAGCCAAGAGAGGACCCCCTTGTAAGGCAGAGCCTGCGGTGGTGTCTCCCTACTGCCTCCCGAGAAGGCATGTTAACATCACTGTGACAGACCCAGGGCTTCCCCTCATGGTGTCCTTCCATCTGCCCATTTTCAACCACACACAGGTTGGTCCTGCTAAGCCCAGAAACCCATTCCCCCTTGTAAGACAGAACCTGCGGTGGTGTCTCCCTACTTCCTCCCAAAAAGGCATGTCAACATCACTGTGACCCAAGGGCTTCCCCTCATGGCTTCCTTCCATCTGCCCATTTTCAACCACACACAGGGTGGTCCTGCTAAGCCCAGAAACCCATTCCATCCTTGTAGGGTGAGACAAGAGGTAAAAACTTTGTAGACATACACACACGTGCATGCACCAAGGGCCAAGATAGTAGGTCCTTTATTTGCAGAGATGCAAAAAGACTTGGATGAATTGTCACCTCTGGAGGGGATGTGTGTGTGGCACTGTGGTATAAAATGTAGGCTGGGTAGCATACAAATTAAACTGAGGCTGATATTTATCTGAAATCCTATCCTCGTTTGCTTTCTTCCACTTCTCAGAATTACGTTCTGTCTGCTCTTAGTGGTTTATCCTGGAATCAACTTCTCACCCAAAACACCCATGTGTGAATGAATCCTCCTTCCCGATTGAAAACTGAATGTTCGGCTTCTGGTGGACGCAAACTCTGCCATACATCATACTTACAGGATAAGATGCACACAAAACCTCCAAACTGAAGATTCTTTCTGCTTTAGGGTGTGATGAGAAATGAGAGACCTTCACTTCCATGGGAACACCAAGGAAAATCCAGAATAATGTTCTGGTTTGTAATAATCAGAATAATAATGTTCAGAATAAGAACCAGCATCAGGAAAACCCACACATAAATACAGGCTTTGGAATGGATACAAGGACATGTTAACAAACGGATGTACAGGGAGACGAGTAGAGCTGAGAAAGAACTTTCAGGAAAAAGAAAACAAAAGGGACCTAGAATTCTATCCCCAATGAACATGATGTTGATATTTTCTGAATAGCTAAAGCTTAGAGAAATCAGTATTTTGTTATCTGGGACCTCAGCCACAGCGGTCTCTGCTGTGGAAATTACCTAATAATCGGTTGCTCCATCTTTGTTCAGAAAGAACACATGGCTTGGATAAGTAATTAGAAATTACCCAATTAATTAAAATCATCCTCCACATGTCTTCTTGCAGATTGAATTCCTCACATACTTTAAATGTAAAATAAGGCAACTGAGCCATGTCTGAACCACATCATTATACTTTTTCTGAACACAAAGATCCAATCACCATAGATAATGCATACATTAAATCTTAAATTAGGTAGCCCTGCCAATCTGCCACTTAGCATGGAACAAACGGAAAAGGGGGGAATTCATGGCTGTTTTTTCTTTCAATGAAGTAAAGTATTTAAGTGTATTTTATAAATCCATCAAATGATTAACTAGCACTTGATATAGGTAGCATTTTACATAAATATAATGTATTTTATGACACCGTCAACATTATGAATATTTGTAGCACTATGGGAATGTCTCAAAATAGCTAATGTGTTTTCATCATTGAGATATTTCACACAATACTGTCTTTCCTGATGACTGCTATTCAGGGGTTTTGATAAATGTATGGTTTCTGAGAGTTGAGTATGTTTGTTAGATGTAGTTCATGTAATAACTCATCTAAAGCTCTTACTCAGCACTGCTTTTTATGAATTTTGCACATGGGAAGAATCTCCCACAATCTCTGCTAAAGTTTCCAGACTCATCTATTGGTTTTCGCAGTTAGTCTAAAGACAGTGGAAACTCAAGGTCAGCTGGGATGCATTGCCCAAAGCCAAGTACCTCATTTTAATAATGCATCTCATGAAGCACAACTCATATTGGCCTTTCTCTGTCTCAGCTCAGAGAGGGAAGATAACAAATCAGTCCAGAAGGAGGGTAAGACAGATATATGCTTTCATTTACGTCTATAAACCCACATGATACTTTTTAAATAATGATGTAAATAGCAACCTCTGTTTCTATTGGATATCCAGGAACATGGTTGAATTCAATCTTCAGCTTTCTAGGGGAAAATGTGGGAATGTTTCTTCATTCAAATGTGTGGTGATAAAAGCCGAGTTCCTATGGCCACATCCCTTCTCCTTTTCTTTGAGAAAAAGTGCTTATGATTTACACAGGAGAACATTGTTCCATGAGTCACGATGTATTTAGTTTTTAGACTGACAAATATTTAAACAGAAAACCTTCTTTGTTCATCATTAAATGGAAATAGAAGACATTGTGACTTTATCTAAAATCTGGACCCGTTGTGGAGACAGATCCGAGCTCAGGGTTAACTGTAGCATCAATGGCCACATGAGTTTTCTCGGCATCTCTTCTGCATCATTTTTAATGTGGAGACTTACATCCGGGTGTATTCTGTGGGCAGTTTCTTTATTTGACCAATAAAATGTCAGATTTAAATGGGGAATCTTTTCTCATTGTCTTCAAATGTCTGTTTGGAAAAAAACATTGAGCAGAAGACAGGGAGTATTGCTTAATAACTGGGAAGTACAATATTATCTTTTTGTTTTTCCTTTGGCGATCTCAGAATCAAGTTAATTTGTTTTGTAGATGGCAGGTCGGAGTAATATCTACAGGGAACTATATCATCAAGCCCCAAATCTCTTTAAACAACTCCATTAGATATTTACGATTTCCTTATGCTCACACAGACTGACGTTTTACCAGGCACAGCCCATACTCAGGGACCTCATTATACGGAGGAAAGGAAAACCACGGTGGGATTTGCAATAGTACTTTCTATGAAGCACACCGCACATTCATATGTCATACTTAGCATTAGGGCTTTGTAGACGTTGCATGGAATTCCTACAACTTTGGTGTGCTCCCTGCTATTGTGTCCAATCACTTGATGACAAATACAATAAACACAACACTTTGCTCATAATCTTTGAAATAGTATTAAGCCGTCTAGCTGCAAATAAAAACCCCTCTAAATAGCAGTGTGCCCAGCACTTGGGAGGTGTTTAAAAATGAGCTAAACCCTAATTCGTCCTTAAGAATGAATGTGTACCTAGATAAGTAAGCCTCCACCCATGTTGTAAGAGAAATTGAAGTAAGAACCACACTAGAAGTATAGGTAAAATTCCAGGGAATCCACAGAAAGGAGGGTGTGAGTAATTCTAACTGGAGATGACATCTTTGGGGGACAGATGTCCATTGGGGTCTTAAAGACTTCTTGGCTTAGATGACAAAGCAGAGCATGGCCCTTGGGAGCCACACAATATTAGCCCATCTACATGCCCTCCTGCTACTTACAGAACAGCATCTATGCAATGCTGATAACTACTTTCAGATTCCTGGTCTTGACCTATAGTAGGGGACAGCAACAGTGATATCTTAGCCCAAAGAAACAAAAATAGCATTTCAGAAAGCATTGTAAATCAATACAGGACTAAGGTACGCTCTTAGAAGAAGTCTGTAGGAAAGAGACCTGGGGGAAAACAAATGTCACTTAGAGGAAATTAGTCATGAAAATGGAATTTAGGGGAATCTAGAACTCAATAAACACTTCTATTATAACATCCACTTTTTAAAAAGGGTGCTGAGTGGCTTAGGATCTAGGCCTGACTCAGAACAGGTTCAAAGTAACACCCCCAGAAGCCAGGAAAGATCCTCCACAGAACCTCAGAGGAAGCATAGCCTTACTATCCAGTTGATTTCACACCACTGGCCTCTAGAACTACAAGACAATGTTTTCTGGTTGTTTTAAACCATTCAGTTTGTGGTAATTTGTTACAGTACCTTCAGGAAACTCATACCCAGTGTTTCAAAGATCCAGGACCTTTCTCTCTTTCTTCTTCACCATTCCTAGTACAGTTTGTCCTTGTGGTCTCAAAGAAGCTGCTGTGTTTCCAGACATTGCATCTATGTTCCAGGCAAGAAGAAGGAGGAAGAAGCTCAAGGAGCAAACAGTGTGAGCACACAGAGATGGCCCCTTTCCACACACCAAATAATAGCCTTTCAGAAGCACCAAGAACCATTGGCCAGAATATGCCACATGCCTTCTCCTACTTGAAAGTCAGAGAAATTGAAGGTTTTTTGGGGGGGGAGGGGAGTTATTCACTACAACTGAACAGAATTGCAGCTCTGTTGTGAGAAAGAATGGACGACAGACAATCAGGTGATAAGGCAGGTTGCAGTGTCTACTATCAGATACGATAATTCATTCCAATCAGGTGCCTTCCTCCGTGCTAATCATGCTAAGAAGGCATGCTAAGTTTCTTGTCTTTGCATACCTAGAAAGGGTAACAAAAGCAATGTGGGGATGGAGGGGGGCAGAAAAAGAAAGACAGAGACAATGAAAATATACATACTGATTGATTTATCCTGGTCATTCTAGGCTGCTGTGATTATAAGTGACTTGTGATTTTTGGAACTTCCTGGTTTTCTTTACAAATGTTCTCTCAAGAAGTTGATCCTTTTTGAAATATGGAAGGTCGTTTATTTAAAAATGACAAATACTTATACTTAAACATTTTAGATGAATAAACAGAATATGCCTTCTTAGATAAATCTTTATCTAGTCTTCATTAGGAACCCAAAATCTCTTGCTGAAAAATAATCTTGCCTCCCTTTTCTTCCCAGTAAGGAGGTAAGAGAGAAATTATATTTTCTTAAAGCCAGTGGGATAAAGTGATCGAGCTGTAATGATGTATTTGCATCCACAACCGTCTTAGCAGCAGACCCTGGCCCTAACACAGACTCTTTAAAAGTTGAAGGATAGAATAATAGAGGTGGAGAGCCTTTACCAGTTAATATAACGTGAGGATCAAGAACGAGAAGCTGCTCTTGAAACAAATGCTTGCTACTAGGGCATAGAACATATTGATTAAAGAAAGGTTTTCAGAGCACGTGAAGATGGCTCATTCCTCAAGGCTGCTTCTCATAAGAAGTGGGATGCCTGTCAGGAGCACAAATGTACAATGAGAGAGACTTGTCCTCCAAAGCTCATCGACACCCTTGTAAGATCCAAGAGGGGTGAGGCGTTCCTCAAGAAATTCCGCAGAGAAACATTTTGAAAATACAAATAACCTTGAAGGCATTCCTGGTTTAAGATATTCCCTGGGTGTATGTTCAATCAGTGCATGTCAGGGCTCTTCTCGGTGGTAATGCCGAGAAAAACCAAGTGCCCTAGGTTCTTGGTGGTGTTGGTAACCCACCCACATCCTCCCCCTCCTTGCTAACACAACCCAAATTGTATACATCCATAAAGCAAAGGTGCTTCCTGGAAGCGAAACTCAGTGTCTGTCCCCGGGGGATGAAGAGGGAAGGTGGATTCGGTTTGGAAAGCCAATCATGGTGACACAGCCATTGTTTGGTCTAGGAATGGGATTGGGGCTGAATTCTGTCTCACAACACAGCACAAAAAGGCTGCTGGCCGGATCCTATGAAAGAATTCCCCAATTCTAAGGAAAAGACCAGAACAGATAGCTTGATTATGCACCTCTGGGCAGAGTTTGTGCCACGTCCAGTCACGCAGCCCGTGTTGGTAAGCGCCAGATGTGGGAACCCACACCTGCAACAGCAGAGAACAGAGGACAGTCCTGTGAACATGAAAGATACTCTGAGCCCAAGGGACCTGTACTTCTGTGGAATCACTCAGGTTCTATATTATGGACAATATTGGAATTCGGGTTTCAAAGCATTGCAACCGAAAGGGACCCAAGTCCTTTTCACGACCGGTGGTATTTCAGAAGTTCATGATTTTATTCATCGTGCAACACAGCTGGCCCAGGAAAACCAATGCAAGATCGTGACAGAGTAGAAGAGAGTCCAGAATAGAAGATTGCTCAGGAAAGCATTGAAGGAGCCTGTGTGAGGTCACTCTCTTCGGAAGCATGCGCTGGTGGGACCAGCCCCTGACTGGAGCCCCATGACCTTGACATTCATGATCATCCCCGTGTTGCTAAGTGATAACATTTCTTGGGTGTGCTAGAATCATGGAGCTCTGCCATACCAGGCTGCTCAGACCGTTTCTACAAACACCCACTTTTCTCCAGAGGACCCAGACTTTGGAGGATTTTAGCCAGTGACTCAGGCAGGGGGTCCCTTTATCACCAGCCTTAGCTCAGATTCCTTTGAACAAGACACTGCACAGAAGTGCTGTCGCATTTCAGGGCTGGCGAAAAAGGTAGTCAAACCCTACGGAGAAGGGGGTGCCCCTAAACAGCTGGGGACTCTGGGTGTACTGGCCAAGCTGAACCCCCTGCCCCCTGTGGTGTCACTGGGGAGTCGCAGGGGGAGCCCAGACTGTCGTCATACCTGGAATTAGTGGGGTACTTTGATGGAGTACTCTGTTCCATCCTCCCTGGGGCGGTGTCCTCATGAGCCTAGTGGAGAGTCAGGAATTACACCACCAGCCAGGAGTTGTGAGGTCCCACCTCTGGTGTGAGTAGAAGTCATTTGGGGAGCAGCACGGGTTCCTGCGTCTCCCACGCAGGGAGAAATCAAGCCAGGCACCAGGGGAGCAGGACTCCCCACTTGTGAGCTCCGGCAGTAAGTCACCTCTCCCCGATGCACCGGTGGGCGTGGACCACTGAGGACAGGACCTGGGCTTCCACCGCGACTGGGCAGCGACTGCCCAGTGCCCCCCACCTGCCAGGTCACGATGCTGTCCCAGGATGCAGCTTTCCCAAAGGACGCACTGATCTCCTGAGTCTCCCATCATCGTAGTGTCCGAAATGTCCAGGTTTCTGTCAAAAGCCACTCTTCCTGCCAAGAACCAGGACTATGTCAGACTGAACCAGAAAAAGCGATCGATCGATGCCAACAAGATGCTAGTGTCAGAAATGGGGTCACGGGGATGTGGCTGTCTCTCAGAATCATTTCTTATAATTGCATGTGAGTCTAAAATGATGTCAAAATACAAAATGAACTCAAGATGTGATGAAGATAGCTAAAATAAAACTATTGAGTTACTTTTCAATTGTAAGATATTGTTTCAAAAAATAAAACCGTGTTAACTCATGATTTTGTGTATATACATATATGTGTGTGTGATGTGTTACATATATGTGGTGTGATTATATATATATCATATATCAACTACAAAAATGTTCTATTATCTATATCTAAGATTCTATTCATACAAGCACTACTTCCATCGATGTAGGTGACAAAGGTTAACTATATTACTATTATCAAGTATTAAGATCACAATATCAGCAGATTACAGGAAACATGTATATTTTTCTTCAAGGCTTAGAATTAAAACCACAGAAACAACTGTTTCTTCTCAGCTCTAGTTCCTAACTGTGTATTAGCCATAAAAATAATCAGTATGGTTATATTCTTAATATGGTACATTTTAGATCTGACATGGAATTCTACATGAGCTTCCGAGATATGTCAAATTAAATTTGTGAAATTGCTTGGATTAGCAGCGGCAAATGCCAATATTGTCTAATTATCTTATTGTCATGTACTCACTTTGAATATCAAATCTTTTTTCTTTCTACTTTCCATTTAGTTATTTGATTACTCTTATTATAGAAAAAGGACTTGTGGAAATAAATCCTACTAGGAAAATTACAAAAAAAATTCTCTTTCACAAATATTACCTGATTTCCTATTATATTATGTGCAAATAACCATTGCAAACACTTGAAGAACACAGGAAAGTAATTCAAATACTTTATTCTCACACTCCAGGTGTTTTCTGTAAAAGACAAACCAAACAAATCCAAATATGTAATATAAGAGAAATGAGAAGTTACAGTTTTGGAAGTCGCAATTTCTATAATACCATAAAAGGTCTCTCTCTCTCTCTCTCTCTCTCTCTCTCTCTCTCTCTCTCTCACAGACACACACACACACACACACTCACACACACACATACACACTCACACACACACACACACTCTCACACACACACACACACTCACACACACATACTATAGATTTTCCAGGGCAGCCATAATGAAGTACCAAAAATGAGTGGCTTAAAACCCCAGGAATCCCCCTCTCCCAGCTCTGGAGCCCAGACATCTGAGGTTCAGGCAGGGGCTCTGAGGTCCAGGTGGGGCGGGGCTGCAGTCTGTCCCCAGACTCCATGGGAGGCTCCTTTCTGCCTCTTCCTGGGCTTGTGACCATGGGCCTCCCTTCTCTTCCTCTGGGCTGTTTTCTCTCTGTGTTTATCTGTGTCCAAATCTTCCTCTTCTTACAAGGACACCAGTCTCATTCCTTTAAAGCCTTTCCTAATGACCTCACCTTCACTGTTTTCCTCTCCTAAGAATCTATTTCCAAAAAAGCTCTCATTCACAGGTACCAGGAGTTGGGACTTCAACGTATCTTTTAGGGGGACACGGTTTAACCCATAACACACACCACTGAGAATGCAGGGTTTGGGAAAAGGGGCACGGGGAGGTCATGGAAAAGCAGAGAAGGTGAGGGGTACACGGGCTGTTTACAGCTTTGGGAAGCCATTAGTCATGTTGTTTATTTAAATGTGGGACCTTAACAACCTTCTAAGCTCCCTGTAAGCAAGTTCACAATCCACAGTTACCAACTGATAGAAAGCTCTTTACAGTGCAAGTCATTCATCCTTTTGTGCAGATATGTCCTGTCTTCTACGCCCTGAAGTCACTGAAAGCTGAATAAACAAATGGTTTGATTAAGACCATGATCCGTCAAATAGGTTTGAAACACCCCATCCTTAAAAATAAAACGTTGTTTCACCACAATGACCATTTTGCTGATTATTACAAACCATTATCGCAAAACATCCGTTTGAAGATGCACGCGCTTTCCTTGCATAAGAAGAACGCCGAATTCCAAGAAATGCAAACCATAAAAGGAGGCTCGTTGTCAAAGCTCCAGGGCAAGCATTATCAATAGGAGTGCACTGCCCTTCCAGAGAGATTCATGCCGCCAGGAGGCAGGTTTTTCGGGTCTTGATGGTCATGGAAAAATTAGCTGCCAGCATTGATGGGGTGCTAATATGGCCACAGCAAAATGCAGTGGGAGAGAAAAAATTTGCTCAACAAGACAAGACCCCCACGTAAACAGAGAGATGAAAATCGAAATAGAGCAGGTGAGGCGGGCATCCCTCATCTGTGCTCATCCATATTCCGAGCTCTGCTACTTTCTGCATAATTGGAAGCAAAATGTTGAATTTCCAGGACTTAAGGGTGCTGGAAACTTCTAGAAGAAGTTCATGTACATCAATAGAAGTGTTCACCACATCACGTACCCACACCTATGGGGCCTGTACTTTACCGAGCATGGATGGAAAATGAACACAACCTATGGAAGAAAAGTGGATAAAATCACCATAGTTGGGTGGAAACCTGGTCTGTTGCTTATTTATATATTTATTGTATTGGACTATAGTTGATAAACAGGGTTATATGGGTTTCAGGTGTTCAACATAGTAACTCGATAATTATATACTCGCTAAATGCTCATCACCGTAAGTGTAGTTGCCGGTGAGACTATAGAAGTAATTCAGAAACACAGACATCAAAACATCTTTGGTTTACCCATTAAAGGAAAAATATATAGTTACATATATCTGCATAAAAATTTTCCCAGACCATGCATTTGGAAACCATTTATAAAACGCTTCAGAAGTTTTATACATGCATATACATGCATACATCCTTTCATTCAAGATCCTGGCCATAGATCCGTTTAACGCTGAACTGCCGGACTTTTATACCGAGCGGCTTTCAATCAGAACTCTGCCTAGTCTGATATCTCTCTGATTTTATGTATGGGTATTTCAGAGTCTGAGTGGACAGTAGGTAAGTTTCTGAGAAAAGGAAGAGAAGACAGGCACTATCTTACTCCTTCCGTATTATCTTTTTCATCTTGGCCATGGGAATGAAGAATCAGTTGATTCTCAGTTGCTGACAAGCAAGGAGATTTGGGAAGATTTTTTTGCAGTAGATCAGCCCATCAGCTTGGAATGTCCTGGCTCCAGAGTATAAGCTAGGAACCACCACCAAGTCATAGAAAGACTCCCATCTCAAGAACAACATTGATGGGCATTGACTGGACAAATCGTTGCAGCCCAGACCCATGCAAGAATCTCATAGCATAGTGTCAAAGGTTGAATTGTGGCCCTCAAAAAGATATGGCAAAGTCCTGACATAGCAAAACTGTAAATGTGAACTAATCTGGAAATAGGTATTTGCAGATATAATAGGTTAGGTTAAGATGAAGTCATAGTGCAGTAGGGTAGAAATAAGAAGGTGAAATAGAAGCACACTCATACATTTGTCCATCCATCCATCTACCCATTCATCCATCCATCCATCCATCCATCCACCTACCCATCCATCATCCATCCACCATCCAATATGGTGGGCATTTGGACACAAACAGACACACAGGGAAAATGCCCCGTGAAGATGAAGTTGGAAATGGGTTGATGCCTCTATAAGCTGAACAACACCAAGGATTTCCAGCAAATCACTGCAAGTTGGGAGAGGGACGTAGAACAGAAGCCAGCTCAGAGCATCTGAAAGGAGTCAGCCCTACCGACACCTTGATCATAGACTTTTAGCCTCCAGAATAAATTTCTGAGACAATAAATCTCTGTTGTTCATGGCACCCCATTTGTGGTACATTGTTACGGAAGCCCTAGCTGACTAACACAGAGTTATGACCAGTCCAGCATCACATACATCAGGAATTAATTTGCACAGGGTCACCAGGCGTTTATGTTCTCCAGTCCACGTACACCTGAGGAGACCTCTGCAAGACCCCTCTACACACCTGCGCCTGCCATAGGCTTAATTTTATCTTCATTCTGAAAGACACACAGTGGGGGGAAAGGGCAATTGATTGTAAAGAAAATGCCCCGATTCACATACGCTAACAAAATTAAAAACAATAAAAGAAGCAAATATGAAAATAAGGGGCTCTTGCCCCTAGCACCCTCTGGAGAAGTTTGCATTCTGACAGAGGATCATCCCATGTTGTCCTAATATTTGCTAGGTCATTTAAGACAAGGGTCACAATTTGGAGAGTGTCTCTGTGTTAAAAAATGTCACTCACGTTTATCTTTGCTCACGCAAAACCAATTTGAACGCAGAGGACTTAACAAAAGAGAGTTCTGAGTTAGGGTTTGTTTTCTCAGGGAATGATTTCCCCTCTTAAATGGATGTGACTGCTATTTGATCAGCTGAATGACTTCTCAGCATATTATTAAAATGCAGTAATGACCTTTAAGTCTATTAAGCTATGTCAAATTCTCCATACCAGCATTGAAACAAACACTTTAAAGATGCAGGAAGAAGCCTCTTGAAACAAATTTACCAGGATGGAAAGCACTTCAATCTCTCTCTCTCTGTGTTCATTGGTGGGTAGATGGATGGGTGGGTGAATGGATGGGTGAATGGATAATGGATGAATGGATGGATGGTTAGATAGAGAGATGAGTGGATAATTGATGGAAAAAATAAGTGCACGTGCTAATATTTCACCTCTCAAGTTGCTCAATAACTCAGTATAAAAGAAGATACATTGTAACTAAGAACCAGAAGCAGCTCATAAAATAAAATACTTCAATTAGGTAACACAGCCTATTGAAAACCAATACAATGCTCTAACATCCAAGCACAGGAATGCCCGAGGGATGCAAACCGCAGCCATTTCCACTTGCTTTGACTGTAACCACAAAATGTCAACCTTAAGAAAAAGCCGAGGTGGTGCCATAGCTCGTGTCAGCAGGTCAGGTCAGTGGACTTGAGTCTCATGGAGGTCAGTTGTTGAGGTGGTCAAACAGGGGTGGTGGGCTATGTTTTAGAAACAGGCCATCACATTATCTCCTGAACAAATGGTCTTCTGCAGTGTGACTTGGCCACATGCCATCGCCAATTCCCGTACTGGGACCCAGACAGGTGCATGGTGGCTTCAGCGAAGAGAAGGTAGCAGAAGTAACTTGAGGTATTACTGTGTCCCTCTCAGAGATATGTCCATGTCTTAACCCCCTGAAGCTGTGCACAGAAACTTCCATGGAAACAGTATCCTTGCAGATGTGAAGTAAGTGAAGGATGTGAGATGAGGTCCTCCTGGATTAAATCCAATTAATCTTCCTGGCCCTGAGCCCAGTGACAGGTGTCCTCATGGGAGAAAGAAGAGGAGAGACACAGATAGTATATATATAATCATATATATAATAGTTATTATATATATAACAGCCCAGGTATAGAGCATTCTCACCATCATGGAAAGTTAGTGACCTCCCAGCCTTGCTCTGTGAAGTCATAGATCAAAGAGAGAAAAATAAATAAATCATACCTTTGTCCCAATAAGCACAAGTGTGCCAGCTAGATCCACATGGCTGCCTTCGGGCCATTGCCATGTGTAAGGATGTTTCCTCCTCATTAGAATCTCTTTCCTCGTTTTTGGTAAGACAGCTGTGTGATAGTGGCCACAGCACGTGTGACTAGCAAGACCTCATTTTTTAGTGCTTAGCAAGGTGAAGATAAAACGTTCTGTGGGCAGGATATCAGCAGCATCTCTGGAGTAAATTCCATTCCAAAAGAAAATGGTTCCTAGATTTCTAGCAGTTAGTGCTTAAAAAAATTCCTGTGAACCCTCAAAAAAACAAGCAGGTGGGCTATGGCAATAGCAGAGATATTAACAGGGCCGGCACAATTTCCAATACTCTGGACGTTGAACTGTGTTCTCTTGACTCGAGGTGGTGGAATCGGCATCTGTATTCAAGGTGTGTTTTGAGGTACAGAAAGAAGGTAACTGCCCTCATTTCAGCCAAGAAGCTAGAGATGCGTGGTGGAGACAGACCTTGTCAGAAAAACACGTTCCTTCAAAATGAGGTTCTTAGAAATCCGTATCATTCTTGTATCCATCCATATTTTGGTTCCATATTATTACAGGAAAGATGATATGGTTGAGGACCCCGTAATCTCTTTCTCATGGACTGAATTTGCCAGAAAACGACAGCTCTGGACACCACGATAGAAATAAGATGTAATGATGTCCATTACAAGAAAGGCAAAGGATATCAACAAAACAAAACAACATGAAATGTTTTTGTGTCTGTGTATGTAAAGGGAATAGATGAGACTGGAGAATGGAATAAGGAAGAGCCCCTAAAAGGCCATGGTCACTCGACCAAGACCTTTGAAAAGGTGTTACAGGAAACAGAACCGTGTGCTGAAATCAAGGCAAAGATGTGTCCGTTTCATTCCAAGTCCCACGAAAAGCCCAGGACCACAGTCACCACAGAAAGAAATAGTCATCACATCTGCCCTTTATTTATGAATCTAAAATCTTAGCCTTACTATTTCAGAGAGAAGGAATTTTCACATTCAAGAAAATCAGGACATTTTATTGAAAGAAATTCTACTGGGAAATAGGCTTCCCTCCATCCTTTTTCCACTTTCTTTGCTTTTTTTTCTTTTTCTTTCTTTTTTTCTTTTTTTTGAGGGTAAAGGGCAGAGGATAAGGGGGAAAGGGAATTCAAATACATCTGAAAAGAGCACAGGTCAGAAGTCGAAAGGTCGAAAGCCCCTGGATTACAAAGTTCTCGTTACCAACGCAGTTACTTCAAAGTGAAAAAAAGGAGACCCGTGTCTGATACCTCCCAGCACACTCAGTTGAGGTGCCTGAGTATTTCACGTATGTCCCTTACAGAGCGGTGACATGGGATTGTCAGTAGACACCCTGCCCGTCAGTTACGAATACACAATGGGTGGTTTACCCTGCACTTGGGGAAAATGCAGCCCCAAATGCATTTCACTCACGTGCATGGAATTTTTAAATCTTCCCATTAAACAAAAGGTACTGATAAATTCACTTCTCTTAAAAAATATTAATTTATCTCTGTAAGCACTTTCCCAAGTATCTTCATATGTATTAATACTATCAAAATAGTTTGGGGAGATAAGGAGCAAAAATGGAAATATTTTAGATCAGGAAAAGGCGTTTTACACTGATTTGACCCACCCAAGTGTTAAGAAATGTCGAATAGCCACAGAGAGATCTATAACCAGGCTTACATTCATCACACCACAGAGGGTCTTATTTCAATCCGGTGAGCAAAGGAATTCCTCATGACTTTCTTTTATTTTGAGTTATATGCAGTTTTTCTTCTCATGCTTAAAGATTCTCTTTGGAGTACTTATTTGGAGGTTGTTTTCCCTCCTCGATCTGTAAAGCTCTAATTAAAAAGAGCTTAGTTAGTCAAAGACTTTCTTTCCGCTATTGTGTACAAAATCGGAAATTAATTAGGCAAAAGGAGATTTCTAATATCAAGCGAGATCGAGACACAATAATGTTCATTAGCGGGGACAGCTCTTAGAAGGGCTGATAGCTCGCCACGACCACAGGACCGCCATTCCCGGGGCATCCTTGACTTATCGCCAGTGCTACAGCACCACTAATAGCATAGACTCACTGTCACCTCCAAGCTGGGGGTCTCCTTGTACTGTTTTAGAGTTGGTAGAGAGCCGCCTGAATTCACAGTCTAGGAAAATTAGGCTTCACCCACTGCCAACAGAAAATTAAACTTCTCTATGCACGAGATAGCCCATGGCATTCCGTTCAAGGGCAGATCCCAGGTCCGCAGAGGCAGGGGTCATTTATGACAGAGTGTGCGTTCATCACAAGCTCTGAGGGATGCTGAGAGGGCTGCCTTCCGGGGACCGTACTTGGAGTAGAGAGATGCTTTGCAAAGCCCCCATCATTTAACACTGGACGGTTCTCCTGTCCAGACCAGATGGTCCACGGACAGCGGCTTTCAATCATAGTGAACTGCACAGTTCTCAACATCTGTGTCCCTTCCAAACGGAGCCCACTGCTTTTACTGTCACACATTGAGAACACCTCTCAGTGTGGTTACAAAGATAAATATCTCCTTGGTATTGATGTTGAAAACCATGTTTTGGATACGACTCTAAGATCGAAAAACGAAAGCAGAAGATGCTAAGTGGGACTACATCCGTCCTTCAAATCCCAAGGACAAAGATTTAGCTATGAAGTGCAGGTGAGGGACTGTCGTTTAAAGATACTGATATTAAATCTCCTAATGATTGTAATAGTCTTAATGTCACCTTATTGGTAAAAAAATCTTAGGTTTTGTGTCTCTCTGGGTTTGCCTATTCTGCACATTTCTTATAAGTGGAATCATATGGCATGTGGCCTTTGTGTCCGCCTTCCTTCGCTGACCTTGATGTTTCTGTGGTTCATCCACATCGGGTCCCCTTTTGGTTGATTGAACCGGCTTTCCCAGAGTTGCGAGAACCCTTCTCCAGCCGGTCCTTGGCTGGACACAGCAAGTCTCATTCATCATGAAGGACATTTAGAAGTTATCGCCAGAACAAAGCCAAACCACTCCCCCTCTACCCATCTAGTCTAGAGGCAGGAAAAGCCCAGGACACAGGGTCTGCTCTCTGATACACATTTCTGTTCCATGGAGATACCTTACCCTTTTTCTTTTTAAATCTTTGACCCTGGCTAAATCTTGTAATACATTTTATATGTTAATGTCCTGTTTTGTGTCCTGTGTGGTGGTGGGATGTGTGTCAGTGCTGGAGTTTTCTGTGCTACCTGATACACACTGGCTTTCCATACATCATTCTCAGCTCAGAATCAGGGTGTGCCCTGACAGTATACCTCAAGTATGCTACAAGTCCCCAAAAAGCCGAACATATGGATGTCTGTTCATCTCCGTATCCCTGGCACTCAGACCAAATCGAGCATCTACTGTGTTCCACAGACCTGCTCACAGACAAACACATCTCAAGAAAACAATCTGACATATCTCCCAGGGACACAAGGAACTGTTGCTAACCCTGTTGCACATGACAGCCCCCTGCCTCCTGCACTCCTGGACACCTTTCTCTTTTCTATGGCACACATCACTTTCTGGCAATAGTCTATACAGCAGTCACATAATAATCCATCGCTTACTGGGTCTTGCCTCACTAAGAAGTTAATGCTGAGTGCTCGGATGCTTTTTCTTTCTTTTTTTTTACATTGGAGCATCATTGATATACAATCTTATATTAGTTTCAAGTATACAACACAGTGATTCAACAGTTACCCGTATATTAAATCCTCACCCCACTAATGTGGTTACAATCTGTCACCATAGGAAGATAATACAGAATGATTGGCTTTATTCTCCATGATGCCTCACCATCCCCGGGAACAGCTTATATTATGACTGAGAATGTTTGTGCCCCTTTATCCCCCGCGCCCTGCCCACCGACCGCATGGTGACCACCAGTCACTTCTCAGTGTTTTAATTGGGGTGTAGACAATGAGATGCGTGTATTTTAGTGTACAGCTTGAATTTTGATATGGGTGGAATTTTTGTGTTTGTAGTTTATCTAGTTATCTTTCATCTTTATCTTTTATTGCCAGTACTTAGATAATTGCCTAGCAAAGACTAGGCATTGAACAATGCCGTTGAATTTATATTAGGTTGGAAGTTACGTTATTATGGCTACATTATGTTATATTGTTATGTATCGTACTCTGCTATATCATATTCTACTACACTATGTCTTATTTTATTCAAGCCTACCTTTTTGTCCTCACTCTTTTGTTACATTTTACAGTTAAGAATACAGTGTAATTATCAATTATAGAGTACCCTTAAATCTTACATGATCTCATTCGCATATTGTTTCCCATCAAGGTTCTAGAACCTCTGTTTTTAACGTGCAAGGTCGTTTACAACAAGTTTATTGCTTCATTTTCGTATAACGTTTTCAGCATAAAGATTCATTGTTTGCTGTGCACCAGAAAGTTAAACCAAGCCCCTTGTAAGGAATGTCTCAAACAAGGACGCTGACTCTCCGTCACCTTCTCTTTAACTTTCCCAAGTGGGGGGCCACAAGGTAAGGTGCCAAGTTCACGGCCTTGTGGATTCCAGAAACAAGCCAGAGGAGAGTGCTTGACATTTCTCCAAGTCTTGGGTTGAGTAGGTCAATGGGTTCAGACCTCTGAGGTTGCTACCCTCCGTGAAATGCTCTTCCAGGTCTGAAATGACTCCTTTGCTTCCACCATGACACCTCTATGCACATGAGAAAGTGGAAACGTGCAATAAAATGAACATAGCAACACTATCCTCAGACGCCTATGATCTTCGTTTATGCATCACCCTCGGTGACGGATCTTAAGCTTTGGGGTCATCCTAAATCGGAACGGAACAGGAACATCTGGTTCCTCATGTAAGTGCTGGCTCTGCTTCCCACCATGAGCCAAAGCATGGGTACTTGAGTTGCCCAATGCTGTATCAGTGATGGACGTATCGTTCGTGTCTGGAATATTTAGACTCAGGACCATTCCTCCCTCACCAGATCATTAGCCCTTGACTTGTTATGACTCTTTGCTCTTCAGTCACAGTCCAATGAACAATCTCTTGAAGCTTATCTACCCAGGAAGAATGTATGAATCAATACACGAATCAATACATGTGGCCCGAATCACTTTTGGCCATTTGCATCATCTCTTTGGCAAAACACTCACCTTATTCCTATCTGTGACTTTCATTAGGCTCTTAACCCTTCAATCACCCAAGAAAAAAAGAAGAAAAATATTACCTTCAGTTTCCTATAGGATTCTGTTCATGTCACCTCCTTGATAACACGTGCAATCAGGGTGTACCTGAAGAATCGCTTCCACTGCAAACGAGAAGCTGGTCCCCCTGGAAATAAAACCATTGACTCTGGAAGCTCCGTGTATATGCAAAGCCTTCAATTTCCCTCTGGATGCAGAATTCTTGCTTCCCTTGAGGACAAGCAGAGGTCCACGAGATGCTGCTCTGAAGAAGCCAGTTTGAGCATGGAGACATCAGATAGCAGAGCAGGAGGGGGAAGAAATATGACCGATGCCCGTTTAAGAATCATGCCATGGAGGGCTCACTCTGCATTGAAGAGACACAGCTGGTTGTCTAACAGATAAAACTCACATGGCATGCAAGAGAAAGCAAGCCCCGGTCTCACAAGGGGGGCCATCGACGAACATATCCAGGAGTCGCTTCGCATATCTGTAGCACACAGAAGACTCTTAGACTATTGGTTGTCAGACCCACATTGCTTTAACACCTCAAGGTTTTTTGTTTTAGGTTTGAGGGGACTATCAAATGCTTATAAGAACATGTCCTTCCTTCTTAAGAAGCTTGCGATCTATGCCAAAAAATAAAGCAAACATGCAAGACATGCAATGAACTGGATATTAACTTTCTGAAAAACCAAGGAGTGAATACGGGTGTACTTGGGGAAAACATTTGAGGGATATTGGCGCTCAGAACTTCAGACATCGGTCAAACTGTATCGTCATTTTTGTACGGGAGGTGCTACTGCTTGAATCGTGTCCCTCAAATAGACGTATTGAAGTCCTGATGTTGGAATGTGACCTGATTGGGAAATAGGACGTTTGGAGATGTGATTTAGGTGAGTCAGACTGACGGCCATCCTGCAGCGAGATGGTCTTTGATCCAATGTGACTTGTGTCCCTCTAAGGAAAGAATCATGTGAAGAGAGGGGCCACAGCCCAAACCATGGGGTAAGGCAGACAGAGATGGCCGTGACGCACCTATAAACAGATGGCACCAAGCATTAGCAAACACCCACCAAAGCAAGAAAGAAGCAAGGAATGATTCTACACAGAGTTTGAGAGGGAACAGAACTCTGCTGAGTCTGGTTCCAGGTTTCTCACCACTGGGACCGCGAGACAATAAATTCCTATAGTTGTAAGCCAACCAGTTTGCGGTATTTTGTTATGACAGCCCTGGAAAACCAAGCCAGACAGGGACTATAAAAAAAAAAAGAAACGAACTCAACAGAGCCAGAAGAGTGTGAATTTGAACTTTCAAAGCCCTCAGACTTCCCGAATCCTACCTTCAGAGGAAATCTCGCATTTCCTCTTGAACTAGCCTGGGTTGGCTTCCCTGAATTGTATGCTGAAGTCGTGGGAGATGTCAGGTCCTTATCACACTTAGCCAATCCCCTAGATAGAAAGGGATTCTGGTCAACAACCGTTGTCTCCCACAGTATTTTGTGGATGTCGATTAAAAAAAATGCCCCTTCTCCGTGGCTTTTCTCTTCGGCATCTCAGTTACATTGCTGAGCCCATGGGGACCTTGTAGAAGTCGTCCTCTACATCTGTTCCATGCAGTTTGCTGTGGCATCCTCGATGAAAGCATTTCCTTCTCCACGGACAGCAATCAAAGGGTGCTTCAAAACAGGTCCTTGAATTTTATGTCTCTTTCGATGGAAGCTCTGCTCTCTCGAATTGTGATCCGTCTTGCAGAGAAAAAAACCTTTTTAATGCCCACGAGTACCTTACAGGATGGGGGGCCCGGTGAGTCTTACCCATCCAGGGGACATAGCCAGATATTTCCTTCAGGAGCACGAGCATAGGCGTGCAACGCTTCTTCTACCTTGCTGGGTCTCTTTCCAATCGTTCCAATGTCTTAAATTCCACGATCGTTACAAACACATGTTTACTCTCCCATGTAAAAGAAGGTCATGTGCTAAGCCACAGATTTTGAACTCATTTGCTGGGGTGAAATTGTGAGGCAAAAAGCAGAACCCCAGGAGTAGGGTGGTAGAAAGAAACACCGAGAATACTGTGGTGGGTGGAGTGGCTTTCCCCCAACATGTCCCACGTCCTAATCCCAGGGCCTCTGAATGTGACCTTATTTGGAAATAGGCCTCTGTAGATGTCATCAAGTTCATAGGGTGGTTCTAATTAAATGACTTGTGTCCCTATAAAGAGAGGGAAACTTGGATACAGAGGCACGCAGGGCAGAAGGCCATGTGACAGATGTAGCCACAAGCCGGGAAACACCACAGATTCCTGGCAGTCCCCAGAAACCTGGAACAGACGCTCCCTCACAGCCTCCAGAAGGGGCCAACCCTGCCTGCACCTCGATCTCAGACTTCCAGCCTCCAGAACTGACACAGAATAATCTTCGGGGCTCCTTTAAGACACCCAGGCTGTGTGTTACAGACATCTCAGAAAACGAATACGTCTCGTAATAAGCTAGAACACAAGCTCATTGGAAAATATTTTACCATGGTAAAAGATTCATGCCATCTATCTGCTGTTTCAGACAGCCCAGATGTGTCTGTCACCTGCTTCTCTGCCTTGATTTCCACTGCATCATTTCCAGAGACGAGCACACTCCTATCTCTTTGCACATGGACACTGAATATTCAGAGAGCTAGTGCAAGGATTGGGTATCTTGCAATACTTTGTTTTGCAGAGACCTGGACCTTTGGGACACCAAATAGAGATTTTTGACAGGTTTTGAAAAGCTGTCTGGCTGCTGAATTCTGCAGAAAGCATTCCACCGCCTTGATCACCACTAGTCAGCAGGACTTCTGCAATGATAGAAATGTTTCTATAATGTGGGCTTTCTGAGAATGACAGCCCTCGGCCACATGTGGCCATTAGACGTTTGAAAGGGGGTTGGTCTAACTAAGGGAGTGGGTGTTGCACAGATTTTAATTTTATTTCATTATAACCAGCGTGGTCACCTGTGGTTATCGGCTACCATGTTGGTCAGGAACAGTTATTCACACTGGACCACAATGCATCCTACAAAAAGGAAAAAAAAAGAAGAAAAATCAGCTAATCTTCATATGCACTTCACATCCACAGACTGAGCTCTGAATAGCTGTTGACCGAAAACATTGTAAATGAGCATTGAAGAAAGTAATTTTAACTGGCTGTAAACAAAATGTTCTTATTTCTAAACCACTGCTCACAGAAAAAAAATTAAACAGTGATATGGGGCGTGTGTGTACGTAAAAAGATGGAATGGCCTGTCACATAAACAAGGGTCCTCTCTTATTTTTCCCCAATCTTTTAACTCTGAAAATTTTATTTCCTACAGAAAACAGACTTGAATGTGAGATGAGGATAACATTTGAAGTGTGACATGTTACATGAGGATGGACACACACACACACACACACACACATACCATACATGAGTCTCCAAGTTCAAGAATGTTGACAACGCTTTGTTCCGATGGATATCGTTAAATGCTGCCTTTTTCTTTATTTCTATCTCTTTCACCCCTAAACCCACTCACACACACACACACAACACACACACACTTACATACCATGTTGATTTTATCATTGGAATTATAAGAAATGAAGTTATTGATTTGGGGTATGTGCATATTTAATGAAAATAGATCTTCCATAGAAGTCCTTCCAAAGAATGACCGTGGAATTTCTCTCTGCTTATTCCTGTCTGTCCATAAAACTCAATCTTTTTTTTTTTTCCAATTGCCTGGGATACCCAAAGTTGAGGACTGTTTTTTTTTTTCAAGGTCCTCGGATATGATTATCCTTATCATTCTATCCAACAGACATTTACTGAAGAAGACCTACAGTTTTCATTAGCACCATGCAAGGTGCCATTGTGTAGATGTTAAGTGGGATAAACGTTTTTTTTTTCTTTTGAAAGCATTTATTTTCGAGGAGTTAAGGGACTCCTTATGTATTCAACCAAAAATCAGCTTACAAAGTCCACTGTCGAAGAGAATCCAGGAGACTGCAAGAGAGACTGAATTTGGTAAAGAAGGGCTTGCAAATTAATCATGTTTTTGTGGAAGGCCAATTGCAAGGCTAATAAAGTTTGAAGCTGCAGGACGAAAACAGATTATTGTGGAAGCAGTGAGCCATCATGTAAGCAGCCTGAGCGACAAAGACAATATTTTCAGGACTTCCTTAAGCATCAGTCGGTCAAGGACTGAAACCACACACTGACTAGAAGGACTCAGAAATGAAGTCCATCACAGCAAACTGCTTCCCGGACTCATTGTTAATTCTGCTCACATCCCTGGATGCGCTCGGCGAGGCGTGCCTCTTCCTCGACTTGATAAGTGAACTCCAGATTTAAATACAATTCAGAGCAAACACACTGCATGATGGATGGACTCGATGAACTCACTCTAATTAAGAACCTCTCCCTGATAACACTTTACCGGACCTCTCTGTAAGGTCGTTGTAAGGCCCTCAAACTGGCCAACGCATTTACACTTACTACTGACACAGCAGGTGATTTTACAAAATGAAATGATTATGGAGTATGGATAAAAGAAAAATGAGCAGGTGGTGCTCCCATTTTCCTTCAGTTACGGAAAATACTACTGTTAGATGCATTTTAAGAGGGATGTCATTCTTAAAACCTGGGGCAAGCTTCGTTTTGTTCTTTTTGGGTAAAACATCAAGGAAATGCACAATCTTTGTCTCCAAGAAATAAACTAAACAGATGATTGATTTTTGAGAATAAAATTTTCACTTTCAAAATGTATTAACTCTTTATGCGTTTAAAGATGACTATTAATGCATGATGTAGTTAAGGAGCAAGGATTTTTAGAACCTAGACCCTCGATGTTAGTTTACAGAAGGTAGAGCTTTTCTAAGACATTTCTGGGTTCCTTACAACATGAGCAGCCAGCCCACCCTCTGATAAGCATTCATCTGACTGAATGGCATTGATAACAATGAAAATGGAGAAAGTAAATAGTAAACTATTTTTAAAAATGAAATGCTGGGCTATGTTGTATTATAAATCACGTACACAGTGTTTCAATTTACATCAACACAAAGACACAGTTTTCTGTCATCCAGTCTGTTATATTGTTCTGGATATGGACACATACTTATACACATATTTAAATACTACATATAACATATATGTATTCCTATACATCTATGCACTAATCTCGTTTTCAATCTGAGAAAACGATGTCCCGTGACAATTTACCAGTAAGCACAGACTTGTGTACCGCAAGCAAACAGAGTAATGACATCTAAAGAAGAAAACAGCACAGACTTTAAATTCTGTGAGCATAACCACTTGTATGAAATGCTATGGTAAATATTATCCCACCAGCTGTGTGCGTTTACAGGTACATTCTCCCGCCTCGTGGCCCTTTGGCTGTACGTGAGCTTGGGGACCCCCTCCATGCCAAGGCAGGTTAAGGTAATAACTGGGTTACTCCTTTATGCCGTTATTAGACGACATGATTTCTACTTGCTTTCACGTGCCCGCCTTCTAATTCCAAAAACAAGGTGAGATACAAAACAACTTGTCTCAGATGACAGATACTAGGAGTCGCAGAAAGGAGTCCAACACGATATTCTGAACTCATGACTTTGCATGCCCGGTGGGTGGGACTTGCGATTTTGATATATTTGAAGGGGGAAGCAGGGATCATCTTGTCCTTTCAAAGAGCCTGAAAACACCCATTAAAAAAAAAATTCCTTGCATCTGAGATGCGTATATCTTTCCAACACCCTGTGTCTTGGCTCAGAGGGTGTCTTGCCAGATGTCCATTCGATTTCCTGCTCACTGACGCATCCCCTCCTGCCTTCGCCTTCTCTGAAACCTGCCTGTCTGGACCTCTGTTACTCGGACCAGCTCTCATATGGAATCCTTGCGATCTCCTGACACCTCTCCCAACAACAGCTTCCGTGGGGAGGGAAGTCTCTCTGCCATTGATGGAAGAGGACTGTGGAGAAAAGAGATCTTTCATTTAACAAGCTTTTGTTGTTTACCTCATGCCCGGCTGATCTGAGCCCTGCTCCTCTTTGTATCTCAGAAATATCCTGGGACAGAAGTACTCCTTTTCAAAAATTATTGCTTACATTCCATTGGTGCCTTTGGTGAATGATTTAGAACAAAATTGGATTCAGGTGTTCATTGCATAGGGCACTGTTGCATAAATAAGGACAATTATCCATCAGTGCACAGAAACAGCTACAAATAGTTGTCTGAACTAGAAACAACTATGAATGCACATGGAAGAGAATACATACATACCAAATGTTTGGAAACGCAACCCTCCAAAATCAATAAGTTGTAGAAATCACAGAAAATTAAAAGCCAACCAGAGACATTTGGGAACATAAACATAAACAACAAAACACCAAAAATCAATAAATATCATAAAGGAGAACTTTCACAGATACAAAGTTGCCTATTACATTAGCAATCATTAGAAAGGATAGAATTTTGGAGATAAGTGGAAACAGACAATCACATACATGTATATGAGTGTTGTAAGCAAATACATTTTGTGGATGGAAATTTACACGTGTATCTGAAGCCTATAGATACAGCTGTACCTCTCATCTTTCATCCAAATATTTGTCTGCATAGAGTTTTCCTCTGCAAACCACTGGAATCTTTTTAAAATATATATAGGTATATATTCAAAATGTTTCTTACTTCTTGTTTTTAGTGGGAAAAAAACCCAGCACAAATATAGAACATGATACATTGGCTAAATTAAGATATACCCCAGAGTGGAATACTATACAGCCATTAAAAGCTTGTCTGGCATAGGGTTTTCCAACTGCTTTGCAGGATCTTAGATGATTCTTTGGGGTTCAGTAATTGTATGATTTTGATTTCTAACTATGAGAACATCCCGTTTCCAGTTTTATTGAGATGTGATTGACATGTAACACTGTATTAGGTTAGTGTAAGACATCATGATTTGATATTTTTATATGTTGCAAAGTGTCACCACCATGACCCTAGCTAACATCCATTACCACACATAGTTACAATTTTTTTTCTTGTGGTGAGAACATTTAAGATCTACTCTCTTAGCAATTTTCAAATCTGCAACACAGTATGATAAAGTGTAGACTCATGCTGTACATTCCATCCCCAGATTTTATTTATTTATTATTTTTTTTGGTATTATTAATGTACAATTACATGAGCAACATTGTGGTTACTAGACTCCCCCCATCACCAAGTCCTCACCACACACCCCATTACAGTCACTGTCCATCAGCGTAGTGAGATGCTATAGAATCACTAGTTGTCTTCTCTATGTTTTACTCCCTTCCCCATATACCCCCCCCAGCAACACTATGTCTGCTAATCATAATACCCCTTTTCCCCCTTATCCCTCCCTTCCCACCCATCTTTTCCAGTTCCTTTCCCTTTGGTAACTGTTAGTCCATTCTTGGGTTCTGTGAGTCTGCTGCTATTTTGTTCCTTCAGTTTCTTCTTTGTTCTTATACTCCACAGATGAGTGAAATCATTTGATATGGCCAACAGGCACATGAAAAGATGCTCCACATCCCTAATCATCAGAGAAATGCAAATTAAAACCACAATGAGATATCACCTCACACCAGTGAGGATGGCCAACATCCAAAACACAAACAACAACAAATGTTGGCGAGGATTGGAGAAAGGGGAACCCCCCTACACTGCTGGTGGGAATGCAAATTAGTTCAACCATTGTGGAAAGCAGTGTGGAGGTTCCTCAAAAAACTCAAAATAGAAATACCATTTGACCCAGGAATCCCACTCCTAGGAATTTACCCTAAGAATGCAGCAGCCCAGTTTGAAAAAGACATATGCACCCCTATGTTTATTGCAGCACTATTTACAATAGCCAAGAAATGGAAGCAACCTAAGTGTCCATCAGTAGATGAATGGATAAAGAAGAGGTGGTACATGTACACAATGGAATATTATTCAGCCATAAGAAGAAAACAAATCCTACCATTTGCAACTACATGGACGGAGCTAGAAGGTATTATGCTTGTGAAAAAGCCAGGAGGAGAAAGACAGATTTTATTTATTTCATCCCTAGAAGTTTGTACCTCTGGACACCCTTTGACCATTTTGTGCAGCCCCACCCCTGCCTCTGGCCACCACCAATCTGTTCTGTTTTGTCATAAGTTATTAAAACAGACATGCAGGGGTAGACCAATCTTCTGAGTTGGGTTGAATCATGAGGGCATCGTGGAAGTGATTTCTTAAATTTGTAGGAATTGGTGGAGTAGCAGTAGAGACAGAACTTTGATGTCACAACTAGCTTTGAAGGCTGCCTGGGGTACCGTCCTGCAAAATATCTGAGGCCAAGAGACGTCTCTGCTGGGGAAAAAGTCAGCACAGTAGAAAGAGAGAGAAATGGGGATATTTATGTCAGGAGTCTGTCATCCCCAATTGAGGAGACATCCATCAGCCATATAATCAGACTGACTTTGCAATCCAGACCACGGGGTTTGCTGTATCCCAGCTGCTTTGGGTCTTAGCCATCTCTTTTGCAACGTTTTTTTTTTTTCCTCTTCACACCTTCTAATCATAAATCTTTTTATGAATCATGTAGTATTGTTCTCTTGGTGCTCTGAAATCCGGAGGGACGGATGATCATAGGAAATAGAAAGAAGTTATTCAGCTGTAAGGTCTCAATACACTGACCCTAACTAAGCCACTGGGGCTAACGTGGATTATAAACCTTGTACCAGACATGCTAGCGTCAGAATCCAATGGCCATATTTAGACATCAGTTTGGAACCCAGGAAGGCAAATGCGTTAAAAAACTTAACTCACTCACCCTCCGTCAGTAAGTAAAGGAGATACCAGAGACAGGAGTATCCTATCAGGGAGGTGGGTCTCTTACTAATTACACCTATGTTCTGTCGAAGCATGGCGTTCAAACAGTGAAACACCGATCACAGAACTCTATATGAAAAGCGTCTGTGACATCCATATTGTTAAGTAAATTGCAAGCAGCACAAGGATTAAGTTGTTTCAGGTGTGAGCATTTGAAGTACAAACACGTATATAAAGTCAGGGAAAATACACTGAAATAATTTTGGTACATTGTTCCAAGCTACTTAAAGTCCTACAGTACAATATATATAACTCACCTTTGGAGTCATAGTTTGTGACCTGTCAGATTGGCAACCGACACATCGCACCGTCTGTATGTCAGAGAAAAGTGTACTTTCTTTTGAGGAATTTAGAAAACATCTATCAGAAGCCCATTAGATCGATGACCTCCTATACCCTGGAAGGGATATATCTCACCTTTTGCATTCTTTCCATGTCTGGGATTTATTTTCCTCTATCCACCTTCATTCTTTATGGTGGTGATACACTTTGCATGGAAAGTGAATTTACAGATACTTTTAAAGGTGGAGTTCTTATCCACTTATGTTTGTTTTCAGGGTATTCAGACACTCTGTACGCCGCCGTTTTTGGCTTCCCTGCGTTGGAGAAAAACAGTTTGATCAGCCATCCATGAGTGCACGATTTGGGGTGGAAGGATTTGGAAAACTCTTGACTGAGCATTGCTAGTGACATCAGACTCACAGAAACAATGCACATTTAACAACACAAATCCCTGAAATATATTGTAAAGTGCAGCATAAATAGTCACAGTTTTCATTTTATGAAGACATCCTTTTTTTAAAATCAATGTATCCACCTGAATGTAAACCCTCTGGATTAATAGTACTTAATAACCTTGCTTAGCGTTTAGCATAGGACAATGCCGCACATATGTAAATTCAATCACTGTGGCCATATTTTCTGTGATTCCTGGAAACCCTGGGTATGACATACTCAGTCTAACCAGATGGCCTGATTTCTAGGATATGTCCATAGATACAGTTCTTTTCTGATACAATAAAATACATAAAGGATTAAATTTACAGGAAGTAACAATATTTCTCCGATGATTTCTCCCTGGAAAATGGAACAACACCATAGCTCCTAGAAAGACCTGATCACATCGATACCACTCAGGACATAGGTTTATCATTATTCACTGAATTCTTATCCACTCTGAAAAAGAAGGGGCATCAATTCATTATATTATAACTTACTATAAGTATTAACATTTTAGTATAATGTGTATAGTGTATATAATATATATAATTCAGTGCAACGAATATGAATATAGAAATTATGTTATATTTTGTAAATAACAATATTTATTGTAATGTGAAATGCCATAATTTTCCATTATCTGGATACTCTGGGGTGTAAACTGAACATGCTGTGATGATCAACCCACAATACATACACGCATCAAATCTTTATGTCGTATCCCTTAAACGAGTACTGTGATACATGTCGATTGGATCTCGATAAAACTGGAAAACATTTTAATTAAAAGAGAAACTCTGGTGGCTTCAGACATGAATCACAGATCTGTTGCTCTAGGAAGGCCCTATCCGAGGAAGGGGCAGTTTCTATGTTTCTGTCATTGATGTATCCAAGCTGTGAAATTCTTGCGCTCACTTCCTCAGCACCCGCCTGGATATTAGATGTCTTGGCACAAGGCTGGGGTTACACCGGTTAGTCCCCATGGAATCCCATGTGCTCAGCGACGTTCACATAACCATTCCCCCGTATTCCCCTCTGTGCATAAGTGGGTGTACTATTCCCGTTTCACAGATGACAGACTGAGGTATACGAGGTACAGTCATGTCCCAGAGCCCAGTGCATGGTGGATAGTGGCATTGGGCCATGTGGACAGGTTGCACTTTGCAGTAGAGAAGCTCCTCTGGGGATGTGTGGATCATAACTGGCCACAGAAATGCAAACATTATTTCAGAATACAGTGCAGAGCTCCTGGGGACCCATTAGGCTGCCAGGAAAACCCGCAGATGGGCCAGTGGACGTCTTTTTACATGATTCACTCCCGTCCATTTTTAACCTCAAGACAGTTAGATGACTGAACCCAACATTTGATTTAAACTCTGAAACCAGGCTGACGGAGAAAGAAATGATGCAACTCAGTCTAACGACGATAGACTGTCATTGTAGAAGAATGCCTTTGCCACGCCATAGTCATGTCATGTTTTGTCCTGTCAAAGGATCACTTCACTGGGGAGCATTGACTGCTCATAAAGATGTTTATGCCTCAGGCCAGAGGCCAGACTGGTTTTGATGACGGGTGTACATTGCCTGGACATCCACGTGGCCAGGGGACTGCTGGGACCCCACATAACGCATATCTGTGCACACACAGGTTGATGCTTTCCAAGATGCAAAACTTTCCCCCAAGAAGGAAGGAAATGTGAAACATCATAAGCAAATCTCAAACATGTTGGCATTTGCAGGAAGCAAAAATTTTTTAAAAGCCCATTTGGTGCTGACACTGTCTTGGGTATGAAAAAGCATCAGAGTTCAGAGAAGCCCCTGCACATGTGGACATGTCCTGAGGCTGTCGGCTTTCTCTTTCCTTTTCTGAACATGCAATATCTGTACCAAATATTCCTTTTCCCCTTTCTTGGGCTATTGCTGTCTGTAAATATCTGATTCTCGTGTGAATGGCTAACTGCTTAGGAAAACCACTTCTTTTTAGCCCACCCTTCAGAAGACAATCAGTGAGGTATGAATATGGTATTTTCAGACTTCTCCGGAGAAACAAACCCATCAATAGGACAGATATCAATATCAATATAGGTGTATGTTATAGACGTAGATAAACAGTTTTACTATGAAGAACTGGCTTCTCTGATATGGATGCAGAGAGGCAGCATCGTTTCCCTGCCTCTCCCTCAGACAAGCATACGCAGAATCTCCCCAAAGCAAGACTAGGTCAGTGACAATGGAAAAAGAATATCTACTTTGACCTTGAGTGATGTTTTCCAAAACTCAGTGATGTCTTAAGGACTTTGAAGGCAAGATCTACCGAATATACGAGGATGCTAATTAAGTAGCCAAACTTGGCAGTATTTCTGAGGTGGCCTCGTGTGATAACTGATTCTCCTGCACCCAACCTGTGCTGGTACTCTCTGGAAATCAGTGTGGTTTGTCCCCTGAAATGAGCCTATCGTAAAAGCTCTTTCACAAGCTCCTGTCGCCTGTTGCCGATGTGTGACATCCACTCAAATCCTTATTTCCCAGAGCCTGGTTCAAAATTAATACCTTCCAGTAATTGTGAGGACGGCATGTCAACCCCTAATTCCCGGCTTTCATTTTTCCAAATCTCCCCTACTCTGAGGTAGAGAACAGTTCAAGGAAGCAGGACCCATTGACCCAGAGAAACACAGGTCATCGATTATGCAGAAATCGTAATCACATCAAAGATACTGTTTTCTGAAAGTGATTCTATGCATGATTATTTTACACCTCCCTGAATACGTGCACTCACTGACTTGTCTTTGCATGGGATGACGTGATTTAAATTCTTTTCGTTTTTTTTTTATGGTTTTTGCATTCTCAAGGTGAAAGGAAATGGTTCAGCTAGGCTCGGAGCATCTAGACTCATGTGCCTGTATTTTATTGCCCTCATCTACGCACTTGCTAATTCAAATTCTGTGGTTCAAGGTTGGGTGGAGTTTGACCTCGCCATCATTCCAGTGTACTACCTGCATCATGCATCTCACTGCGACCCACTCAGGACATGTTTGGCACGCGTATCACCTGTCAGGTACAAACGGGCGTAGAAACATGGTGATGCCGCGGGAAGGCTCCATCTCGGTAAGCAAGCTATCTTACCAAGTTGTCCTTGCCTCGGACTATTTAGCAAATGGTATAGAGCAAATTGGTTTGGGAGTAAAGTTGGAAATGGACATGTTCTGCTCTTAAAATATTATAAAACCTGTTATCCAAAGAAAGGAAGAATGCAATGCTTGAATTACAGAGAATACCGTGCTCGTCAACGTATTCCAAGGTTCATTTGAGTAAGGGTTTGCTGTCATTCTTTTCAGATGAAGCAATTTTCTGTTGCCCGCTCCAGTGCTATCCTGCACTTTATGATCGGTGTTTTTCACAGCAGACCCTCACATGGATGTGTGGACGTCTAGAAGGTTGGGTGGACAGGAGAGAACATGGAGACATGGAGACATGGCCGCAGCAAAGATGGTCTGATTCATAGGAATCTTCTCACCTTTCAGGATCTGTCTCCTGAGATGATCTGGGGCCAGGACAATGCTCTGCTCTCAGCAGGACCAGGGTGAAACGGACAGGGGGAAAGACATTTGGTGAGGCGGTAGGGTTCCACCTCAGTGGTCTTTAAAATCTTTACAGGGCTGGCACCATGTGCATTTCCATATGATGGCGGTGACCCTCGAAACTTTTCCTGGTTACCTCACTAATGGCTTACACCCCACGGCCAGATGTTCAGCGTGGCCCCAGCTGGCCACAGCCAGCCTACCTATACTTTTGAACACACACTGGACCCTCCTCCTGGGAATATCTGCAGGACCCCTGTGAGCCCGGTTACCTGCCCCTGGAAAGGGCCCCAGTTCTTAATGCGCAAACGCACGGACTGAATTTCCTACCTTGCCGACATCCGCAGACGGCCATCAGATCACCACTCTTCTCCTGACTCAGCTCTTACAAAAAAAACGACAAGTTTATGCTGTGCTTCTCAGATTAAAAAGGCATTTTATTCATACTCATTACCTTTAGGGAAATGGACTTAGCCATTCCAGAGGAGTCGTTCCAACAGAATTATTCCAGGAAACGATGTCAGATCCACGGGAATCAAACCATGATAACATTTTGTTTACTTTTCCATTTTTTGTCAGGGGAAGGGAAGCTAATATAATTATATGATATATAACATCTAATGCGTAACATATTACATGTGAGTGTGCATATCGTGCAATTTGAAGGAATAAGTGAATAAGGTAAAAAAGAATAATTATAAAATGACAGTCACTAGACTATAATGACCTCCATGTAATAATAATTTAAAGTGAGCCCATGTTTTTCTGCCAATTCACTGGACTACAGAAATTTTATTTTGTGTAGGAGGTGACGACATCCCTTCTTAGAATAGCAAAACTTTAAAAATAACAAACTTTATGTAATGTTTCAATCTTTTCATGGAACTGATTTTTTTCTTTAATTTTAAAAGAATAATATCAAAGTTGATATCAAGTAGATTGGGCTGAATCTGAAATAGGCTTTCAAGTCCTTAGACAACAGAAGTAATGAATGATAAATGCCTATTACCTGTGCAACATGCCAGTTGTGGGACAAATGTCCATTGCTTCCCAGGGAAGCTTTGATTATTTGCACACACCAGATTAGGGATGTCTTTCCAAGCGTCAGTGTGATGTAGTTCAAGTCATGGACTTGAATCTGGCGTCAGATTCATCCTTGGTTCAAACCCTTGCTGTACTGCTATTGAGCTGTGTGACTCTGAGAAAGTCACTTAACTGCTCTGTTCAGTCAGATCAACCATATGTTTCCTGGAAGTTGACATCGGCCTCTCATGTGGCTCAGAGTCTCTCCCTACTTCCTCCAACCTTGTCTTTCACTCCAAACTCTTTATTCTTTTATTTCCCACGTCCTCAACCCTTTCTCCGCTTCATTCACAAGCTCACCTTCTCGATACATTTTCCTCATGGTGTCAGTAATATCATGATGGCATTTTTAATTGTCTCTGATTTGCGTCGCATTTTCTGCCTGCACTTGTGTCCGACACATGTTCTAATTGATGCGATTTAGTTTTTTTCCTAATTTCACTGCTTTCGTTTTTACATTGTTAACGCAGCATATGCAGCCACTTCTCACCCAATTAAGAGACAATTCGGCTTTCCAGAAAGCTTCGCAGAGAAACACCCTAACAATTACGAACCACAGGATAGTAAGAACTTATAAAATTCAATGGGGAGTGTTTTTTCTTTCAACACAATGAACGTAGAAAAAGCATTTTTCCATTAACAACATAGAGGCCAGAGGAAATGATGTGATAACCTCCACCCCAAAGATACAAAAATAAGATGACTTCAATTAGGGTGAGTTTTATCTCTAAGACATATTAGTATACAAAATCCTTATTTTAAAAAGTCCACAGGCAGAATTGGTTTTCTGAAGGTGTTTCAGTGAGTGTGGTTGCTTTTCAAAAGCCCTCATATCTAGAGGACCCAGTCATACGCAGGAAAAGGGTTTCCATAGTTATAGAGGACAAATTATCATTTGTGCATTGGGGAAGTACATTTTGAGTATACTGTTAATGCTAAGAGTTAGGCTCTTAAGAATTGTCTTTATGATATGGTAGAGTTTTTTTTTTTAATGAAATAAAGTTTAATTTATAGATATGGAAAGATGCCTGTGACATATTAAGTTTGTAAGTCAGGTTATAGAAGGGTGTGTTTAGCATGAAAAATTATGGGGATGGAGAGCTAATTAGCACAGACAGATGTCATATATATCTAGAGAGAGATCTAAAAGGACATTTATATGTGCTAAGCTTCCTCAGATATGGTAGAGTTTTAAGGTCCCGTATTATTAGCTTTTTTCAGTTCCTCTACGACTGAGGTATTTGATGTTCCAGCTCAGTCTGCCTATACATTCTGTTTCAATGTTAATGTTAAATGCTAGCCTTCAATGGAAAATACAAAACAAAACATGCCAGCTAGGAGTATGGGGTGTTCTTGGAAGGGGTAGTGACTTCAGCTCTTAGCAGTATAAAAGTCACATACAAAAATACACTAAGACGTGGTGGCCTTAAAGTTCCCAAACCCAGCAAAACACAGAATGTGTTGAAAATGGTGCTTTATTCTCCAAAGTGAGGCACGGCAGTGATACGCTGTGCAGATCACAAACGTAATGGGCATTGTATGAATCCTAAAAATACTCAGGTTCTCTGAAAGGGGTCCCTCGTAATGAAAATAGTGAGTACATTACAAGTGTATTTCATGTAACGCATGAATAAATTCCTTCTGGGAAAGGGTGAACACAGTTCTGTATGCCCTAGTTTTCTTCCAGAATTCTTCAGAAAGAAGTTGCCGTTCTTCTCCAGGCGTTAAACTGAGGCATGGGTCTTGAATTGACATGAAGAGACATTCTACAAAGGAAATAGGGAGGGAGGGGGAAAAATGGTGTAGTCCTGAATCCCACTGAGCCTGAAACCTCAATTTTGGATGTTTGCATTATAAAAGCCTACGCATTACTGTTCTTAAGCTATTTTGAATTGCTTTTGCTGTTTTTGGTCATGGACTGGGTCTTGATTTGGGTGTGCTGAGGCTCAAATCATGTCTCTGCAAGTAGCTACAAACAGCCAATGTTTTTGGCAACTTATGATTGTACAGAACACCTGGTAGCCATCTTCCCTGTGACATCAGCATCTTAAACACTTGGGGATAAAAGGACACCATCACCCCAAAGTGATCTACAAGGAATCCATAAAGTTTCTGGTACCAAAAGTCCTGATTGCCACGCCAGAGAGAAACACCCAAAGAGTAGGTAAAACTGGGGAGATTTCAGTTTTATCTTTGATTTTGTTTGTTACACACCTTGAGAATGACCAGCTGGCCCTGAAAGCTGTAGTCTAGTGTTAACTTAAAACACAGCATTCATTTCCCTTTAAAATACACATTCAATGTTATCTACACTTCATTTCCAGGTACACCTTGTGAACATGGCCTCTATGAATTTACCTAAAGATCAGTCAGTGTTAAGCTAAATCATAGGTAGTGTGGATGTTGTACTATATGATTTCCAGGTACTGGAAAAGAAAACCACCATGTTGGGAGTAGAGAATGATAAAAAGATAGTAATATAAGTAGTCATTTATGGTACAGAACAGTTAAGGAAGACCCCTCCGAAAATGGTACATTGTGCAGGGTGAAGGGAAACGAGGAATACAGTCAGCCTGGACCAGGACGTGGAAGGCAAAAGGAACAAAAACAGCAAAGACAGTATCCCGGAGCTTTGGGTCTGATTGTGATGTTCAAGGAGGGGAGGAAAGCAAGCGGAAGTGTGGCTGGAGCTCACAAAGTGGGGTTGGCAAAGGGAAATGGGGAACAGGGGGGCCTGAGGTGGGCGACATTCTCTGTAGGACTTTTGATGACTTGTTGTACTTTGAGTGGGATGGGTTTCACTGGCAGGTTGTGACAAACAGGTAATCATACCCCGATTTGGTCTTGAACTGGTCCCTCTAAAGACAGAGTCAAGGATGGTAAGGATGAAGGAAAAGAGACCAGGTATGAAGCTATTTGCATTGGCGATGTGAACAGTGATGGATTAGAAGCATAGATGTGTGGTCGTGGAAATGTTTACATTTTTGGCATATTTTGGAACAGAACACATTGATCCATTGAGTGGGAGTTACACATAAAAGGGGCAGGAGAAACTCTCTAAGATTTTTGGCCTGAGCAGCTGTTAGACAGGTGGTATGATTTTTTTATTAAAGTACAGGTCACATAGACTATTATATTGGCTTCAGGTATACAGCATAGTAAATTAGCAATTATATACATTATGAAATGCTCTCTGTAAGTGTGGTTATCATCCATCACCATACAAAATTATGTCATTGGCTATTTTCCCTATACTGTACTCTTCAACCCATGACTTATTTATGTTAAAATTGGGAGTTTGTACCTGTTTATCCCCTTCATGTATTTTGCTTATTCCCCATCCCCTCCCCTGTGGCAACCACCAGTTTGTTCTCCATCTTTCGGGGTCTATTTCCGTTTTATTTGTTTGTTGATTTTTTTTTTTTAGATTCCACATATAAGTGAAATTGTATAATTGTCTTTGTCCGCCTGACTTATTTCATTTAGCACAATACTCTCTAGGTGCATCCATGTTGTTACAGATGGCACAATTTCATTCTTTTTTATGGCTGACTAATATTCCATTGCATCTGTGTATGGTAATGGTGGTATAGTTTTTTGTATACATGAGAAAGATTATGGGTGAACAAGATCTGGGACTGGATGAGGGCCCCAAGAGTTTATTTAACATGCAAAACTGGAGATGTCTACAATGCATACAATGTGGCGAATTGGTGGTAGGATATATAAATTTCCACTTTTGCTCAAGTTCTGGGGAAAGCAAAGAATAAATTCAATATAAATTTGGGAGTTGTCAGGGAATTAAAGGATTCAACCTTGTAGAACAGGATGAGATTTGATACGGACTCAATGTATAGAAAGAACAATTCATTTTAAGGCACCTTCCAAATTTTAGAATTTGGGCCAAGTAGAAGAACACAAAAGATACTGAAAAAGGAGTGGAAAGATGCTCAGAGGAGGTCCAAATAATAGCAGTATCCTGGAGTCCAAGTAAGGAGAGAAGTCGGCTGCTTTCACTAAAACTGGTAAATCAAAGTGTGTTGAGGACAAGAAAATGTCTATGGCATTTGCCAGCAGAGAGACCCAGACCCGAGCAGTCTTCCTAGAGTAATTAGGATAATCATACCAGACTAGATTCACCAAGAAGTTCAGGAGGTGACTTAGATGTGGGGAGTATAGTTAACAGAGATCTTTGCCGATACTAAGGGGGGCTGTGAGTTTTGCAGGGTTTGACAGGATGTTTTCTTTCACTTTGAACATGTTAGATGGCAGCTTGTTTTAGGTTCATAGGATAATATTGTACAGGGAAAAGACTGTCCATTGAGAAGATAGATTGTTGATGGAGAAGATTATTAATTGAGAAGTCATGAATGGAGTCTAATCCTTGTGTCGTTGGGACGATGTAGAACCTAGTGTCCAGTGGAGGGAGGGAGTTCAGGGAAGAATAGTAGGAAAAGGACATCCATAGTAAAAGCTAGACGAGTCCCACACAGCCGGTGAAGTCCACCCACTCCTATGGGACGGTCCTGCAGGACTCACTCTTTTCTGTAGATCGGTCTGCACTGCTGAGACACGTCCAAGATCTCCCTAAGAGACTCCAATTAGTGTTCTGGGGTCTAGAGTCCTAAAAGGGGGCTTGTCCCCTAGGCATGGGCTGTTGGGTGACCAGAAATGCTGAACCAAAATGCATATCATGAGTCTTCAGGCTTACACCAAATAACGCTGTCACTGTGACTTACCCTAACCCACCGCTTCGGGTGCCTACAATAACTTCATAAGCATTCTATCCGTTTTGCTCTCAGTGGTTGATCAAGGATCATTGTCTTGACTACAGAGATAAGTAGGAACTGAATGAAACCGTGAAACATTCCCCCCAGGTGGGTGGCGATGGATATGGTAATATGGACACATCCCCTTGAGTGCGTTTCTGTTTTCCTGACAATTGAAAAGCAAGGTCACTGGCTCAGCGTGAAGATCTCAAACAGGTGTCGGGGTTTGATAAGAAAGGAGAAAATGAAAAACGTTCTCGCAGTAGATTGACAGGACAAATTAACTAGAGAATACAGGAGGGCTTTGGGGAAGTGCCGCCTGTTTCCCGCGACGAGAGTTGTCAAGATTTAAAGTTAGATCGTTCGATGGCTTCATTGTTTTTCTCCAGCACCCACAAGTTATACTTAGGAAAAGCGAGTTCCTCCAGGGGGAGGGCCTGTGAACTGTCGAGCTAGAAAGTGGAGGGGTAAGGCATGCCAAGAGGTGTGAAGGAGGGATGGTGGAACAGGGAATGCAAACCTTCTTAGGAAGGAACAGGTGGCGGTAGGAAGTCTGGGCAGGACCCTTCCATCTCAGAGCATCTCACCCTCTATAGAGCCATCTCGCATGCAGTCAACCGTTGTGTATTCACAATAACCCGATGACACGTGTGGGACGCATTTTATCCTCACCTGTCACGTGAAGGATGGTGTCTCTTTGCCTTGCCCATGGTAACAGCGAGAAGAAGAACCAGATGTGGGACTAGAACTCAGCCTTCCTCGTCTCACCAAGTGATCTCCCTTCGCGTCTTACTTTCTGACTGCAAAGTGAAGAGAGAAACTAGCATCCGGTTGGCATCAAGCGGGCACCTCTTAGACGTACCCTGGATCACCCCTGCCGTTGTCTCTCCTTTGAGAGCAAGCGAATACGTTCACAATAAATCCTACAAAGTCGTGTTTACAGTTGACACTGAGGAACCAATGCCCATCGTTTGCCCAAGATTCAGCTGCCCTTAACGATGGTGGGTCCCATAGGCTGGGCAGTGAACCCTATGCAGACATTCACCGTCTCTGCTCGCCCAGGACATCGGTACATCAGCAAGTAACCCACCGTCTTTTCCTGTTTTCTGCACGTTCTCCAGATAGACCTTTGCTTCTAGCCTTTTGAGATGCCTGGGTGGACCTGGTAACACTGAGTATTTGTAAAGGAGAGCTGATTTCATCCCACGTCTGCTCAGAACAGTGCACCAAGGAAGAAGAAAAGTCCCAGGGCCCAATGTTTTTTAAGGATTTCTCTGCACCAGGAATTGGCACTCTTTTTTTTTTTGCCTGTATCAACTGATTTTAGTCTCCTAACAGATGTCCTATGGCCTTATTTACAGATAAGGGAAGTCAGGCATAGAAGTCATTAATTTGCCTCTTATCATGCAGCTAGTAAGCAGGACACCCCCATCAGGGGAAGCATGGAACTCTTTACGCCGAGTAGGAAAAATTTTAAATCATTTGCAAAATGTGGGGTGGGGGGCACTTTGAGATGCTTTGCTGTTTCCTAGTCAACGTGCATCCCCTCTCCTCCCACCCCTTAGATTATTTGGTCATGTGTCTGAAGATGGAATATTTTGAATATTAGGAACTCAAGTTTGAAATCCTCATTCCATCCAGGGTGACTAAGTATCCCAGCACACAGTCTTGAAGGTCTGAATTTGCATTTCCAAACCGTTAGTCCTGAGACCAGAAGGCGCGGAGGAGAATTTAATCCACAGTTAGTCATCTATTTAATGCAACTGATGATGTTTTAGCTAACTGAAATTGATTTTTGGAGCACTTCTCTCACAAATGCAATGGTAGATGAATTTTATTATCACTGGGTTTTGTTTGTTGCTGTTAAGTGCTAAACACAATTAAAACAAAAATGCATCAAAACCTGGAAGCAAAATCCAGATACGGCAACTGGCAGCATTAAGTAGATGCTCCCTGGCAGCTGCTCTGTCCCCAAAGGGAAAAGATCCTCAGAATAAAACACACATAATCCCAAACATTATTTATCGGAGAGTGGAATATCAGTTTACGAAGATCAGGAGACCAAGCAGAGGGAACAGGAGACATTTAAATGAAAATTCTTTCCACTGCTTTATTCAAGCCTTTTGTACCAGGGCTGGGCTAAAATTTCCAGGATGAAGGTCTTAAGAAAGCAACAAAGTCATCAGTTTTTATTGTGTTTTTTTTTCATCAGGTTGGCAAGAGACTAAACAAAGTTAATTGTAGAGGTCTTTGTTTTAAAGCTCACCTAAGGAGTTAATGTTTCACCAAAATGGACATGCGTTGGGCTATTATATCTTAGGTACTTACACTTTATAAAAGCTATAGGGGACACCAAAACCGCAGGTATCTTTCTGAGTCAGGCAGGCAACCCAAATATGTGCATCTGAGCAGGATGAAATGAGCAGGAGATGTGGGAAGCACAGGGGAAACCAGTTCTGAAGACTTGAATAACCAACATGCCTATGATCAAAGAATGCATGGAAAGAGAACATGATGTCCCTCTTCAAACCACGCCAGAACGCAGGTGTGGCACCCTGTCCTGGACTGGGACACCTCTGTGCTGAAAGGGTAGACCTCATGCTGGGGGGCACATGTTACCATTCTCCGTGCTGGTGAGGTTTCAGCAAATGGTGCACCCGCTCTGATCTCCAATTCCTGCTCAGGAACATGGGCTCCATGATCTGTGGTCACACTTACTTAGAGTCACCCATAACTGACTCTCAACTCTTCCCACACATGGAGAGCACGTGTCTCAGTCTCCTGGCTGTGTTATGGGGCCACGTATCTCTTTCTCAACAGTGAAGTGTATGCGGCCACGCTTGTATAGAATTTCCTGTGTTCCTTCTCTTCCGACATTCACTAAGGGGACCATCTGCTCCAGATGGTTGAGCGACAAGATAAGGATATTTCTATCCACATGGAAGGTGGCTGCTTGGAAGAGCTGTCAAGACCTCAGCAGAGCTGGCCATAAACCTTTGCTAGCTTAAGGCTCTGTGCATCGATATATGATTTTTATTACTGCAGTGTTACCCCATCTATCCGGTAGCATAAAATACCAAGTTGCCAGTATGTTCTGTCAAGTGAGGGATCTGTCTAGAATGCGTGGAGGGGGGGTGGTAGGAGCAACAGGTGAACACAAGCATAGACTATCGTGATGGAATATGCAATCTAATCTAGGCGAGGGTGGTCGTGAGAACAGGAGAAGGGCAACAGGCAGCAAGACAATGGAAGACGCAACAAAATAAAAATGCACTGCGTCTAGGTGTTGATACAGCTGAAGCCTGGGCATGAGGAAGTGAAATGAAAAGGTCACAAGAGGTGATCAGAGGGTGTTCTAATCAAAAGTGATACTTCTGAATGGACCTTCCTTGGAAATGGAGTCTTTGCACATGTAATCAGGTGAAAATGACGGCATGCTGGATGAGGGTGACCGAAATCCAGTGCCCGGTATCCTTAGAAGAGAAGAGGAAACACTCACATATACAGAGACAGGTTATGGGACAGTGGAAGCAGAGAATGGAGCTATTCAGCATGAATCCCGGAACACCATCAGTTGCCAGCAACCACTTGGTAAGAGAGGAAGACAAAACAAATAGAAAAAAGCAAGAAATTGGCACTGGCATCTATTATACAACCATGCTCTTCCATACGATTTGAAGGATACGAATCCTGCACCCAGAAGTTACAACATTTGCATATAGGTTCTAGCACATACCTGTTCTTAAATTCCTCAAAAAGAAAAAAAAAAAAGAAAAGTTTATGTATTAAGACAGGAAAAAATAGAGGATGAAAATGATGGAAAATTTAAGTCAAAACAAAAAAATTTCTATTCCTTTTAAGTGAAATGCCTTTGACCTTTGCTAAAGTCATGGCTTTTTAGCCTGGAACATCCATAAGGTTGACTGATGAAAGGAACAAAGTCTTAAAATGTTTTCTCTCTTGAGTGTCCTAACTCCTTATGGGGATTTCCTTCTATTTTTAATCTATGTATTGTCCTGTTTAATGATTATGATTATTCACTTGTGACTTGGAGGTAAGCATTCTTCATTTTTATTTCCCCTTTTTTTTACCAATTCCAGAAATATTAGTGCTGCCTGTATAGAAGAACACAATAAAAATGAGACTGAGGGAAGAAAAGCAAAACAGAATCTGCAGAATCACCAGCTTATGTTTATCAATACTTAATCATGCCAACCTGTCTCGCCTTAACTCCAGCTCACATACTGTGTGGAAAGTAGTAAAATTTTATATTGTCAGGAAATGAAAGCTTATAACAGAAGTACACTTACTTTCTGGAAAATCTATTATTCATTATCCAAATGTATTGGATATTCTCAGACAATCTCATTTCAACTCATTTTCAACAAGTTTTATAATTGGTCCTTTCCATAAACAGAAGTTATATTATCAGATTTAACAGAGTTGAGAAGTTTCTTCTACAGGAGAGATTCTTCCCCATGTTTTGTGTGTGTTTTTAGGTTTTCTTATTAAGTTATGAATTGAATTATTTACTAACAACTTATTTTCCAAATCAGGTCCAGACAAACCTGATTTTTGGAATTTCAAAAGCGAGTGTACAGATTTGTGATATTTTTTGGTTAGTTAATCTTATTCAAACTCTAGAAGAACACTGTATTTCAAGTTTACAGCTGTTTCTCTCTTACATTTGCATAACTAATGTCTAGGAAGGTTCTAGAATAGTCCATTATTGGGACAAAAAAAAACCCCAGGAGGCAATTATAAAGAACAAGATATTACATTCCAATAACGCTAATGGCTGGTTCCTACCGCAGACACACAAATTCGCAGGAGATCTCTGGGACGCAAAGCAAGCCATTAACAGGGATTGTGAGGTTGTTCCAATAATACTTGAAAGATTACTGCATCGCGAGTGGGATACCCATCAGAAAAACCCAAAGATAGTACACACATTGGTGGGAAATACTTCTTGTCTGGACGAAGCCACAGCTCTTAAATGATGCCTGTGTGTCTTCTTTACAAATGTACCATTCTGATCCCAACGGAGGAGCATTAAGTCTAAAATAATACAATGAAAATATCAACTTCTTTTTGTGTGTTGGAGAAAAGCTCCTTGCTCCTTCTACCACAAGAAGGCACAGCGAGAAGACCCCATTCGTGAACCATGAAAACTGCTGGTGTCCTGAATGGTGATAAATATATATCTGTTGTTTATAGAACTCCCAGTTTATGAAATTCTGTTATAATAGCCCAAAGGGACTAAGACAGGGCAGTTGAGCAATTTTATATCTATATGAGCACCTGGTGTTTTGAGCACCCATATCTTAATTCGGGACAGGTGTTTATTTACCACCCCACACCTACCACTATTATCAGATTCCCCAGAGCCCCATAGGATGAAGTCACCCTGTAGTTTGATATGTCATGTAGATGATATCACCCTGTAGTATGACATGTCATGTGGATGACATCACCCTGCTGAATGACATGTCACATAGACTCACACAATTGGGTAATGAAGACAATAAGTGGCTTTGACTAAATAATATGTTTTGGACAAATACTTCAGGTTTTGAGCAATTTTACCTCCATATTGGCACCTGGGCTTTTACGCACCCATGTTATATTTCTATTTAAATATAGAAATCTCTCACTGGATCAGGAGGTCAGCATTACAAGGTGGACAGGGCATTTTTGTGGTGCCCAAGAAAGCTGTAAGTCACTATCTGTTCACGTTTTCCAGCTCCGTATCCAGCAGCCGTCACAAGGCAGAGCTCGCTGGGCTTGTGCAGACAGCAGGATGAGACCTTGTTTGGATAAATGGTTTCACTGCTTTTAAGTCCTTGTTCTTCACATGGGATGAATGGAGGTAGAAAGGAGGGCATGGATAGATGTGGCCCTGCTTCTGGCAAAAACATCTCCAAATAACCCAGACATGGCCCAAAGCAAGCCGTTCTCTTCTGGTTATGTTTCCTTTGACCTCAGTTGTCTTGATGACTGGCTGATCACGACAGTATCCAAAGGCACATGAAGATAGGAAGGAGATTAGCAGTTACCCAAAGCCTGGAGTAGAACAAATAGGGGAATAAGCAATCAGTGGAGACAGGGATTTTATGGAGTAAAGAGATATTCTGAAATTACGCGGTGGTAGTGGTTTTACAACTCCATGAGCATACAAAAAAAACCCCAAAACACTGAATTGTACACTTGAAAAGCTTGATGCTAAATAGCTCTATTCTCTACTTCCATTGTCCAATAACCTGTCTCTGTATCTCAGTGTTTCCTCTTCTCTTCTAAGGATACCGGTCACTGGATTTAAGTCACCCTCATTCATTTTGAGTAGGTGAACTGAAAAAAAAAACACTAAACATTCAATATTTAAATCTATTATTTCCAATGCATTAAATTGCTAAAATGCATGTGAGATTGCTAAACACTAAAATTGTTAAAAGGAAATAAAATTGCTGAAGTGAGGCAGAAAACAATTTATCGAAATTCTGGCAGGCAAGAAACTTACATTTTTTAAGTTAAAATTTAATTCATGGGTGGCCATTCTCTCCTTTAAAAACTTCTGAGATCTAGCAGAAGTATTATCTATTAAGGTTATCTATTAAAAGAATCACATTTCCAAAGGTCCTGGGAAATTCTCCAGAGATCTTTATTTTGATATTAAATCTTCCCCTAAAAAGGGAAGTCAAACAGAAATTTGAAGCTGGCAGGTATTGAATTTCTAAGGATCAGAATATACTCCCATAACAGAGCAAATCTATACCTGGTTTTCAAAACTGGCTTCAGCTGTCATTGGCTAGATGATATTTCAGAGGCAAACTATATCTCACTGTGGGATAAACTTTGTGAGGGTGAGGAAATGAAACTTTATGCATTTTTTTTGTTGTTTCAGACTTGCTTTATATTGAATTATGCCCAATGCTCATAAAACTGTAAACTTCACTGAAATTTACAGTCCTGCTAATGTCAGTACAGGCTGATGGAAATTAAGGCAGCTCATGCACTATGTCCCAGGTAATATCCCAGATAGGGCATGGCCAATTGAAATTTTCCTCATTGAAGTTTGAAGCATCTTATACTTAAGCACACTTCATTTTTTATGCCATCCTCTGGGCTAACTTCTTAATATTTGAAGAGATTAGTAGCAGAGAAACCATAGTAGCATGCTGGTGTGTACCCACATGCTGTCTCTCCCTTCTTTTGCAGGTACACAAAAACTTCTACAAAAACATGCATAACAGTATTATTCATAAGTGCTAAAAGGTAGAAGCAGTCCAAATGTCCATCCGTGGATAAATGAATAATCAAAAGGTTGTCCATCCATAGAATGGAATATTACTCAACTGTAAAAAATAATGAAGTGCTGACACATGCTATAGTGTGGCTTCATTCTGAAAACACTAATGCAGGTAGAAAAGACCACACATACTCTATAATCCAATTTATGTGAATATTGAGAAGAGGCAAACACATAAAGTAGATTAGTGGTGCCGTTGGTTGAGAGGACACGGAGTGGTCACTGATGGTAAATGGGTATGTGACAAAAATATCCTGAGACTGATAGTGGGGATATACACAACCGTGAGTTCACCAAAAGCCATCGAAATGTATACTTTAAAAGTGTGAATTTTATGGTATGTGAATTGCCCATCAATTGGGTTGTTATTCAAATAAATGACGAAGCACAGTCTTCTGTGAAAAAGAAAAAGATTAACTGCATTTCAAATGGCTGCAGATGGGGTAGCTAATATATAGTATTTAAGCATTAATTTCCTCATGAAGTAATGTAAAAGAACACATGATTTTTCCAAATCTGAAGTGTTATCTATAATGCTGCAATTCGTTGCTGACTGTTTGGCCATGCGCAGACCATAGTGGAGGCTAGAGCTGAGGGGATGATGAATTCTTCAAACTGATAAGATTGTGAAGACTTGCTATTTATACTTACATGTCCCTTAGTAGGCAGCTAATGTGATTTGGACACCATCCCATTTACCCTTCAAGGCTCCTCATAATTATGAGAGCCAATAATAAAAGGCAAATGGGTGGATAAGTGAATTTCAGTAACTGAATGAAAGGAGAAATTAAAGGGTCAAGAGACAGGTGGCATTGGTCTTCATCACATTTGTATGCAATAAATCTTTGTCTAATCGGAGGGCAATCGAGAGCCCTTGAAGAGTCACATGGTACCACATCACAAAAATCCTCAGAGGGGTTTTCAGACGAGATCGGGCGCATTCAGGGTGGTATGGCCGTCCCAGAGGGGTTTTCAAAAGATGTGTTTCCTGCTGGCACAGCTTCTAATGCGCAAAATGTACCCGCGTCTGTTCTCTTCACAAGGAAACCCTTTAGGCATTTAACTACCGCTGTGTCTAACGGAGGAGATAGAAATTTGAAAGTGAACTTGCAGACTAAATAGCAACACCAGAAAAGGCCGTCAACATGCGGGATATCCTCTAGCAAAACAGATCTGGAGGTTTTCAGTAGGACAACGGCAAAAGATAAAATAAAACTTCTAAAAATGAGGGAAATGTACCGTATTATTGCAATTTTATGCCCATAATGATCAGGTATCATTTGTGGTCCTATTTCGGATTCTTAAAAACCCACTGTAAACGTTTTGGGGATTGCTGGGGGATTCTCAATATGTTACAGGTAATAGAAGGGGTGCGTAGGACTTACAGGAAAGGAAAGGGAGAAAATACTGAATAAAAGAAGAAGACTGTAACATACTATGTATGGCAGTGTGATTTCTTTTTGGCAAAAAAGATGTTTATAACGAAACATCTGGAGATACATATTGAAGTATGACAGTGGTAATAATGGGGTGGTAAGAAAATGAAATTCTTATTTCAATGTTTTCACTTTCTGTATTTCAGGTATTTTCATAATACGTATGCCTTCCTTCTGTAATAATATAGGATTATTTAAACAAAAAAAATTACCAGCATTAGACCAGAAGACCCTACACTGACATCATGGGCTGTGGGCTGGACACAGATAATAACGGGAGCAGCATAGTTTTGCAGGTCTATTTCACGTTCACTTTTCCGTATTCTCAAAAAATGCACTTAAAAAAAATGCTTTCCTGGTATGAGAACTCACATTCCATTTTTTTGTTTTTTTTTTGAAAAAATGTGAAATGTCTTTATGTAAAACATATATAATAATTTTTTGAGGTTCTTTACCTTTTTTTTATTAAGGTATCATTGATATACATTCCTATGAAGGTTTCATGAGAAGAACATTGTGGTTACTACATACACCCATATTATCGAGTCCCCCCCACACCCTATTGCAGTCACTGTCCATCAGTGTGGTGAGATGCCACAGAGTCACTACTTGTCTTCTCTGTGCTACACAACTCAGACTCCATTTTAACTATTCCCCCTGAATTTAATTCTAGCAAATTTTAAAACACATTATTTCCACTTGCAACGTAATACCTCTTGTGTTTAGACATTTCAGGATGAGTGAAAAACAATTCTTTGCACTTCATTTATTCAATGTGAGGTCACAGCTCTGATTTAGGGTCAAAGGCGACCCTTGCTCAGTTAACAATAACGTAGATATCATGCTTAGAACCTTATTTCTTGTCCTAGAAGTAAAATGTTGTAAAATCCCAGCTGCATTGGGTCTTTTGGGAGAGGGTGTGGTTCTTTTTAATTATAGTACATATAACTATGTATATTGTGTAACTTGCATTATGCATAATTATATATAACATAATTTATAATTATGATTATAACAACAGTGATTGTAACCCCTAACAAAAGTTTATTAAGGGCCAATCAGGCTAAGAAACCCATTACAATGTCTAATCCTAACAACCCAATAATGTAGGTAGTTCCATTTTATGCACAAGGAAAAGCAGGTACAAAGAATTCAAGAAATTCACTCACAGACCCATATTCAGTAATTTGTGGTCCTAATATTTGGACCCAGGAAATCTGATTTCCAGATTGATAGTGGGGATATACACAACCGTGAGTTCACCAAAAGCCATCGAAATGTATACTTTAAAAGTGTGAATTTTATGGTATGTGAATTGCCCATCAATTGGGTTGTTATTCAAATAAATGACGAAGCACAGTCTTCTTTGAAAAAGAAAAAGATTAACCGCGTTTCAAACGGCTGCAAATGGGGTAGCTAATATATACTACTTAAGCATTAATTTCCTCGTGACATAATGTAAAAGAACAGATAATTTTTCCAAATCTGAAGTGTACTACCTCTACTTTTCCTGATATTTCCATCATGTGGTTTTGTTTGCTTGCTTTGAAAATTTGGAAGGCTAAACTTTTCTTTGTGTTTCTACCACCTCGTTTCTGACGGTCTTAGCAGGAAATCCTCCCCCTTGAACAAGTCACCTCCCTGTCTCTCACCAGCAGATCCAGTGAAAGCGGGTGTAGGTGAGCTTCATGGGTAAGACCTAGCAGAGGGACAAAGCTCAGCTCAAGTTCGAGGTGGGCTGCTTGCCGACGGTATGGGTTCACCAGAGCTTTTGTGAAAGGCAGGATCGGAAGTTTCCGTGGCGGACAGACATCAGGGGTAGCTGGGAAGGAAGAGAGTGCAGAGTGACAGATAGAAAGCCACAAAGGATTCTTGCAGCAGGAATGCTTTATAACCCCTAACCTCAGCTGCTGAATATACACTCGGTTAATAAAACGCCATCAGGGGTTGAGAGGATTGACTCCAATTTTTATAGTCCCACGGTGGGTAAAATGCTATCAAACAGCATCACACGCTACAGAGAAATCACTTATTTAAGGAAGAGTCCATCGGTGCAGCAAACTTCATTGTTCTATTTTAGGAATATGCTGCAGACATTCCATCATTCAGCAACCACCATCCTGATCCATCAGTAGCCATAAACATCAAGACCAGACCCTCTCTCAGCAAAAATGCTGACTTGCAGAAAACTCCACGTGGCTAGCACTTTTGAGCAATAAAGTGCTTTTAAATTAAGGTCTGTGCATTGCTTTTTTAGACATAATGGCATCACACGCTTAGCCGACTATAGTATAAACATGACTTTTATATGCAAGGGGCCACCAAAAAAGTCCTTTGACTTGTTCTATTGAAATGTTTGCACTATTGTGGTGGTCTGAAAGCAAACATGTGCTATCTCCGAGAAATGCCCGTACTTGGTCTGAGGTTGGACTAGAAATAACTCCTCTCACCCTCAGCCTATGAGCCTTTTGATTGGTTCTCTTCCAAACCCATGGCAACGTACCTGAACAACTTTCTCACCACCAGACAGAATTCCCTTCTCTACTTGTGCAAAAGCCAGCCGTGCCTTCAGCTGGATTCTGCATCGTCTGTACTCATATCAGGGTGGCTGAATAGTTAAGAAAATCTGACATCAAGCAGACTAGGATACAGGATGGAAGAAAGTTGTCGTACAGTAGCTGCCCTTCAGCACGGCCGTCATGCTCTGTTGGGATGGCTTCTTCCGCCATGCTCCTCGGTCACTTCCTTACGTCGAAAACAATTGCTCTCCACCTTTCCTACAATGGTTCCCACTTCACGGCTTCTCCCACTGAAATGTGTAATGCAATCACAGTGGGCACCTGTTAAAATTAGCTCACCCTTCGCAATCCAGGGTAGCCGCAGAGACTCAGCATTTCTGTCAGATGCTCCAAAACGGTGGCATTATGCCCATCATTTTCCTTGGACTTCTCCCCTCTGACTTCTTGAGGAATTTCTCATCCCTTTATCTAACCCTCCCTGCTGGTGTTGTCTGCTCAGAGCAATTGCTTTTTCTCACCTTGTATTCTCTTCTGGAGTCTGATATCATCCACAGTCTTTTTGTACCTTGATCAGCTCTATCCTGAAGACTGCTTCATTGATATCAATAGCCTAGAAATCCCTCCACGTGTTTCAAATTCATCCCTTCAATCGCATGGTTGACGTGTCTCCCTCATTCACCACAGACCCTCAAAATCAATGTCTATCATCAATTCAGGATCCACTCCCTAAAATGACATCCTACCTGTATTCCTGATTTCTGTGCATTACACTGATTGCTCAAGCTGGAAACCCGAGCATACAGAACTTTGTTCTATCTTAAGCCTCTTCCCAATACCAACTGCTATATTCTGCTGATTATAACTTCTGAAATTTCCTAAATCCTCACCCCTCTCCACTAGGTGTCTTCTCTAGTCTAAGCCCCCATCCGCTCTTGAGTAGCCTATGACCACGTTGTCTACAGGGGTCTCTGCCCACAACTTAATGACCTCAAACCTATAGTCCCGAAAAATGAGGGTGATGATTTAACCCTTTTATGTTCATCAGTCTCTTCCTTTTTCCTGGAGGATAGAATCAAAATAAACTAATATCCTAGATGAAGCTGCACTGTCCTCATTTCTCCATACTTCCTGGCCCTTTCCATGCTCTGACTTCTTGCTACCGCACATGTACTCCAGGGCAGTTTAGCAGCAGCAGCTGTGGAGGCTGTGGGAAATGTACAGTCCAGGAGCCCACCCCAGACCTCGAGAATCAGAACATAAGCTGGATGGAAACCCCCAGGACATGAGAAAGATCGTATTCGAACTGCTCCTTTTTGTTTCCAGACATAGAGTCTATGGCCAGCTCTTTCCAAGAGACTCTAATTCATTGTGCAATCAATCCACATAATTTATTTTGGAAAAAAATCTGTTTCCACTTTAGTTCTTAAGTTTAGTGGTTAATAATACTATTTCTGTTTTGACTTTCATGAATTTTCATATTGTTACTTCTCTCTTTTCTCAAAGAGGGGATGAACTACTTACAGAATTTTGCTTTTGTTTCCCCCAAAAAACAGTGCTTTCATTGACTGGAAAGTCATTCTCTTGCACATTATCTTGTACAATTCTTTCCTCTTTGACATTGCATGAAAATAACTAATTGATCACAGCTGGTCCTCACAGTCGATCAGAAACCCAAATAACATAATACCATCATGACCGAGAGCTCTGAGCATGGTTTCTCGACCTCAGCACCACGGACATTTAGGAACAGATAATTCTCCGTTGTGGAGTCTGAGCTGTGTACTCTGTGGTGTTCAGCAGCCTATCTGGTCCCCACCCAGTAATTGCCGGTAGCCCCCCCATACCAATGTGATACCATGAAGGTGCCCAGATATTTTTGAGTGTCCTCTGGAGGGAGTCAAAGAATCCCCGCCCCGCCTCCCCCGTTCAGGACTGCGCGTCTACATAGTAACTTCGGAAAAATGTCTGTATTTGGTTTATCATGTCATGGTGAAAAACGTGCCTTTACTGTGGGGAAAGGAACCATGAGCTACATGCTTTGATTATACCAGACTCTGTGGTTGGTGACTGGAACAAAAATGGAACACAAAGTCCCTGCTGGGCAGCAGACCTCCAGAGAGCATGGTCGCACCCTTCACAGCCCAGTCTGAAGAAAAATCCCAGTGATGAGAGCGATAAAAATACACATGGGATTTCCTCCGACGTTGAGTTTTTATTAGGGGATAGGAATTCATAATACATCTTGATTGAAGCATCTGGGTCAGCATTTTTGTAAGGCCTTAAATTCTTCGAAGGTAGGATTTTAAAGGCTTACTCTTTCTCAAGTCAGTTCGCATGCAAGCATGCTTCCAGCCCCAATTTGAATACTGCTGTCGTCCAATGACGGTGTCTTCCCATTTGTGTTTTTCACCCGCAAATAAGTGGTGACCGGGGACAAATCTGTCACAGAGGCCCCTCAAACACCACTTTTCTTTTTGCCAGAAAAACAAACCTTAAAAGCCAATGAAGTTAAAACAAAGAGAAACACAACAGCTTTGTACAAGTTAGAAATACTGTCAATGACCTAAATTTGATTATGGACAGTTGACACATACATAAAAAACAATACCTCCTGTTAACATCTCCAAGCCAACTCTCTTTTTTAACACCAGAATATGGTTATTGTCTTTAATGCATGTTAGAACAATAAATTTGTCAGGTTGCTTATCAATAAAAGCAAATCTACGCATCCTTATTACAGTAAACGACATACTGCTGGTATGAAAAATACACGCATACCATTTTTAGGAGCCAGGCATTTCTCTTTGAATATACGTTAACACGGTTTCTATTCAAGGTTAGTTTTTAAAACATGCATCTTTACATACACATAATAACATATTTTAATTGGGAATGGAAACTACCAGGGAAACATCTTTAGAAATGTGTAGGATAAAAGCTCATGCTTTATTCCACAGCTTATGAGCATAAGTGCAGAATCTCAGGAATTTCCCTTTTAATAAATGCAAAAAAGATATTCTCCCTTACTTTACAAAAACAAAAACAAAAAAACAGTGTGACTCAAACCAGTTGAGTATGATATCCCTGACGGATGCATTCATAGTAAGAAAGATACCACTTATCAGATCTCAGAGAACAAAAACAAGTGGTGAAACTTGTGTTTCTACTGTAAAACTTTGTTTCTATCACATCTTCCTATTTTCCCCCATGGTTTTACCGCCAGTAAGAACTGCCTTTCTTCCGTGCGTGATTATGGAACTCAACACAATGCCAAGTGTTCTCATTTCTAAGCGACGGCCATTTTTATTTCAATCCATAGATTATTTTAATTACCTGCCCCCAAAATGCTTCTACACAAGTAACTCTTCTGCGTTCATTCCATCATTCAAGTGTTGTTTGGTGGAAAGGCGACAGAATCAGGTGAAAGCACCCAGGTCAGGAAAAGGGAAGTTCCAGGTTGCAGAGCAGAAGTAAATGTTTGAAGTGCCCAAGGATGCAGACATTGTCAGGAATATTCCCTCACTTTACTTTCTCTGCCCTTCGTCTCTGCCTCAGACTCCCTTCCATCACGTGGTAGACGATCAGACCACCAGAAGCAACTCTAAACCAGCATCTTAAAACAAACCAACACCCCACCCAGCAAAAGCTTCCACGAGTGTACTTTTTACTGGCGAGCTAAAGCAATGGGCGTGGGGCGAGCATCAGGGAATGACACCCTTAAGAGCACATCTTAGACATTTCTGTACTTCAAGAAGGAACGTTTGCTCACTGGGTGTCATGAGCTGCCCCTTTATTTTTCATCTTTTTTACACTTTATTTATACAGAACCATAATTGAAACCTTTAAAATATCAATGCACAATTACAGCAGGTGTTAAGAGAATTTTAAGTGAAATTACAATTCCTACAGACTTGAAAATATCTTATTGTCTCCATATAATAAAAGGAAAACGAAGGTGGGAAAAATCGGACCACCCAAGTTGTTTAAAGTATTGACATGGATTGGTGAGGTGTCTGTCACTGTGGAGCGCTCCGAAGGCGTGTTCCCGTGACGGTGGCTCTTCATCCATTTCTCCTGCATGAGGCAATTTCTCTCTGAGGTTGAACACATTTTTTTAAATGTGCTTAGGTCCACTGATTAAAAGTTGCAAATGCATGGGTCTTTCTGTTTCCTGCTGCCGGGCTCAACCTTACCGGTCCCCCACGGGTGCGAGTTCCATGAGAGGGTCACGTAAGTTGATCCCATCGCGAACTAGACCCTAATAATATCACGTCCTCGGGGAAGGGAGATCCATGTGGGATGGAGAAATATCCAAGGAGGCAGGTGTTGAGAGGGCTTTCTGAAAGACAGACAGATGTAAATAAGGGTGAAGAATGGGTGAAGTCTTTACAGGTACAAAGAGGACAGTGGTGTCTAATGAAGGAACGGACCACAGGAACGAATGGACTAGAGAGAAAGGATAGAAAGTAACCAGAGAGCCAGATTATAGAAAACTTAAAATGCTTTGCCCTTAACATCCACAAGACTGCTTTTCAATTATTTATACGTATAATAATTTATGTTCATCATGCAATGAATATATTATACATTATAAGGTATATTTGATATGATCATGAATATCGATCATGTATATTCACGGTGATGATTGTTTTTTTACGGATTGATATCTTACTGCTTTTAAGGACATTTTTGACTTGTCGATGGGGACGCTGCAGGACGCTCACAAGATCCCTGCAAAGTACTTGTAAGAAGGCTCCCAAATTTTTGAATCCATAGGTCAGAATAGAGATGAAATCACCACCATGTGTATCACCATCGCCAGCGCCACCCCGATCCTTATTGTCATCTAGACCAGGCTGAGCTGCTGTAGAAAGGAAAGGGGAGAAGATGTGTACCTGAGGCGAAGAGGAAAATGATTCAGGAAGCGGGAGGGAATGAGATCTGAGTTAAAAGCAGCAGTGTTGTATTTTAGCCTTGCTTTAGCGATCAGTATTTATGGAGTCCTTCCCACAGGCAAAGTCCAGTGCCAAGGAGGATGACCAAGAAAAGATGTGGGCACCGATCCTTGCCCTTCAGGTGCTTCTAAATCCAGTGCATATGTTTATGTGTCTATTTGATGCATTATTCTCCAAGTAGAGAATACCAGAACATGCCATCTGCTCTACAACTTCTAAGAAGGAGTGTGTGCAAGGCTGTCTTTCAGCTTCATGAGTCTGCCGGCTGGTGTATCATGAGGAGCTACCGTGGCCAGCACCGCATCCTCTCACTGCCAACGAATGGCTCTTCATACTATGTGATTAGATTAGGAACAACAGGTTGGAGGGCTAAGGCCACCAGGTTCCTGGGGCAGAAGAGTACAGTTTGTTTTTACCAACTAAAGATTTTCTAGCAGAAATAACCTGGGGGAGATACGGCTACAGACAAGAGATTGATCAAACCCACAAAGTGTAATCAGAGGTTTCAGCCCTTCTCCACAGGGAAATGCTAAAGAACACTGAGAATTCAAGCAGAGCATTCTTTCCAAGTGATGGACTAAATGAGCTGGTGTCAGTATTTAACATGGTCTGCCTTTTGCAGACGAAATGCCGTGGAATGTACCTAATTAACAATCAACGGAGACAATGTAGCCGTCTCAAGCCCATTGGTGTGGAGTCCATTTCCCCAAATGGGCAGGTCAGGAAATGCTAAATTGTCTTGTAGTTCAAAATCCCATGTCACTCCCAAGACTGAAGAAGGCAATGGAGGTGCTCGGAAATTCAGGAGGAATTGAGAAGAGGAAAGAGTGTTCCTCAAACAAGGGCAATTTTCCTGTCCCACGTCCTACGTGGCTGCCAGGAAAAATATTGCAGGACATATGTAATGCTAAGTAATTACTCATTCTTTATCTGAAATTCAAATTCAGTGCCGTGTATTTTTATGACTCAGGCTGGGAGATGGTACTAGCATCAGGTAGGAAGAGGCCAGGGATGCATGAAACATCCCACAGGGCACAGGACAGCCCTGCCACTATAGAGAAGGATCCGGTCCCAAATTCAGGAGTTCCCACACTGCAAGACCCTGACCTCCTGAGTTCTCCATCCTATAGGATTTGAAATGAGTAATTCAAAGTCCAAACTCCCTCTTCCCATTTTAGGCTCTATGATTAACCCTGCAGGATGTTCCTCTGATTTTATTTCCCTCCCAAAGCCGTCACAATATTTTCCCGGAAACAAATAATGGCAGTAGTAATCATGTCCATTTGCAGTCACACCGTATATGGAGCCCACTTTGTGGGATATTTCCTACTCACATAGAAAGATAACACACTTGTCCCAAGAAACCAAAGCTTGTTTGGAGAGGATACTTTCTGAACACATACCGACAATAAGAACCTAGGGTACCGTCCATGCAGGCCAAACAAAGTACCTCATCGCTGAACGGTTAGGGCCAAGTTCATAACACAGAAATGCCTGATGATAGGACAGACAGCCCAGCCGATCGAAGATGGAAATGGGGCTATCTTGTCTGATCCTAACTCCGGAGAATGAGTAGTTTTCCAAGAGGATGGGATAAAGGATGGATGGATTCTGTTTCAAGTCTTGCCACGTGGCAAATATCTCTTGAACTTGTCTCATTCTCACAGTCCCTGCCCCCATATCCTTCCCCAAATCGGCACCTCACCATCATGACCACAACATTTCAGAGGAAACAAGGTGGATACCAGGAAAAAAAAAAAAAAGAGGTAGCTAGCATCCTCTCCCAGGCACCATTTGCTTCCCTTCCAAAGCAGTCCACACTCTGGATGCAGAGTCGCCCCTCTGAAACAGAAAACTGATTGACCACGTCACTCAGGTTGGCAAATCTTCCCGGACCAGACAGGTCGACCAGCACGCTGAATATAACAAGTTTAGACCCTCATTTTTTTCTCCAGATTGACATTTCCGACAGCTGGTGACTCTCTTTCTCTGTCACTCGTATCCCCTGCCTACCTCCAGGTATATTACAGGGCTAGACGTATATTTCTTTCAGCAATCGGCCTATATTCCAAGGCTTATGAATAATGACGAGACCAAAATTACTCCCGCCCGTATGGCCACGTGGGGGCTGGGGAACAGTATGGCCATAAATGGCAGATTTTTCCCATTGTAAACACAGCCCTGAAATTCTTTCTTTGGAAAGACTTTCTGTAGGGTACCTCTTTTTTTTTTTTTAGCTTATATTTCTCTATTTTTTTTATAGTTTATTTTGGTATCATTAATCTGCAATTACATGTGCAATATTATGGTTATTAAACTACCCCTTCATCAGGTCCCCCCCACCAACCCCATTACAGTCACTGTCCATCAGCGTAGTGACATGCTATAGAGTCACTACTTGTCTTCTCTGAGTTGTAAAGCCCTCCCCGTGCCCCCGCTACCTTACATCTGCTAATCGTGATGCCCCTTTTTCCCCCTTGTCCCTCCCTTCCCACCCATCCTCCCAAGTCCCTTTCCCTTTGGTAACTGTTAGTCCATTCTTGGGTTCTGTGAGTCTGCTGCTGTTTTTTTCCTTCAGTTTTTTTTTTTCTTTGTTCTTATACTCCACATATGAGGGAAATCATTTGATACTTCACTTTTTCGGCTTGGCTTATTTCACTGAGCATAATACCCTCTAGCTCCATCCCTGTTGTTGCAAATGGTAGGATTTGTTTTCTTCTTATGGCTGAATAATATTCCATGGTGTATCTGTACCACATCTTCTTTATCCACTCATCTACTGATGGACACTTAGGTTGCTTCCATTTCTTGGCTATTGTAAATAGTGCTGCGATAAACATAGGGGTGCATCTGTCTTTTTGAAACTGGGCTGCTGCCTTCTTGGGGTAAATTCCTAGGAGTGGGATTCCTGGGTAAATTTGGTATTTCTATTTTGAGTATTTTGAGGAACCTCCATACTGCTTTCCAAAATGGTTGAACTAATTTGCATTCCCACCAGCAGTGTAGGGGGGTTCCCTTTTCTCCACATCCTCGCCAACATTTATTGTTGTTTGTGTTTTGGATGTTGGCCATCCTCACTGGTGTGAGGTGATATCTCATTGTGGTTTTAATCTGCATTTCTCTCATGACCAGCGATGTGGAGCATCTTTTCATGTGCCTGTTGGTCATCTGAGTTTCTTCTTTGGAGAAGTGTCTATTCATGTCCTGTGCCCATTTCTTAATTGGATTATTTACTTTATGTTTGTTGAGGTGCGTAAGTTCTTTATATATTTTGGATGTCAACCCCTTATCGGATATGTCATTTATGAATATATTCTCCCATACTGTAGGATGTCTTTTTGTTCTACTGATGGTGTCCTTTGCTGTACAGAAGCTTTTCAGCTTGATATAGTCCCACTTGTTCATTTTTGCTTTTGTTTCCCTTGCCCAGGGAGATATGTTCATGAAGAAGTTGCTCATATTTATGTCCAAGATGTTTTTAGCCTATTTTTTTTCTAAGAGTTTTATGGTTTCATGACTTATATTCAGCTCTTTGATCCATTTTGAGTTGACTTTTGTGTATGGGGTTAGACAGTAGTCCAGTTTCATTCTCTTACATGTAGCTGTCCAGTTTTTCCAACACCAGCTGCTGAAGAGGCTGCCATCTCCCCATTGTATATCCAAGGCTGCTTTATCAAATATTAATTGACTGTATATGTTTGGGTTAATGTTTGGATTTTCTATTCTGTTCCACTGGTCTGTGGGTCTGTTTTTGTGCCAATACCAAATTGTCTTGATTACTGTGGCTTTGTAGTAGAGCTTGAAGTCAGGGAGCATAATTCCCCCTGTTTTATTACTCCTCCTCATATGAATTTTAGAATTATTTGTTCCAATTCATTGAGAAAGCTGTTGGTATTTTGATAGGGATTGCGTTGAATCTGTAGATTGCTTTAGGTAGTATAGCCATTTTGACAATATTTATTCTTCCTAGCCAAGAGCATAGGATGCATTTCCATTTGTTAGTGTCCTCTTTAATTTCTCCTAGGAGTGTCTTGTAGTTTTCAGAGTATAGGTCTTTCACTTCCTTGATTAGGTTTATTCCTAGGTATTTTATTCTTTTTGATGCAATTGTGAATGGAATTGTTTTTCTGATTTCTCTTTCTGTTAGCTCATCGTTAGTGTATAGGAAAGCAACAGATTTCTGTGTGTTAATTTTATATCCTGCCACTTTGCTGAATTCAGATATTAGTTCTAGTAGTTTTGGAGTGGAGTCTTTAGGGTTTTTTATGTACAATATCATGTCATCTGCAAATAGTGACAATTTGACTTCTTCTTTACCAATCTGGATGCCTTGTATGTCTTTGTTTTGTCTGATTGCCGTGGCTAGGAACTCCAGTACTATGTTGAATAACAGTGGAGAGAGTGGGCATCCCTGTCTTGTTCCTGCTCTTAGATGAAAAGCTTTCAGCTTCTCGGTGTTAAGTATGATGTTGGCTGTGGGTTTGTCATATATGACCTTTATGATGTTGAGGTACTTGCCATCTATACCCATTTTGTTGAGAGTTTTAATCATGAATGGATGCTGAATTTTGTCAAATGCTCTTTCAGTATCTATGGAGATGATCATGTGGTTTTTGTTCTTCTTTTTGTTGATGTGGTATATGATGTTGATGAATTTTCGAATGTTGTACCATCCTTGCATCCCTGGGATGAATCCCACTTGATCATGGTGTATGATCCTCTTGATGTATTTTTGAATTCGGTTTGCTAATATTTTGTTGAGTATTTTTGCATCTACGTTCATCAGGGTTATTGGTCTGTAATTTTCTTTTGGTGAGGTCTTTGCCCGGTTTTGGTATTAGAGTGATGCTGGCTTCATAGAATGAGTTTGGAAGTATTCCCTCCTCTTCTATTATTTTGGAAAACTTAAGGAGAATGGGTGTTATTTCTTCTCTATATGTCTGGTAGAATTCAGAGGTGAATCCATCTAGTCCAGGGGTTTTGTTCTTGGGTAGTTTTTTGATTACCGATTCAGTTTCGTTGCTGGTGATTGGTCTGTTTAGTATTTCTGTTTCCTGCTTGGTGAGTCTTGGAAGGCTGTATTTTTCTGAGAAGTTGTCCATTTCTTCTAGGTTTTGCAGCTTGTTAGCATATAGATTCTCATAATATTCTCTTATAATTCTTTGTATTTCTGTGGGGTCTGTCATTATTTTTCCTTTCTCATTTCTGATTGTGTTTATGTGTGTACATTCTCTTTTTCTCTTAATGAGTCTGGCCAGGGGGTTATCTATTTTGTTTATTTTTTCAGAGAACCAGCTCTTGGTTTCATTGATTTTTTTCTATTGTTTTATACTTCTCAATTTTTTTATTTCTTCTCTGATCTTTATTATGTCCCTCCTTCTGGTGACTTTGGGTCTCATTTGTTCTTCTTTTTCCAATTTCAGTAATTGTGTCTTTAGACTATTCAGTTGGGAATGTTCTTCCTTATTTAAATAGGCCTGGAGTGCAATGTACTTTCCTCTTAGAACTGCCTTTGCTGCGTCTCACAGAAGTTGTGGCTTTGTGGTGTTGTTGTCATTAGTCTCCATATATTCTTTGATTTCTGTTTTGATTTCGTCGTTAACCCATTGATTCATTAGGAGAATGTTGTTAAGTCTCCATGTATTTGTGAGCCTTTTTGTTTTCTTTCTAAATTTATTTCTAGTTTTTTACCTTTGTGATCTGAGAAGTTGGTTGGTAGAATTTCAATATTTTTGACTTTGCTGAGGTTCTTTTTGTGGCCTAGTATGTGGTCTATTCTGGAAAATGTTCCATGTGCACTTGAGAAGAATGTGTATCCTGTTGCTTTTGGGTGTAGAGTTCTGTAGATGTCTGTTGGGTCCATCTGTTCTAGTGTGTTGTTCAGTGCCTCTGTGTCTTTACTTATTTTCTGTCTGGTTGCTCTGTTCTTTGGAATGAGTGGTGTGTTGAAGTCTCCTAAAGTGAATGCATTGCTGTCTATTTCCTCCTTTAATTCTGTTAGTATTTGTTTCACATATGCCAGCACTCCCATATTGGGTGCATATATATTTATAATGGTTATACCTCTTGTTGGATTGACCCCTTTATCATTATGTAATGTCCTTCTTTATCTCTTGCTACTTTCTTCATTTTGAAGTCTATTTTGTCTGATACAAGTAATGCAACACCTGCTTTTTTCTCCTTGTTGTTTGCATGAAATATCTTTTTCTATCCCTTCACTTTTAGTCTGTGTATATCTTTGGGTTTGAGGTGAGTCTCTTGTAAGCAGCATATAGATGGGTCTTGCTTTTTTATCCATTCTGTTACTCTGTGTCTTGATTGGTGCATTCAGTCCATTTACAGTTAGGGTGATTATTGATAGATATGTACTTACTGCCACTGCTGGCTTTAGATTTGTGGTTACCAAAGGTTCAAGGGTTGCTTCTTTACTATCTGACAATCTAACTTAACTGAAACACAGTCTGATGTTTCTTTATTTCTCTCCCCTCTTATTCTTCCTCCTCCATTCTTTATATACTAGGTGTTTTATTCTTTGCCTTTAGTTAGTATTTGGATGGTCTGCTTTCTTTGCTATGATTTTATTTTCTCTGGTGACATCTTTGTAGCCTTAGGAGTGCTTCACTCTAGAGCAGTTCCTTTGAGATTTCCTGTAGTGGTGGTTTATGAGAGGCAAATTCTCTCAGCTTTCACTTGTCTGGAAATTGTTTAATCCCTCCATCATATTTAAATGATAATCGTGCTGGATACAATATTCTTGGTTTGAGGCCCTTCTGTTTCATTACATTAAATATATCATGCCATTCTCTTTTGACCTGTAAGGTTTCTGTTGAGAAATCTGATGATAGTCTGATGGGTTTTCCTTTTCAGGTGATCTTTCTTCTCTCTCTAGCTGCCTTTAATACTCTGTCCTTATCTTTGATCTTTGCCATTTTAATTATTATGTGTCTTGGTGTTGTGTTCCTTGGGTCCCTTGTGTTGGGAGATCTGTGGGCTTCCGTGGACTGCGAGACTATTTCCTTCCCCAGGATAGGGAAGTTTTCAGCAATTATTTCTTCAAAGACACTTTCTATCCCCTTTTCTCTCTCTTCTTCCTCTGGTACTCCTATAATGCGAATATTGTTCTGTTTGGATTGGTCACACAGTTCTCTTAATATTCTTTCATTCCTAGAGATCCTTTTATCTCTCTCTGCCTCAGCTGCTCTGTATTCCTGTTCTCTGATTTCTATTCCATTAACAGTCTCTTGCATCTCATATAGTTTGCTGCTAAGCCCGTCAATGGCTTGTCTCATTTCTGCATTGTCTTTCCTGACTTCCCTCACTTCCTCCCTCAGCTCTTGCATATTTCTCTGTAGATCCATCAGCATGGTTATGACTTTTATTCTGAATTCTTTTTCAGGAAGATTGTGCATTTCCATCCCTTCAGTCTCCCTCTCTGGTGTGGTCTGGGTCTGGGTGATCTTTGTCTGGACCATATTCCTCTGTCTTTTCATGGCGATATAAGTGGTCGCCGGTAGGTGCCACATATGTCAGCTGGGCTCTTTAAGACTTTAAAAAAAAAGAAGAGAAAGAAAAGAAAAGAAAGGAAAAAAAACACACCCACTGGGAGTAGATTCTGTAAGGATGCTGTAGGTGGCGCTGTTGCTCCACTATTCCGCAGCCGCGGCTGTGCAGCCCCGCAGGGCTCTTTGTAGGTCTGGCCGGGGCGGGAACGAATGGGAGGCTGTTGTTCTCTGTGTGAAGTTTCAGTGCGGCTACTTTTTCCCAGTCACCAGCCAAGGGGTCCGAAATTCCCCAGGACTCCCTGCCTGCTGCCGAGTGTGCTGGGACCATCCTGGGCCCTTGCCTCTTTAAGACCGCCAAAAGAAGCGCGCACTTTTCTTTTGTCCCGGGGAGCCTGCTGCAAGGACCCGGGTGTGTTCCCAGATCAAAACCTTCACCTTCTGCTTCTCCAGTATCTGATACACCACACTATGTGTGTCAGCGCTCCCGGCGCAGATCACCAGGGCTGGTTATTTCGCGGGCCTGTACTTCCACTCCCTCCCGGCTCTGAATCCTCTCCTCCCGCCGGTACGCTGGGGTGGGGGAGCGCTCGGGTCTCGCCGCGTCGCGGCTTCATATCTTACCCGCCTCACGGGGTGCCGAGTCCTCTCAGGTGCAGATGCAGGCTGTGCGCTGTCCTGTGTATTCTGGTCTCTCTTTTAGGAATAGTTGTATTTGCTGTATTTTCATAGATAGATATGGTTTTGAAAGGAGATTTCCGCCGCCCTGCTCACGCCGCCATCGTCCCCCCACTGCCCTCTGTAGGGCACCTCTTAGGTCACTCTTCACTTGAACAAAAAAGATCTGGAATCAAAAAGGGTAAAAATAGCACACATCAGATGAAACCTTCTGCACTATTTTTCTCACAGTTTATGGGAAGTGAGTAAGGATGTAATATTTGGAAACCCTCTAGGATTCATTTTGCAGATGGCAAAGAGTGAACACATGAACAAATGGCAAACCACACCAGACACGTTTCTCCTGTTTTATTCTGGAGATGCAGGCACAGTAGAAAAGACTTTTTTCTGGGTATAGCCTCCTTATATCTTCATAAAAGCCCATATAAGAAGGAAAAAGGGTAGCCCTCCTCTTCAACCAATCAGTTAATCGAACATCAAGAACAAACCCCTTTCATATGACTGACGTTGCCGTGTTCTGGTTGTGTCATTTGTTAGACAGATTTGGGAAACATCAGACAATATGTCATTGGAGAGCCTAGATTATGATCCGCTCAGCTCCAGGGACAGCTCATGCCTCTCGCTTGGAAGGCTGCCCTGTGCTTTTATGATATTTATCTGCGCTTCAGGCCTCTAACCCCGGATGCCAAGACCACCCAACCTTTCCTACTGTGACAAGCAGAAGTACTGCCTGACATTGATAAATGTCTCCTATGGGACAAAATCACTACCAGGTGTTGAACCACAGCAATAAAATTTAGATAAATCCAACTCCCTATTTTTTGCCCACCACGTTTCAGGCCATATGCTGAATACTAGAAATGAGAGAAGCAAATACGTGAAGGAACAAGCAAACAGATAAATAAGCTTTACCCACAAACAGCTCACAGTCTAAGAGGGAGGGAATCATGTGTATAGACAGTGTGATATGTGCATTCATAGAAATACACATTTCTATTCATAGAAATTGAAGTACAGAGAAAGCATGGAGACAAGAAAGAGCTTCACAGGAATTGGTAAAGAGATATAAGAAAAAGTGCTTCCCAGAGATCGTGACACATAGGTTTTGATGGGTGCATAGGAGTTTGCCTGGCATGATGGGGGGCCTAGACCTGTACTCCAGGCAGTGTGAGCAGCTGACCCATGAGCTTGCCATCAGTCAGACAAATACAGCGCTGAGGATAATTACACTGAAAAATATGAAATTTTTGGATAACAATAATGGGCCTATTATCATTTTATACACAAGTATATACACACTTGAAGGATAGACCCATCCAGGCCCCACTTTCAAGGAGCTGACCCAGATCTTTACTTTGAAATCTGAAATGACAGGCTTCAGTAGCGTGGTTCCTCTGGATGATTTCATAAGAATGGGGTAGCCACTCACCCCAGTGGTCAGTTTACAGTGAAGAATATTTCTGAGTATCCATGTGATTCGAAATATTGGCCAAGGGGCATGAAGAAATGTGAAAGAGTTACCAGATCCTCTGCCTCTCCGGGACCAGTCACCATTGAAAGGTGGTCCATGCTAAGGCTGTGGACTGTGGACTGTCTGCCTCATCCTTGCCAGGGGCTGTCTGTGGTACACACACCCCTGAGATCTCCCCAGCGTGGTAGAACCCCACCCTCAGCTACAGGACCCTGAATCTGCATGTTGAAATCTTCACCCAGTTGATTCTTACATGACATACAATCTGAGATCTGTTTCTGCTCTCATTTTCTTAGGAACCTGCCATTCAAACATAAATTGTCCCTGAAGGAGTTGCTATGTGGACAAAATAAATATTGCAAAACACTGATATAGCTCATGAAGGGGTTTCTTAAGCAAGAAGGTAGAGCAGGTTTTATAGAAAAAGAGAGGAGGCTTTGCTTCCACGCAGAAAACCGCAAATGACGGTGAATGAGTTCATAAATATTTTGAAATCAAGATTGCATCCACTCTCGAATCTTTTCCCCTTTCATCTTACATTTTTTATGGAGTAAAGGAGCTGAGAACCAAGAGCCAATTCCAAGTTTCACAGATGGAATATGCGTATAATTCAGAATGAAAGAAAACACTCAACAGTTTATAATTTCTACGATTGCCTCTCTTTCCTCGAGACCCTTAGAAATATCATGAGTGTGTGCAGGAGCGTTCCTTCTTGAGAGGAAACATATTATAAACCTGTTAAGAACGGGTGCATTCATTGGAAACTAGGATGCCGGGGAAAGCCACAGCTCCTTGGTGAATTCAAAAGGACTGCTTTCAGAGACAGAAATTAACTGCTTGTGACAAACTGGAAAAGACCAGCAAAGGTGAAGGAGGAAGACAGTGCAGTGGCTGGAAGACAGAGAAAGTGCAGGAAGTAAGTGGTGTGTTAGTACACAGGGAGCCCAGAGACTGCAGATAGGTGGAACTTTCTACACCGTTTGTAGATACTGTTTCTCCCCATGCAGATACCGTGATGTTGGCTGTTACGGTTCACACCTGCTCACTTTTGCACAGTCATCCTTTGTCTCCACCTTTCTTGAAGATGCCTGGGAGTTGAGCCCCCATGTGCACCCAGGGGCAACTCTAGCCAATGCCTAGTGGATGCTGGTGTGTCCCAGCTCAGTTCCATTTCCTCTGAGTGAGAAGGACCTTCTGGGACCACGTATACTCCAGAGCTCTTCTGGGATCAGGCAGGAAAGGATTCCTGGCTTTTCCGCCGGTTCTGTCCTGCTTCTCCTGGTCTCTTACAGGTTCCCCCTGAAAGCATCTACTCCTTACATCGCTGCAATATAATACTCAAGTCAGAGTCTGATGCTGGAGAACCAAACCTTGGACATGTACTATCTGCACAACTATTTTCCCAAACAATAGATGTGTGCCATTCATGCAATACTTAGGGCATATAATACTTTCCATCTTAACAATGTACAATATTTAAAGAAATACCAAGGATGTTGAACAGAAGTATTTTCTCACAAATTGACAGATTATGAGCAGCAGATATAATTGTATCATTATTTGCTAATATATTGAAATCAAAGTTTTTCTTGAATAGAATATTTGTAGCATGACTGTGCTCAACACAGAGCTGTTCTACTGACCTAAGAGAATGCCCCCAATCCAAAGGGAAACCCTTATCATGTTTGACTGCAAGCTCAGGGTTGACTGCATCTAGAAGCAGAGTAGGGGGCTGCCTTGCAAAGGTAATGGAACACGTGAGTGTGATGGTTTGAAGAATGGAGTGAGAAACCATCACATACCCCAATCTCCATCCTGGCTGCACGTTGGATTTACATGGGGTCTGGAGGAAAAATGTAATGGTCAGGGTCATTGCAGACCCATTGAATCAATCATCAGGGAAAAAAGACCCCAAACAAGTGGTATTTTGCCTGTGGAAGCATAAAATGGTACAGTGGCTTGGGAAAACATTTTGGCAATTTCTTATAAGGTCACCCATTCCTTTGCTATAAAACCTAGTTGTGTAGCTCAGAGTTATTGTGACTTGTTCACAAAGAGCACAAAGTGCATTTTTTTTGCCTGTGATTATACCTTAAACCAGTTGAATTTTGGGTTTTTTTCTCAAGTGTTACAATAGGCTTGAGGGCTTGGTATGTTTATGAAGAATATTTGTGGACGCTGGTAAGGACAATGTGTTCCCTCCGAGGTGAATTGGCAGGAACAATCTGCATCCAGATGACTTTACATAGCATGTCATATCATGCAAAAATATTGACCCAGGGCTGCCGTTAAAAGGTTGTTCTGTTTTCTCCAAAACAATGAATGAAAACATAATGATGGGCTTTAGGTCACGATCAGCAAGGACCTCCCTGTAGACTAGCGTATGGCTCTTGTGCACAAAGCATGCTAACCGAGTTTGCAGAAAGCCTGGGTCAGGAAAAGACAACCTCGTAGAGGTCGCTGAGAGAGGAAGCTGTCTGCAAACATTATGCTACAGCCCATGCACGTAAGGGGGTGAAGATTCAGGTTGGGAGATATGCACCCAGAATCCACTCCCTAAAGAGGACAGGATGTAAGATAGTGGCATCGCACGGCGACAGCATTGCCTAGGAAACCAAAGAGGGCACTCACCTTTAAAACATGCTTCCACGTGGCATTGCCAGCAAGAACAGGACGCAAGAGAGACTGACCCAGGTTGGCATCTTGAGGAGGGCTTGATGAAGATGGCGCCATGTAAGCGTGGCTTTGAAAGGCATATTGGCTATGGATACGATGGAACGGGCCTTGGAAACAATGTGAATCCGTGATCTCACACTTTCTGTGGGTCAGGAACCCGGGCACCGCTTACCTGGCTGCTTGGCAAGACTGCAATCAAGATGTTGGCCAGGGATGCGTTCTCCTCTGGAGGCCCAGTTGGGGATGGGTCTGCTTCCAGATTCTACTGGCAGAGTTCATTTCTGTGTAATTCTGCCGTTTCCTGTATTTCTGAAGTGTCATCTTCAAAGCCGGTAAGGGAAACAAGACTCTGGAGATGGTCTTCTGGTAAGATGGGGTCTGAGATACTATATAATCATGGGAGTGACATCTCCTGGTTTTCACCCCCTTCCCTCAGCAGAGAAATCACTGGAAGCAAGTCTCACCTCCCATCCTTGTTCAAGGGGAGGGATTCCACAAAGTCGTGCACACCAGGAGGTACATGTCATGCGACCACCATTAAGTCTGTCCACCACCATGACCTGAGAATTGAATGAAGTGCTTTAGAAGCCTACCACCATTCATGCCAACACAGTGAGAGCAGTTCGGATTCTGCAGAATTCTCCTGAGAATCTTCTCTCGTTCCTATAGGGTGCAGCCTTCTCACCATTGGAGACTGCCTGGGGTTAAAATTCAAATAGCGCTTTCCATGCCACACGGAAGTTTTAGAAGGGGCTATGCAGGACGTGGTTGTCTGCAAGATCTTTGGCCATGTGACTTTACATAATTATTTTCACATCTCATGCCTCTCCCGTTTCCTCTGTACTCCTAGAATATTCCTGACATCAAAGGGACTCCACACCTCTTGCTTTTAGGTTCTGAGGGTATGAATTTGATTTCTGGGCCCAAAGGAGATTTCTTTTTTTTTTTTTTTTTTTTTTGGCTGGATGCTCAGGCAGCTCCCTTTATTGGCCTCTCTGCCTCCATTCTTTTTTTTTTATATAATTTATTTTGGTATGATTATTATACAATTACATGTGCAATATTATGGTGATTAAACTACCCCCTTCATCAGGTCCCCCCCACCAACCCCATTACAGTCACTGTCCATCAGCGTAGTGAGATGAGAATCACTACTTGTCTTCTCTGAGCTGTACAGTCCCCCCCGTGCCCCCCCACCCTATGCCTGCCAATCGTAATGCCCCTTTTACCCTCTTATCCCTCCCTTCCCACCCATCTCCCCAGTCCCTTTCCCTTTGGTAACTGTTAGTCCATTCGTGGGTTCTGTGCATCTGCTGCTGTTTTCTTCCTTCCGTTTTTTCTTTGTTCTTATACTCCACAGATGAGTGAAATCATTTGGTACTTGTCTTTCTCCGCCTGGCTTATTTCACTGAGCATAATACCCTCTAGTTCCATCCCTGTTGTTGCAAATGGTAGGATTTATTTTCTTCTTATGGCTGAATAATATTCCATTGTGTATATGTACCACATCTTCTTTATCCACTCATCTGCTGATGGACACTTAGGTTGCTTCCATTTCTTGGCTATTGTAAATAGTGCTGCAATAAACATAGGGGTGCATATGTTCTTTTTCAAACTGGGCTGCTGCATTCTTAGGGTAAATTCCTAGGAGTGGGATTCCTGGGTCAAATGGTATTTCTATTTTGAGTTTTTTGAGAAATCTCCATACTGCTTTCCACAATGGTTGAACTAATTTGCATTCCCACCAGCAGTGTAGGAGGGTTCCCTTTTCTCCACATCCTCGCCAACATTTGTTGTTTGTGTTTTGGATGTTGGCCATCCTCACTGGTGTGAGGTGATATCTCATTGTGGTTTTAATCCGCATTTCTCTGATGATTAGTGATGTGGAGCATCTTTTCATGTGCCTGTTGGCCATCTGAATTTCTTCTTTGGAGAAGTGTCTATTCATGTCGTCTGCCCATTTCTTAATAGGATTATTTACTTTATGTTTGTTGAGGTGCATGAGTTCTTTATATATTTTGGATGTCAATCCCTTATCGGATATGTCATTTATGAATATATTTTCCCATACTGTAAGATGTCTTTTTGTTGTACTGATGGTGTCCTTTGCTGTACAGAAGCTTTTCAGCTTGATATAGTCCCACTTGTTCATTTTTGCTTTTGTTTCCCTTGCCCAGGGAGATATGTTCATGAAGAAGTCGCTCATGTTTATGTCCAAGAGATTTTTGCCTATGTTTTTTCTAAGAGTTTTATGGTTCCATGACTTACATTCAGGTCTTTGATCCATTTTGAGTTTACCTTTGTGTATGGGGTTAGACAGTAGTCCAGTTTCATTCTCTTACATGTAGCTGTCCAGTTTTTCCAACACCAGCTGCTGAAGAGGCTGTCGTCTCCCCGTTGTATATCCAAGGCTCGCAAAGGAGATTTCTAAATGGTAGGACTTCAGCGCATGGTGAAAAGCTCACTATCAAAGCGCGGCTTGTTGTTTAATCACTGTGCATCTATACAGCTCTGTTCCAGAATGTTTTCCCTCGGGTTGCGGGCAGATCAAAGCTGTTCTAAAATGCCATATTGGGTCAGATGGTAATAAAAACAACAAAACACAAATATTTGTTCTTGCTTACAGTCCAGCTTGGGGACCCAAGGAGCCCAAGACCTGTCAAACAGAAGCAGGAAAATAATTACCCAATTCAGTCATCTAGTACCAAACTGCATTTTTCTGGAGGAGTTATCCAGGGAGAGAGTTGGTAGTTCCAACTTTATGCACTCCCTTCCTAACACACCACATTCCTTTTTATTCTGCAACCAAATCCCCAGCAAAGTGATATTTTACTGGATATCAGTAGAATTTGCCTGTTTTGTTTAAAAAAAGAGAGAAATCCTGACTTGTCCTTGGCGGTAAATCCTTTCCTCCCTCCTCCTGCCCGGCAAGCCCGCCTGGCTGCTGATGTCCTCATTAATATGTCATCCTGCACAGGAACGAGATGGCATCTCCGTTTCAGAGGCAAGGTAAACCTATCATGTTGTCATCCTGGGTGATCTTCTCATAATTTGATATCCCAATCAGCTCCAATCTGGGTACTTTATAGCCCATATGTGCCCGGTTCTGCTGCGGCAACTCTGATTTAATGTCGCAGACCCCGTTCTGCAATTCAAGAAAAACGACTTCACCTTAAAGAAAAAGAGAGGACGTCAAAACCGATCTGCTGTGCCCAGGGAAGGAAATGCTCGGTGAAAATCATCCTCTGTTGAATGTGCAGATATTCGGAGGTGGGGGAGGTGCTTTTAGGTCCCCTGTCTGTTTCCAGGAAATGTGATTGCAACCCAACTCAAGTCTTCCTTATCTCTAGCGGTATTTCAAAACTAGGGAGAACGTACTATTCTGACTTTGAAGCATACGTCTCAAGAATAATGAGGAGAACACAGTTAGCAGTAGTGTTTTGGTTTTAAGGTCCTCTGACAACCTAACTCAATTAGCTTACTGAGGCCAAGGAGATAATTAGTTGAGCATGAGGTTGGTTGCTTCTATGCAAGAAAAAAACAGAACCCTCTGGGATCTGAATGTGGATATAATTCCTGTAATTTATTCACTCCAATTAACCATTACCCGTTCTGTTTTGTGCATGGCAAATGAGACCTTGAATTCACTGTGGGAGCTATAAGAAAAGAGGGAAAGTCAGTGAGAGATTCCCTTATGACCTAAGCAGCTACCAGCACTTCCCCTGAACATGGGGACCATTTTCTCATTTGTTATTGGTGTCTGATTTGAAACATAGCTGTAGGAAACAGTCTTCTGCTTGTACGATAAACGGAGCAGAACATGAGTTCTACTATATATTTTTTTCTTAAAATTTCTACTCCATGATCCATCACAGGTCATAGTTTTGTGTCATTACTATAGACCCATAATGACGTGCACACAGATGGTAAACCCTTAGATGTGCAGACCACTAAGGACGCTTAGAGACCATCCAGTGACGTTATCAATCTTCCACGTCATGTGGATGTGTTTCTGCTTGATTCCTGGATGTGTCTGGCACACCGAAGGAACATGTGGACCAGAAAAGGGTCCTCACAAAGAAACGGACTTAATGAGAAGAAGTATGGTCGGATCATAAATACTCCAATCATTGAAAATCTCTCTGCTGGACCATGTCTAAGACTCATGTGTCCATAGGTCTTGCATCCAGGGAGTGATGAATGAGTCTCAGAGGACTCTAGGGTGGGAGCGGGGCACAAAAGGGGCACTTCCTTGCAAAATACATAAGGAGTCCCTTGCATTAACAATCTATAAGACTCGAGTGTTTCTACTGATCCCTTATGGTATTCGTACTGATAAGATGTAGCTCAGAATGCAACTCTCATTTGTTGGACTATACTGTTGTTTTGGCTAATGGAGGCTTCTGAAAAACTCAGTAGAATTTGGTTTGCTCCAAGGAAGCAGGTGTCAAGGGAGCTCCAGGCTGTGCTCAGAGACAGAGAGCCAGCACCCCAGAAGGTTCCACAAGCAATGCTATCCCATGGCTTTCTACGTGTAGAGGAGTCATGGCTATTCACAAAGGCTTGGTGCATGAGGACCCTTGAGGTATCTCCTCTGAACTGCACTGGACGTGGAAGAAAATGTAGGCACAAATAGAACTCCCACAAACAAGCTGTAGAACATAATTAAAGAAATGTCGTTTTATCCCTGATAATCCATTTTAAGATTATATTGCTGGTGCCCAGGAGACCCAAATGCCACGAACTGGAAGAATTCTTTCTGTGAACAAGACAGCTTTCTTGGTGGTAGAGAAGGAATGAGAAATCATCTCCTGATTTACAGGGGCACCGAGTGTCTCAGCCCTACACGATACCATATACTCGTGAGAGTTTCGGATATGTATTCAATAATTTGTCACAAGCGGGATTCCACATGTTCTAAAAATCTGGTTCTATGAGGAGACAAGCTAGAATTAAAGTTTCCACCTCAAGCCCATCGTTATTAATGGGCAGTAGACACTAACATGTATGTAGTGTGGGTCGTGTTCTTAATTCATACTACCCCCATTGGCCTAAAACTGAAATCCTCAAGGACAAATTCTGGGGACACCTGACAATATAAGAGAGTCAGAAACCAAGGACTTTGTAACTTTCATTACAACCTGGCCAACATATGGGATGCTCCTAAAACTCTACAAACTGTATCTGCAGGCTCAAGGGCTTCTTTGTAACGAAATAATCAGGTTTGTCCTCCATTAGAATCCAGCTGGGCTTGAGCAACAAAATAAACCCGCTAATTTAATTCATCTACTGAAAGCAAGGTCATGGTTGTACAGATTTGAATGACCTTTTTATTATTCATAATATAAGATGCACTATTTAGAGGGGGGGAAAGCCACGTAGGGGACAGAAGATTTATTTGTGCTAAAATAAGGCTCGCATTTTAGGACTGACCTTGAGTGACACGTGAATGCCAGTCTCTCCCATTCTGCACCAGTTCCTTGGTGTGACAGCCACTGGCAACCTCACTTTACAAACCCTACCTGTCCTTTCTCTGTCACATCAAAAGTAGGATTTCTTCATAGTGCTGACATGCTTCTGAAAAACAAACACAGAAGATCCTAACGGATCAGGGAGGAGGAGGTGGGAGTTGATCGTTCACACGAAGAGATGGGACAGCATTTCGTTACCTGGGACCTTGTGCTAAGTGAAATAGAAAGCTGTTCCTGGTTTCTTTCCTTTTTTTGTTTTTTATTCCCCGCTATCAGGGTTTTCCTGGGTGAGCTTATTCCCACGTCTGTCGGGTGTGAAGACGGAATGCAGGAGGTGACTTCCATCTGCTGTTTCTTAGCAGTATTTGCGTATTCTCCCTAACTGGCTGATAGGGGATACTGGGAAGCAACTCGCACAGACACTGAGAGGAACACGTTACTCAGAGTCTAGGACATCCTTCTGGTTTTGCAAATGTCGTGTAATTTACACCAGTTAAGCACCCTATGGTGGGGAGGCATTGCGACTAGATCAGAAATGCACTGGGAAGAGCCATGCAGAGGAAGTCTGTGGCAGACCTGGGAGCTGCTTCTGACTAAGAGTGTGCCGAAAGGCAAAGAGGCACCCCCCATAGCTTATGGTATATGGGACTTGTCTCCATGTCTGGGGGAGACATTCTCCCACTGGCTTTGACCGGTGGGCCACCATAGTGCGAGGTGCCGATGCAGACACCTGTGGGACCTCCCCGCGGGACACGTGTTGGCCTCCAGAGCGGCCCCAAGGACAGCCAGCAAAAAAGAAAAAGAAAAGAATGTGGATGTCATTCCTACAACCTCAATGAGCCGAATTTTGCCCACAACCGCATGAGTTTGGAAGGAAGCCCTGAAATCCAGAAAAAAAAAAAAGGAAAACTCAGCCTAGGTGACAGCAGTCTTGTAGCTTGGTGAAACCCAGACCACAGAAGTCAGACAACCCTGTCCAGACACATAATTCACATACAACAAGTGCTTAATAAATGCACGTGGTTTGGGAAAACTTGCTAAGTATGTCTTATTTTGTGAAGCAGCATAGCTAACCAGAAGTCTTAAGAAGTAAGTTGGCAGGAGATAACGGAAGATACCCCAAATACCTCATCTTTTCAGAAATTCAATCATGGTGCCAAATCTATTAGGGTTTAGTCTTAAAGCTCGAAAACCAAGAGGGAAAGCAGCGTCCCGCAGTGGAGTTACAACACAGAAATGCCCGTGCGTGGTTTTTTTTCTTTTTTCTCTTTCTATTTTCCTTTCCCACCACCAGTGAGAAATATAATTACACAGAGCAGAAAATGCATGTAAGCAAACTTATGCTGGAAACAAGGTATAATTAGAAGGCTCCTTGCTGAGCAGATCGGGACATCTCGCTCTGCAGTGATATGAGGGTGCCGCCATCTCTGGCCATGGCATCCTGGGACGGTCACCAGCCTCCGTGTCTCCCACTCTTAGGACGATCTCTCTCTCCTGGGCAATGTTTCGGGTGTTTGCTGACAGTCTTCACCCTGGTGTTCTCCCCTTCCTAGGATTCCATCGCTGACACCCCTTAATGGTGGGTTAAGTGACGTTGACACAGGGTAAGTTAAGGTTTCATTTACCTTACAAACCTGATCGGTCTGAGATGAATTTGCACATGGATCCTCTGACCCCCGTAGGTCTTGATGTTACACTGCGTGAGTCGCCATCCGCTTGCTTCTTGTCTTCTGCCTAAACCCTTTCAAAAGCACCTCACGATGTCCCCCATCCTGCTTACACAGAACAGGTGAACGGGAAACCTGGAGCTGTGACACGGTACACAGTCCGCTTAGCGCTGCAGAAGTGGTGAGTAGGTGGGCCAAAAACCCACTGAGGTCTGTCTTATGACAAAGCCCCTGCCTGAGGTCTACGGAGTCTGCTGTCCCCAAATCCCTTCACCATCGAGGTGTGCGCTTGTGCTCACATAGGGGTGCCTGCCCAGAGACCACGGTGCCCTTCACCCAAGTCTAACCTCTTTAGATATGTAGGTTGCACTGACGAGAAGCCGTACACACCCATCTTCTCCCCTGTTGTAGGGCAGACATGATGCACTCACCCACTAGCCATGCTCCAGGAGCTCCCGAGGACCTGCCTTTCCGCCCATACAAACCTCCCCCTTCCCCGTCCAGCCAGGTGTCCTTGGGGAGCAACAGCGCAGGTAACACAAAAGCTCACAGTCATATTCTTCTTTATGAAAAGAATCATTTTCTAGTACATACAATGCTACAGGGAACGCACCCGGTGTGTTACATAAACTGCCATATTTAATTTTCATAACAACACAAGGAGGTAGGTGTGTGTTTATCCTTATTTTAAACATGTGTCCGTTGAGGCTCACTGATAAAATTTCAGGGACTCCTACACCACGTAGCTGCTGCATCAGGATAGCTGCTGCATCAGTCGGTTCTCCAGGGAAACAGAACCAATAAGATAGGCAGAGATGCATATGCCACGCAGCTTTACCACCCTCCTCGGTATTTATCCGAAGGAGCTGAAAACTTATATCCACGCAGAAACCTACACGTGGGTGTTGATAACAGCTTTATTTATCATCGCCAAAACCAGGATGGCCTTCGGGACATGATGGATCCATGAACTGGGGTCCCTGCAGACACTGGAATGTTATTCAGGGCTAAAAAGAAATCAGCTATCGAGCCATGAAAGACACAGGGGAACCTTGAAAGCATATGGTAAATCAAAGAAGTCAGTCTGATGTGGCTGTCTACTGTAGGATTCCAGCTCTATGAAATTCTGGAAGAGGCAGAACCATGCAGAAGGTAAAATGGTCAGTGTTGCCAAGGACTGGGGGGGCGCAGGGATGCATGCAAGGACCACAGAGGATGTTTAGGGCAGTGAAACTTTTCTCTGCAACACTGTTAGGAGGGACACGTGTTATTATATACACTTGTATATAAATTTAGGGACATTAGGGACACATGTCATTATATACATTTGTCCAAACCCGTAGAATGGACCAAACGTAGAGTGACTCGAATGTAAACTGTGGACTCTGGGGGGTGAGGACGTGTCCACATAGATGCGTCAGTTTTAACGACTATTATGGTGGGGGTGCTGATAATATGGGAGGTCTGGAGGGGACAGGGGCATGTGGGAACTTTCTGTACCTTCCCTCAATTTGCTGTGAACTTAAAACTGCTCTTAAGAAATAATATATTAACCAAAAAAAAAAAAAAAAAGAAGCACACCATGAAATAGTTTTATTCACATTCCCCACATCCGCCAGCTTTGGACAGGGCACCCCCAACGCCCCCCAGCCTTGGACCATCCCAGCGCTTAGCATAATGCCCACCCAAAAGCCCTACTGACTCCACTTCCCCAGAGAGCCCCTGGGATTCAGCAGGCCGCACTGCAGGTTAATTCTCAGCCATCAGAAGCACAGCCTTCTCGGAATACCAAGTAGGTCTCCGGTGACAAAACTGAGTGAAGTGTCAAAAGTTTTGAAATTAAGAAACCCGTGACCTCCACGGATGTGCAATCGAAGAGAAAATTGCATGTGTGAAATACATAATAATGCTGAGGAAAAGGCAAGGCTGTGCTGCTGAAGGTCAGGCAACAAAGAGGTGGTGGGTTAATGATGGAGCTGATAGCTCTTTAGCAAAGACCTGGCTCGGATTTTCCCTGAGAGTTCCATTTTCATTTCGGATACGGACCTCAGCCATTCACGTCCTGGTTAGGAGAACACAAATTGCATCGAACCTCAGACGCGCGTCCCGCTTCACGGGGTTTTAACTTTCTGTAACCACGCATTGATGGGCTGGGCCATGTCACAGCATCGTAGCAGTTCGGGGTCTGCAGAGATGTAACACATTTAGATGGTAAATTTGTTTTCTGGCCATTTTCACTGAAGAGGCATGAAAGTACATTCCGAAGCAGATTTTAAATCCGTCTGGGGGGAGCAGGTGCACCCTTCACGATGAACAAGGCATTCTTCCCCCGTGCGAACGCTGCATTAATGTTATTAATGTGGAAATAGCACGGTTCCCTTTGTTGTCCAGGGTAGTTAAAGGTAAAGGAGCATTCGTCAACATCTTATCAAGAATTGGCCCAGAAAATAAGATGTAGCTTTCTGCCCACAAAAGCATTTTAGCCTTGTAGCTACGACTGGCGTATTGCCTGTTGTACGTCCCATCGTGGTTCTGAATTCTATTTGTTTTTCTTTCAATGTTTTTTTCTCCATGACAGATCACTCTAACTACATCTCTAAATGTGCTTAAGAACTGGAGTTAATGATACAGTACCTGGGTATATTGGTAGTGAGGAATTTACCTTACCTACAGAGAGGTCACTGGTCACATGTGGGAAGAGGTAACACCATCCGTGACTCCGTAGGGACAGGGCAATGGAACTTCTGCAATTGGAAGCTTTCTGGACCCTGCCCCATGTCCCACTTCACTTGACTGATCTGAATCCGTGTCCTTTCTCTCCAATGAACCGTCGCCCTGAGTACATTAGCTTTCAGACAGTGTCATGAGTTCTCCTACACCACTGAGGGTGGGTTTTTTTTTTTTACCAATTTATTTTATTTTAGTATCATTAACCTACAATTACATGGGCAATATTGTGATGAT
>JAQQAC010016209.1:1765432-1805235 GCA_029783875.1 Phataginus tricuspis | reverse complement strand
CGGCTCCGTACCTTACCCGCTTTGCCGGGACTCCCGCCGGAGTGCTGGGGTGCAGGGGCGCTCTGGTCTCGCTGGATCGTGTTTCTGTCCCACCTCGCCGGGTGCCGAGTCCTCTGTCCGGAGTGTCTGGCCGCCGGAGCTCTGGGGGGGGGGAGCGCTCAGTCCCCCCGGGTCGCCGCCACGTGTCCCGTCCGCCTCACCGTCTGCCAAGTTCTCACAGGTGTAGTTGTACGCTGGCACTTTCCTGTGTGTTCTGGTCTCTCTTTTAGGGATAGTTGTATTTGCTGTATTTTCGTGGATAAATATAATGTTGGGAGGAATTTTTCTGCTGGTCCGTTCACGACACCATATTCCCGGAACTCCACTGAGGGTGGTTTTAACAATCCCCTGGAAGTTGCCATTACTGGGAGAACAAAGGGACAGCTTTTTTGTGGGGCATGTGGCCTTTCACACCTCTCTCCATTTCCAAAGGAAATTGGGTTAGGAGATGGGATTATGTTGATCTTCAGCAGAGTTACACACCCTACGAGTGTGTGTGTTGAACATCAAACACCCTCCCTAAATAACAATCAAGAGTTGTAGGAGTTCCACGGGTCACACGGCAAGGCAGTATGGACCTCCACACACGTAGGCCATATGGTTTGAAGTGATATTATTTCCCATTCCCAGAAGAACCTACGGTTAGGAGTCTTGTAAGAAGGCACAAATAAGCATGAGAGCCCATGCGGGTAAGTCCATTCACTAATGCACCTGTCTGATGGTTTTGTTAATATAAAAACATACGTTTGCATATGGGTATGTGAAGTAGACATGGTGCATACACCTTTCTCCTACAAAACCTGGTATGCATGCACATGGCCCTCCTGTGATGTACCTTTTCCTCTTCACGCTCAATAATATAACGTGTAGCCCATCCCATCCCAATGTCCTGATTTCTATTTTGCTTCCATAGTATTTCACTTCTCTGTGTATCATACTCTGCTGAACAAGTGCCTTATTGAGGGGTATTGGGAACACTACAGATAACACAGCCGTGAATAATGCTGCACAAAGATATACTGTTTATACCTGTGAATGTTTGGGCTGGATGTATAAGTGTAGGATTGCTGGGTCAGAGCTTAACTGGATGTGGGTATCACCTGCCTAGCCCTCCTTTACGTTCCCTCCACTAAGGATGGTCCAATTTTGCATTTCTCCACAACCTGGTCAAGAGTTTACTGCCAAACTTTTGAAATGTTGCCATGTATTTAGATGTGGTATTTGGCTACGATGTCAATGTGTGACTCCCTTGCAAAAAGGGAGTGAGGTATATTTTCAAGTATTTAAAGCCATTTCCATTTCTTCCTTTGAGGGCCATCTGTTTTGGTCCTCTGCCCATTTCTGTAACGAGTTTTGGTTTTTTCAGAAAAATCTTGATTGCCATAGAGGTAGCCCTTTGTGTGTGATACGCGCTTGCAGGTATCTTCATAGTTTTATGTGTAAACGCTGCTTGTAACAGGTTTAGCTGTGCAAGCGTTTTATGCTTCTGTGCTGTGACTTCACCAGTGTTTAATTTTATTGTTTCAGGAATTCAAGCAATAGGAGTTGCTTTTTGCTCTTGTTTTGTTTCTACTTCTACTACATAACTCCCCGCGTGTTTTTATACGTGTTTCTTTGAAACACTTTTATTTAATGGGGTATCTGATTTGCTATGCATCCGATTTTACCTTTTCATCTAGTTCTCAAATGTCCAACCAGTTGTCCCAACAACGTCTCCTAAAATGTCCCTTCGTCCCGGTGGGTGGTGATGACACGTTCACCCAATACCCTATTTTCATATGCTCTTGGCTGTTATTTTGGGATTTCTATTGTGTTCTGTCTGAAACCAACCCCACAATCCGAGTTACAGACATGCCACCATGTTTTCATATTTAGCAGGTCTAACTTCGGGCAGGCATTGGTCATTTTGATCATTATGTTTACACTCTCTTCAGTGCACTTTTTTTTTCTTTAATATTCACTTTAGAATCATTTTGCATCGGTGCATAAACCTTCATGCGATTATTTTTAGGGGGGAGGCACTGACTTCCTCCAGGAACTTGTTCTTCCTGACTGTTGACAGAGATCCTTACATGTAGGAGCCAGCAGGGCTGCTCGGAGCCTTCCCACAGCTGGAGTGGCTCAGAGTTCTCTTTCTGTCACGTCTGTCTCATTCTAACCAGAGAGTTCTCTATTATTAAAGGCTCAAGAAATTACAGGGGGCCCACCCAGTTTCCCTATTTTAAGGTGCCTGACCCTAATGGCGAGTCCGTCAGGCCATGTGATGGGCATATTCACAGGCCCTGGGTGTGGACACTTTCAGGCGGACGTGAAGCTGCCTCCTGTACAAAGCAGCATTCAATTTTTATTAAGACTCTGAAAGTCTTAATAAATAAGGTGTCTTTCTATAAATAAGACATGTATTTTCTATATGTCTATAATTGTAAAAATAAGATGTCTTTGTATAAATAAACATGTTTGTGTACATAGGGAAACACCTTTCCCTTCCTTGAAACTCTCTTCACAGCCTATTCGATCGCATCTTTTCATCCGTCAGTGTTTAAATACTGACCCAGCGGTATGGAAAGTAGTGAGAGGAATGAAAAGCAATTTAACACACACTATGCCTAGGAAAAAAAAATTCTGGTTTAGATTAAAGCAAGTAATGGGTTCACCCATTTACGGATGGAGAAATTAGTACTTTAAGCGTTTAGATGACCTACTGTGGGACTCAGATCAGTAAAGTGGCATTTGGTACGATGCATCCCAACTTTAGATCAATGTGTGTGATTAAAATCAATCTAGACATGTTACATAGATATACAGTGTCTGTTTAACAGTATATGTAATTAAGTATTAAAATTAATTACATAGACTAATAAACACTGAATATCACACACAAGTAGGATATTTATGAAGAGTAATGAAGACTAACTCCTCTCTCCTATGCAGAGAAAGCGCATTACCTTGCAAAACTTTGGGAAAAATATTACAATTATTGGGTCGATCATAAAACTATCAATAAAATGCAAGCTGGACAGCTGATGTGATCACGCTTTCCCTCTGGTATGTAATAATACTCAGCTTAGAGTCTGATTTTGATCCAAAATAAAAACATCATGGTAATCCTTCTGGATGACAGAGTAAAATCTTAATGCCAAGCGCCGCCCCCCCAACCCAAAAATGTCAGGTCTGAAATACATCAATGATATTCACGGGTGAAATGGCATCACAAATATTCTTTCATTTATGCAGAACAGAATTAAATAGCGTGGATTTGTCTATATATGTGCCCACTTGGATTCATAGGGCTAAAAGAGTGTAAATGATTATGTTAGAATATGTCCCATCATTATGTAAACACTGTGAATGGAATTAAAGTTCTCACATGCTATGAAGATGTGTAATATTATATCTGGATGTTTATGTTCTGCTGTATTTTGCAATGCATCCCATGAAACAATATCGATCCCCATCTTGAGGTATACCTGGATATTGAACATTTTTATTTGAAACCCTACTCACAATTAGAGTAATACTGTGAGTGTTGAAAATCCAGACTATACCCTCTCATAATAAAAAAGAAAATAAATCCAGTGCAAACCTTTGGGAGAGGGGCATTTCATTTTATCTAACTCTTCCTGTCTAACGATTAGAGGCATGGGTGATCCCTTTTTACAGAGTAGGTACCTATGTGTTTTTACTCCAGTGTTATTGAGATACAGCTGACATGTAACATTGTATCGAGTGTAAGGTACATAGTGTAAAGATCTGATACATGTATATATTGCAAAAGGATGCGCAGAATATGGTTAGCTAAGGATTCCACCATCTCCCGCAGCTATCTTTTTTTATGAGAACATTTAAGATCCATTCTCTTAGCAACTTCCAAGCATGTAACGCTCTATTAGTGTACCATATAGAGCATGAAATCGTCACCACGCTGTGCGTTAGCCTCCCAGAGTGTGTCACCTTAGAACTGGAAGTTTCTGTTGGTGTTGGGGACTCCATGGTCCCCTAAATTACACTTTCAATCCCTCTGCTCTATGGGGACACCCAGGTCAGTTCCCCAAGCATTTGAGACTTTTCCAGTTTGGGAATCTCAACATCCTGATTTCCCTCCTGTGGAACGCCAAGTTCCCTGTGGGTTTGATGCTCTACAAAACATACGTGGTGAATTTGTGGGGAAAAGGAGTTCATAAGCCATAGCAAACCAGTAAAAAATGATAATTTGGGGGATGAGGCATTTTCACGAACCCTTTATGTCTGACTGAAGAATTTAAATTTTCCATAGACAGCATGGAATGGTTCTTACCAACCCTTTTAAAATATATGGAAATGTTTTATTTAATTTTTCTTTGCCTCGCCTGCATCATTATCTTTTTAGAATTATAGAGGGCAATTTTCCTTTGTACACATCGCTTACTGGTACACTACCTCGTTTTTTACTTTTTAGGGACTTTACCGTTTTGATTAGACACAGTAATTACTCACTTCTTATTGATCAACATACAGAATTATGTCATAGAACAAGGCAACCTGTTAGTAACTGGCTGTCTTTCTGATGAAAGAACATTTTCCTGAGATCTATGAATATTGCATTTGTGTTTCCAAGGTCTGTGCCAATTTTCATCATGTTCTGTCTAATTAAGAAAGCCGGTGTAAACTTTGGCTCATAAAAACACATTGCTCTATTAAATGCTCATCAACTTTAATTAATTTTCATCAAGAATCTAAAAGGAAGTAAATGGCTAGGAATTTAAAAATTGCTTAGTAATGATCCACATTCCCCCACCCCCCAAAATTTGCACTTGAAGAATGCAATGGAAGCCTAAAGGGAAAATAAATAAAATAAATAAGTTTTATCTTCACCATGAACTTAAGAAGAAATACCTATTTCTGGTTACCTATCCAAATGTTTTCCACAGTTTGTTAAAGAGTCCCTGTAGAACAGACCTTCAAACTGTACGTGTGAACCTGTCACTTTTTCTAGAGAAATTGGAATATGTGTGTATGGCTCATGGGGACATAAAATTGTGTGGCTACTGGACCTCAAAAAATCAAAACCAGGATGGCCATACCATCTACCTTCGGAATATAAACCCAAAAAGAATGAAAAGCTAGGTGTCGAAGTGAAATTTGCGCATCATGTTCCTAAAAGCTTGGTTCACAATATCTTAAAGGTGGAAAAACTGAAATGCCCAGGGTGGATGAATGGATAAACTAAATACAGTCTGCACAGAGGACTATTATTCAGCCCTGAAAAGGAACGATACAAAGATGACCTTGAGGATATTATGCTGCATGAAATAAGGCATTCATACAAAAACAAATACTAGGATCCCACTAATATGAGGTCTCGGGGGCACTCGCTTTTGTAGACACAGAAAGTAGATGTGGGGGCCAGGGGCTGGGGGCAGAACATGGGGACAGTTTCAGCTTCGGAAGACAGAAAGGTTTCTGGGGAGGTGAACAAAAATGCAAATGTATTTCCCATTACTTCACTGTACGCTTAAACATGGTGAGGACATTTTCTAAAACTGCAGTTAAACATCAAAAGATTTAAAAAAATAGAAAATCAACAAAAACGATTAAAAAAATAGTTATATACAAACACAATACAAGTAATAACTAGCAAAATAATATTTAATGTGACATGTAGAGAAACCAGAAAATTAAAAAACTATAAAATAAAGAAATCCATCAAGATACCTGTATTAAAATGTTGAATGATGACGGCATCCGTATTACTAATTTTTTTCTGGCTGCTTTTGGCTCCTAAAGGATTAGCACCTCCCCTGGACTCCAGCAGCCGGTTGGTTTAATCCTAGATCAGTGGTTTTCGAGTGGGGGCAGTTTGCCCCCCTGGGTACATTCCACAATGTCCGAGGACACTTTTGGTCGTGAGAGGGACTCTGCTGGCTTCTGGGGAGTGGAGACGTGGGCGGCTGTCCTGTATCCTGCAGTTCCCGTGACACCCTACCCCAGAGAGTCACCCCGCCTTGTTGAGGCCGAGAACCCTATTCTGGCTGGTCCAGAATTCATTTCTCCATCAGCCTCTTCAGCCAGCATGACATCTCTGTCCCGTTCTCTCTCTGCCTCATTTATTTGCAGACCCCGTGCCTGTCATGTGCTCTGCGTGGACCCCAGGAGGTGGTGGTGGGGTCCTGAATGCTCATGACCAAATTCAAGTCAATACTCATGAAACAACGTGCCAGGTGCCCCTGAGTCAAACCTCCAGCCAACACATAGTCTCCGGGAAGACAGTCCTCACCCAGCACATTCACACGACCCCTGTTTTGAAAAAAAATATGTCTTGCCGGCTAATATGTGTTCTTGATAAACATCCAGCAGATGCGAAGCAAGAAAGGACATCTAGTCCATCCTCTCAAGCTGTTCACTGCAGTGAGGTACGGTGGTAAACCTTTAAAAGACGGACCAATGATGAAGGTACATCCCCGGACAATGGTGATACCAACTCCTTCATACTTTCCTGTTTCAATAGCACCATTTCAGCGGCTTAGAAATGAGTAGCTTAAATGTTAATGGTATTTATGGTAAAGTTTCAGTTTGAACGTAAAAACATTTCACCTTGAATCTGAAGTCCCCCTTCACGGGCAGATACACGCACAGAGCATTGTGTACGCACAAACTCTCTGCCTCAGAAAGCAGGGCTCCGTGAAAGCAGAGAAAGATGTTCATCCCGAGACCCCGAGTTTCCATCACTCCCGTCAGTGACACCATGCAGTTCTATTAGTGTCCATTTCTAGTCCAAGACGGGAAAAGATAGACCTTCCCAAAGTACGTGCGTCCATCAGTAACCACGGAAGTTCCTGTGTCATCCCCAGAAAGGTGAAATGCCATGTTTGCCATTTTTAAACATAGCCCATAAACTTATCATCCCATGTTAAGTCCCTGGCTACCACTTTTACTTTTTTAAACTGGGATTTCAACAGAAAATACCTTTTCTCCAGGAGAAACTAAATGAATGAATGGAGCGGTTTAAGAAGTTCTTGGCTTCTTAGATACCTGAGTAATTTGCAATAAAAATCCATTATGCAGTGGACAATAAAAAAAGTTCAGTTGTATTTACAGTGCAAAAAAAAAATTAATAAAATGGAAGGAAATTTTAAAATTTAATTAATTGGGTTTATATTTGGCTATAATTTTAAACCACAACAATCCAGTCAGGGAATAGTTAATCGTGGGGTCCTTCATGGTGGACATACTGTGATTTATTTACATGGCTAATTTCTCAGAAGGGACACAGAACAAGATAAGACTCTCAACCTTGTCTTGCAAGTGTTTATGCAATCATTGCTGCCTCGGCATTACTGTAAATCACAGAGTCCTGAGGAAAATGTGGTGATAACACCTGAAGCTCCTTAAAATGGACTTTGCGTGGATGCACACTTGACCTTCCCCCCCGCACACACAGGCTCATCCCAGAAGTTAGGAAGTTGGATTTATAACCTCAGCGTTGGAAACCTCATTCACACCCCATCTTGCTGAATGGGAAACTTGTTGAATCCCTTACCTTCCAGCAGAAAGCTCTGTTTAAGAGCCTTGGGGCTTGAGAGCACTTTGGTTCCAAACCCCTCGCTTTGATGATTTCTTCCCCAACTTGAGTGTGTCCACCGGCCTGATCTGAATTAAACAAGAGCATGATAATAATGGTTATAATTATAGTCATTTGACCACGGAGAGCACGTTGCGGCCTCTACATCACTTACTTTATCCACCTTTGAGCGTCCCAGGAAATGGGGAGGAGGACATTTGCACACTCAATCTGTAGATGGGGAAACTGCGACAGAAAGGAAGCGCCTGACGTTGCACACTCACACGATGGTGTCGGGGAAATAGAGGATGGAAAGACACACCTTTTTCATCTAACTATCGCATCCTTGTATGTCTTGGCCTTAACCATTCACTCCACCTTCTGGAATCTTCCCTCGTTGCAAGGAACACATTCAGTCCTGCATTCTCCAAGTATCCCCATTGCATTTATCTGCCTGAACAGAATCCGATTTCTCCCCGGCTTCCTTAACTCAGCCAAGCCTCCTTGCTTGTCATCTGTATTTTGACCGGGTCAGTGTGAGACGTGATGCACGAGGACTCGTTTCTGGAGCTGCCCCTCCAAGTATGGTCCTGCCTGTGAAAGGTCTTCCACGTTAGAACAGGGGAAGAGCAGAAAAGGAGAAGATACAGACATCCTCTGGTCGTGAGGTTCTGTGTTCTTAGCCTGGTGGCTGTGGTTCTCGCAAAGTAATTAACGTTTGCTCATCAGGAAGACGTGATTTAACTGAGGATATCAAAATAGGTCACCTTGCGGAGACAGAGCGGAGACAGGAGGGATGCAGCCACACGCCCAGGGCCCCCCTGGAGTCCCCAAAGCTGAAAGAGGCAGGAAGGAGCCTCCCTTGGGGTTTCCAGAGAAAGTACCAGTCGACTCACACCTCGAGTTTGGACTTCTGGCCTCCAGAACTCTGAGGGCACACATTTCTGTTGTTTTAACAAATTTATGGCAATCTGTTACAGCACCTTAGGAAAGTAATATAGGCAATAAATAAAAAAAAATCCTGGGCAATAGGGTTGAGGTTGGAGGGTCTGAATTTATACTGACAATAAAGCACACGGTTGTTCGTATGCTCGTGCATTGTCCCCAAACGTGGAGAAACCTGTGACGGGCACAGACAAAGCGTTCTCATGTAGGGGACTTGGGAGATGTATGGGAAAGAAAAATCAAGGAGAGAAAGATGTTGAGAATCAGGAACAGAGATGAATAACTGAACTGTCTGCGTGAGCACGCAGGGCGTGGCAGTGGAGTGATGCAGAGATTGGTAACTGGGGAAACCGTGTAGGAGTCAGGAGTCTGGATGCATAAATGTTTTTAGGGTTCCAGACAGGGACAGTTTCAGGAGATGATATATCCGGTTGTGGTGGCCGGTAGCTATGTGGGTCAGCGACGAAGGTCGCTGAGACGTGTGGCCAATCTGAAGGAACTGGGGACCCTCTCAATAAGGTGTAGGTCATTTCCATAGACATGAACACGGTTGAGGGACATTTGAGGCTGAAGGTCAACAGAAGGAGAGCCAGGGGTCCCATACCCCTAATGCTTCCGTTATAACATAAACGCACACATAGACAAAGGTGAGCAACGTGCTCTGAAGAACGCCAGCCACAGGGATGTAGACGGGATTCATCCCCCCTCATCTTGTCAGCAGGAGGAACAGGGCTCGGGTAGGAGATGGTGCTTGCATTTTCAGAAAGCTTTTAAGGAGCTCTGAACTGCAAAACTCGAAAGTCAGCATTTCCATATTGACCTATGGACAAGGTGTAAAAATGTGAATATCTCACAGGTATTAAAAGGTCCTTTGTGAGAAATACAAACTTTAAATTCATCCCCTTCTTCTACCGACTGTGACTGTTCGCCTTTGAAAATGTTTTGAAGTGACACCCAAAATTGGTAAAAGATCGTCAAATGAGACATCTCTTCTCTATTTACTTGGAAAATCTTTCAAAAGTTTGCAGTTGTGCCAAACCGTTTTCCTTGGAGCTATTTCCTCCCAAATGGTCATTTTTACTCCTTAAGGAAACAAAAATTCTTTTTTCATTTTCTAAGGAATAATAACTACATTATCTTCTGTTTGCATTGCAGGAAAATTGCAACCACTTTAAAGTGTTCTCTTCTCAGTGCTGGACCACCACCATCTCCATCTAATTCCAACCCATTTTTTTCATCAGTCGAGTCTCTTTTGATAGCATACACTCGGCTACGAATTTGTCACATCGTAAAATTGCATTCCATCAACATCGAGAAACGAAAGCAGGCCTTAAATCTCTTCCACAAAGACATGGAAGAGAAGTGTTAATATTTCGTCCCCTTTTTCTCCCCTTCCCTATTTGCAGCCAGCTCTTTTGTGGAAGCCAGAAGGCTTGCTATACCAATGTCATTCAGACGACAGGGGGCACCAAGGCCCTTCTGGGCTGAAGGAGGCTCTATTATTTAATACCGGTCTAAGATAATCTTTTCCACTGCCATTTCTAGGGAGAATCCTCAAAGCCAAGGCTGAAAAGAACCAGACGCCAGCCTTCATTCACCGAGGAGCATTGTCCGTTAAGTGAATTTTTCTTCATGCGAGGGTACCCCTGATCGCGAGCCTCTGATAACACAATACCACAAACGCTGTCTTGCTGAGAATTTTCAAAGACCGTCTGTCCCCGTCAATACAAAGCCCTAGAATCCATGCAGAAAAAAAAAAAAGAGAGAAGAAACCTTGCATAAAAAATCACCTATGAAATGATGCCTTGGAGTTGTGTTGCCCATGTCAAAAAAAAAAAAAGACTTTCGGGGGAAATAAAACTATGGTCAATGTGATCATATTTGTTCATGATTCCGTTTCAAGCCATTCCAAAAGGTTTCCCACCAATTCAAGCAGATAGGACCGAGGGCGTCATTATCCAGACAAGGTTAGTGTCTGGGCCCCAGGACGGTTAGGAAATTCACCATAAAAGAAGCCATCGTGATACAAAAGAGGACCACCAGTACAGTGTGGCAAAAGGAACTCAGATGGGGCATGTCCAAGGAATATCTCTGATGAAAAGTTTGAGAGAACATTCTAGAGGGAGGCAGATATTTTTCTTTCTAGGAAAGAACAGCCAGCATGACCATAGACCTAGAAGCAAGAGGGAAACATATTATGAGAGCTTAGTGTGTTTGGAGCAAGGAGGAACAGTCAATCATGCAACCATGCAGACAGATAACCAAGGTCCACTCCACAAAAGCTATCCGGGGACCCTGTAAAACAGTGTGAATCATTCAGATGGCCAGGCAGAGCTGCCAGTCTTGGGCTTGGGGCAGGTACACTACCACTGGACTCGTGAATTTTAGGAAAATGACCCTGGCTGCAGTTTGGAGTATTAATTACATGGTGTTGAGAAGGTGGACAGAACACTTAGGAAAGCTTTTCATGCATATATTTTTCTCCATGGCTCTTACCTTTTAGGAAAAAAGCCCAACTATTTAATGCTGATGTTAAATACTATATCAACTAGTCCCTTATAAAGGAAAAAGTCAGAGGTGGTGTGGGAATATTGTCCTATCCCATGAAGTGTGTATATGTCACAGTTAGTAAATTATCTCCGATTGCAATATTTTGCTATAGAAATATCCTCATAGCTTTGCAATTTCCCACATTCTGGGATCATTCTAAAGTCTGCTCTTTGTGAAAATAAGTAATTCACTAAGTATCAGTTGAATGGGTTGAACTGTGTCTGCCAAAAAGATATGTGCAAATCTTAATGTTCAGAACCTCCAAATGTGATCTTAGTTGGAAACAGAGTCTTTGCAGAGGTAATTCATGCAACCATTAGATGATTATTTTAACAGCTACTGGAAACATTTAAATCAAGTTGAGTGGGAAAGGATGAGGGGATCCAGTATCAGTGAGCTCAAAAGTTCTGGTTTTTAAATGTCAGGTTTTACAGAAATAGAAGAAAAACAAAACAGGTGACTTCCATAGTCTCCCAATACCCAACTCAGTTTATAGGCATCATTGTGTGCAGAACATAAAAGACATGTTGATATTTACTCTGTTCTTTAATGGCTCAGGTGGGGCTCCACAGATCATGGCACGGCAAGTTGAGAAATGGAAGTTTCCACCTTACCCTCCCAAACACCATGTCAGGGAAGTCATTCCATTGTACTGTTCTCTGTAAAACAAGGACGGTAGTTTGTAGAACTGGGTTTAGTGTCCAGGGGCCATTCACCAAGTCAGACTGGGTGTCTCCCTGGGTATAGAGCTGGTAACAATGGAGAGGTGCTAAACCCAGGGAATCAACATGCCTTGTGTTTCCATCAGGCAAAGCTTTAACTTCTCTGATATAGGAAAGCCACATTGGGGTTCATTTAAAAAACAACTTATACCTTAAGGAAATATACCTACACCCATGTTTATGTTTGTATTATCCACAAACACCAGAGAGTGGAAACAGTTGATATGTACATCAACAGATGAACAGATAAACAAAAGTTGGTGGGTGTGTCCACGTGGTGGAATATTACACAGCCCTGAAAAGGAATGCAGTTCTGGTGCAGGTTACAACATGGATGAACCTCAAAAACATGATGCTCTGTGAGGGAAGCCAGATACAAAAGACCACCTATACTCTGTTTACTTGAAATCCCCTGGATAGAAAAATCCATAAGAACAGATAGATCTTTGTTTACCATGGGCTGGGAGGAGGGGGGAAAGAGCCATGACTGCTTAATGGGGCCAGGGATGATAAAAATATTTGGGAACTAGCTAGAAACAGGGCTTACACAACAATCGCGAATGCACTCGGTGCCATCGAGTTGCTTATTTAAATGGTGCGTTCTATGTTATGTGAAGTCATCTCATGAAAAGCAAAAAGCATTAAAAAGGAAGACTTATCGCTAAACATTTCAAAGTGCACGGTATGAATCTCTAAAATTCCTTTCAGTTCCACATGTCCACAATGATATCCGGTCACACCATGATGCTAGCCAAGTAATTTAAAGTCACTTCAATTTCAAAGAAGCTGGTAAGGACAAATTCAGAATCTCAAGCCCCACCCCAACCGCATGGATGCACAATGTGCATTTTGACAAGGTCCCCAGGTGACAGTACACGCTTGACAGTTTGCGACATGATGGTCTATGTGGATTTGCTGTATAAGCTCTGGTAAGGGGCCCAGAAGAAAGCTACTCAGATCTAGAATTAATTCTACATCTTTTTTTTTTTTAATAATTAGTTTGCGTTCTAATCTAATTCCCTCCATACTGCCTTTCTCTCATTGTCTTACCACTTTTGAAAAGTGTAAACAGAAGGAAAAGCTACGTGCCTGAGACCCACAGAGAATGATTCCATTTGTAGTAAGTCAAAGGCACAAAAATCTGAACATGTAAAATGTGTTGATACATAGATGCAAGGTACTGCTCTCAATAAAGCAAGTCCATTCGAAAATGCAAAATTCAGTAGCATGCTTGACCCTGTGGGGAGATAGAAGTTAGTGACATGAGGACCAGATGCAGGGGGTGAAGAAATGAAGGCCATCTCTCAATGGAAGGGGCACCAAAGTCATATGGAGGCGGGTGGACCTATAGGGATGGCAGGAATATCAGCCACTTTTTCACTTTCTCCTTTGCTGAATAGTGGTTTGACTATCCCATATTCACACATTGAAGATGGTCTGCATTGGGCCAGACATACAAGCGGATATAAATACACTAAAGGTACGGACACAGATGACATAATGATATACATGATACAGATGTAGACAGAAATAGATCTAGACACAAATATATGGGTGGATAGAAATACAGATGGATAGATATTAATATCGATAGGTGATAGCCAGATAGATAAACGATAGATTGATCTCCCAAAGGATATGTAAATGTGTAGCCATGAATTAAGTTTTTTTTTTTCAAAGTAACTTCAAAGTTCGGTGATAGAAATTAGTGAAATTAATTAATTAGAGGAATTCCCAAACATGTTTAAAGCAAGCAATAAACATAAGAATGATCATTAATGAGATAGAAAGGAAGCATATCATAGGGGAAAAAAATCAATATATCCTCATAAATCTACAAGCAATTTTATCCTAATCATGCAGAAGTAATAAATGAAAACGTTCATGTCCACGGCTAGGCGGAAGGGTGAATTCCGCAGGAGCTCAGAGGCCAGGTCTGACGTGGCTGTTTAAATTGGAGAATTATCAGCTGCACGTTCTACTTAAAGCCATCGGCCTATATGGAATTATGCAGAGACTGGACAGAGGGAGGAAAGACCACCTCCTTCAAGTAAAAAGACAAACAGAAAACAGTTTGCTTTGCAAACAGAACTGTTCACAGGTCTCTTCGCTCCTACGGAAACTACTATAGTTGCAGTTGTTCTTTGAGATAAAACCTTTAGCAATCAGTATTTTTATTCGAGAAACAAAATCAGTCGGAAGATCACCTAAAAGGTTCCTTTAGCGCAGGTGAAATAATATTTTCAAGGCACCATTACACTGGAAGCCGATGAAGCAAGTGTGTCCCCTTCAGTTTGCAGATCACCATTTAAGCCCCATCAGCAGACCTTTATAACGTCAGCTGCAGCTCAAATGCATATTGTATAATTCACAGCTAACCCCAAAGCTAAAAAGGGAAAAGGGTGGCATACTTCAAACAAACAAGAATTGTGTCCGGAGAAAAAGCAATATTTAAGGTCCTAGGGAGGAAAAAAATCAAAATCCTCAAGTCTTGTGTTGTCAGAGAGGAAAGTGCTTTGGTCCCATTTCTCCCTGTCTTAAGATCAACAGGATGTCCAGCCCCCATTTCCATTTGAAAATGTTTCCCTCCTCAGACAGATGTAGGAATATTTTTCGATCATTTATCTTAAGTGACAAGCACTTCCCATATTTACTTTGGCCATCGAGAACCTTCATGTGCATATTAAACCTGCACAGGGAAAACAAAAATACACCTGGCAAAATACAAAAGCTTAAAATTCGCCAAGCAATGAAACCCAAATGAAATGCTCCCCAGCCAGGATATGGGGCCCGATGAGTTGGGATGGTGGTTGTCTCAGCATAAAAAAGAAATAAAAGCCATTTTTGCATTTCAGTCGCGCTGATTACCTTGTTTGTCTCCTGTCTCACTGTGGATTTTTTTTTTCAACCATCCTCCAGAATGTGATTGAATATTTCCAGGCCATCGTAAACCAGGGAGGATGCAGAGAAATCATCTTGACACGCCTTTGAGCAACTTGGTTAGCATTTTTGCACCCTGATGATCTCATATGCATGATAAATAGGCTAAAAAAATAGGAGAAGAAATAGGTTCTTCTGTAGCGTCTCCAGGGTCCTTTGCAGGCTTAACATAGTTTTAATAAAACATAAAACTTTGGGATGGACATCAGAAAGAGGAGTCAGAATATCTTTATATGATGCTTGAATTTATCATCCTAATTCTTGGAGATTTCTTTTTCATTTTGTGTTTTTTTTTAAATAATAATAAGGTGAGTTTTAATTGCATAGATACTGTAATTCTATGCTTTAGGTCAAAGGCTTTAAATCAAGATTACTTTTGCCACCCCTGTCTGCCCTGCAGGAGACGTTGGGTAACTTCCAGAAACAACTGATTCTCTGAGATCTACACTCTGTGGAGTGTTACTAGCATCCGGTGGGTAGAGCTCAGAGATGCCACAAATGCCCTACAATGGCTGGACAGCCGTCCCTTAAAAGAATTTTCCATCCCTAAGCCTCAGTAGTGCTGAGGTGGAGAAACTCTGGTGTACTGAAAGAAAATTAAAAACCTACCCTGAAAAAAATGTGAACAATTTAACTCCTGGTGACAGCCAGCTAGACCACCCCTTTGCTTAAAATGTTATATTGCCACTGTCCCCACTAATCTCTCAGTGGCTTGCAGGAGAACCATCCATTGAGCACACAGTAGAGATGTTGGTTTAAACTGATCTTGAAGAAAGTATTAAGCAGAAAATAAGTAGAAAACGTAAGAACAGGACACGAATCGTTATGGAACTAGTCTCGGCATCATGCGTGACTACAGAAATGGGAGCATTTACAAGGAGTGGCTCTTATTAACCTAAAAAACATTCATACAGAGTGAACCCAAAGAAACCCACAATGCTCAGTGGAAAGAAGTCACACAAAAAGGCCACAGAAGGTGTCATTCCATGTATCTGAAATGTCCAGAAACAAGCAAATCCATACAGACAGAAAGCAGATCGGAGGTCGGCAGGGGCTGGGGGAGGGGACGTGGTTAATGGGGGGGGAGGGGACGTGGTTAATGGGGACGGAGTCTCCTTTGGGCGGTGATGAAAACCTTCCAGAGTAGATAATGCTGGTGAGACTGTTCAAGATTGTGAATATAACTTGTTGCTTTGATATGTTCATATGTTCTATATACAATTATAGATATTTGATAGACTTATTACCAGAGTGTTAGCTGACGCCTCTAAGGCCCTGACTTGCACACTTGAACATGGTGGATGGAGATGGTTACTTTTATGTTATGTGTCTATTACCCCAATTAAAAAAAATTAAATGAATGGTGGTTGCCAGGGACTTGGAGTGGGGTTGGGGAAGGATGTTGGGGACATGCTGGTCAAAGGATATAAACTTTCAGTTAGAAGAAGAGGAAGTGGTGGAGAGCTAAGGTCCACATTGTGATTATAGTTACCAACACTGTCTTACATACTTCAAGCATGCTAGTTGCTAAGAGACTAGATCTTAAGTGTTTCCACCACAGAAAAGAAATGATAATTATGTGACACGATAGAGGCGTTGGCTAACACTGTGGTAATATGTGTATCAAATATCTAAAGTTGTGTTTGTACTAAATGAACGTATCAAAGCAACAAGCTATATGCCTTAAATTTGCACAATGCTCTATGTTGATTATATCTCAATAACAATTTTTAAAATCAAACTGTATGCACTTACAATTAAGTAAATGATAGGAAAAACAGAGAATAAACACACACACACACACACACACACACACACAGAGGCACAGATTCATACAGGTTTCCTCACAGGAAAAAAATGATGTGTTTCATCAGGAACACACAGAAAATGACATCATATGGTGAATAATATCTTGCTGCTATTTCACAAAAGATACACAAATATTTTTCAAATGTGCATTTCCACAGATTCGTCGAGGTCACAGCTCTGTATTCATCTTTACTGATTTTTAAATTTTTTGAATGATGGTAAAATATACGCAAAATAAAATTTGCCATTTGTTCCACACTTAAGTGTACGATTTGGTAGCGTCAATCCCATGGACAATCTTGTCCAACCGTCACCAGTTTCTATTCCTAAAATGTTCCTACATCCCAAACAGAAACGTAGAACCAGTAAGTAATAACTCCCCATGTCTCCTTGATGTCCAAATACTCCAGACATAAAAGGACAACAATTGTTTCATTCCACTTATACAAAATGTCTAGAATAGGCAACTTAATAGAAAATACATTGTTTTTTTTTAAGATACAGCTAAACATCTGTTTTGAAACGTACAGCATATGTGGCCAGCTCATAGCTAATGTTGGACATCTTATGATTTTTGTAGAATGAGATGATTCAAAACGGAGGAATAACATGTCAAATCAAATTCAATTCAAAATAGTGCATTTAAACCCACAGCCGTTACTTCTAAAGGAAACAGCACCTCAACATTTTATAAAAACCTCTAAAGTTTCTCACCATCTCCAAGTTGTAGCATCCAGATGAGAATCTTGCTTTTTCAGATTCTGGGTTTTCTGACATTGACCTAAGAAAATCTGGGCCGGTGGAAACACCATAAAAAAGTGTAAGCAAATATATGGGACTTGCACAAGGAGATCCTAAAAACACCATCAGTCTTAATGTCCAGAAATAAAGGCATTCAACATGGGGTGGTTAAGATAACTGTTAGATTTACGGAGGGAAGCGGGCTGGAGAAGCATCCCAAAACCTCCCTGCTCCTAAACTTGTATAATGTTCGTACCTGAGAGCTTCCCAGCCTTGCTGTTTAAGAAGACAGCTCAGAGTCCTGCCGGTCCACGTTTCTCCTTCCTGCCGGTGTAAATCATGAGGTACTTCATATCCTTAATTCTACACTTGGGGGCAGACATGTGCCCATCCAGGGTCACCCCACAGCCTTGCTCAAAGTCCTGGTCATCATCAGAAATGACACCCAACGGGGAGAACCCAGACAATGAGAGGACAGGTCAACACAGGCATGCGAGGGGGCAGACATGGGGGGCACAGCTCAAACCCTGTGCAAGAGCCGCTCGTTCCAACACTGGGCTCTGCTCCTTTCCTGTCTATTCAGAAGAATATGATGCATTTCCTCAATGTGAACACCTCCCTGACTAAGCACCAGGGAACTTTTCCTCACAGTTTCAACCAAAATACCAAAGCATGAAGACAAATGATGCTTAATAAACACGCATCCCAGATGATTTAAGAATCCAGCCTTCTGCCACGGTAGAATTCCTTTTAGGATTTAATGGGACTCAATTCTGAATAAACAACATGGTACAGGGAAAAAAATTATATATCATAAAGGAACTCTCTTTGTATAATAATGTTTTAACTGCAAGTAAGTGGAACTAAATACCTGATGTGTTTTTAGGGAATTTATTTGTCTTCTGGACTGCATCTCATTCCCAAAGGATTTAAGACGATCCATTAGTTGTAAGTCCATGATGGTCTCCTGGGTTTTATTTCCCAGATGTAAAATCATTAGTTTTCCTCCGGTTGGACTGGGTGTTCTTTGAGGGCATGTTGCAGGAGACATGAGTAAGAAATAGGGCCATGAGAATCAATGAATCACTTCTTACATTGAGGCATTCTGCTTTTATTTACATTTGGTGTTTCCTCAGAGAGTGAAAAGCTTTGTGGGGACATTCTGGCCACTCCCACCTACCCTAAGGAGACCCGAGGGAAATAGGTTTGGTTTTCCTCCAGGCTTGGAGTATTGCTCTTAAGAAGCCAGCATGACATCACATCTGTGGGCAGGCAGTCGGCATGAACGTGATAAAGGAAAAATTCAGGGCTGGGCCAGTGAGCAGACAATTTCTCCCTGCAGGTAGATCTTCCTCTCAGGATGTCATCTTCCTCAGAATAAGAGAGATGATCCTTTTTATATTAGGAATGCGAGTATGGGATGCTTGCAGGTAGGTGGGCAAATCCAACCTCAAGAGAGGTGGCAGTGGACGCGCTGTTATCGAGGACGACAGAGATGGGGCGGCCTGGGCACTGAGTCCCATCTCTTCGTAGAGCTCATTTTAATTAGGATCTTAAAATCGCGTGAAGAGGACCCTCCCTCCTTAGCTTCTGTCCTCAACGATTTTAAAGCCTGAGATTTACTACTTTGGGGTTGTACCCTGCGTACCTCTAAAGATGGTTTCTTTTCATCGAGTCGCACCTTCTTCCTGGATCAAATACCACTAAAATCAAATACTATCAAGAATCCCAAGAGCCATAGGGAATAAGGAGGGCATGGTATGCGTGGAATATGACTATATCAAGCCCACTAGTACTAAGATAAAAACTTTCATGCACCATCACCCACTTGTCTTCATTTCCCTCTTTAAAAGCATGTTAACAGAGTAGGGCTCATTCACAGCTTAAAAAATTCAGTTCCCGGGGACATGAATAGAAAACCACCACGTCTCATTTAAGTAGCAACAGAATTAAAATCCAGAGAGCTCAACTGTTTCCCAAGCGCAGTGTCCAAGGTTCATTTTTAAAACCCGACAGAAATCCCTACCCCCACTGGAGTTAGATGCTCTCCGCCATTGTCCAGTGATTCACGGTCCACACAAAATCGTATCACACGAGAGTGTCCGTAAAAAAAATCTTAAATGTGATTCTAAATGATCTGGAAAATAAGGAAAACAGGTGGGGTACTAGGGTTCCCAATAGGACAGTACCATTCTACATGATAGTAAGCCTCTCTCCTGACCGTGTACATGCTGTCTTGTCCCCAGGTCCTCACGGGGGTCATCCCTCCATGCGTGTCTGTGTTCTCATATCCTCCTCTTATTACATTCAAAACATTTCTTCCCTGAGGAGTGATTATCCACAAGTTCAGTGTAGATTTTGGAATAACACTTCTTTTTTCGTATTAGGAATGCAAGAAACTGAACACGGAACGTGGATACGAAATAAAGTCTGGTAGGCTTGACCCTTTAAATGGCATAATTGAACCACGGGACAGGCAGTTTTATAATTTTGACACTCGGGTCCTTAATAGGTATGTGATTTTGTATGAATTGCTTAAGTTATGTGGACTTGACTTTTCTTATCTGTAAAGTAGGAAAAGTAATACTTTTCTGACAGAGCATTACTAAAGACATAGATGATTGCACCTAAAGCTATTCACACAATGAGTTCGAAGACAGTATAATGTTCACACACACCCACATTCACGTCAAATAATACTAAGTGCCCGTATCACTTTAATGGCTGGTGGTTTTAGAAAAGTAAATAAATATCATTGCAATAAAATGTCATTGTAAAATGTAAACGACCATTTGGATAGTTTAACATTTTGAGGGAGAAAAGAGAATTAACACTGGCCTTTGGACACCTTCTCAGTCCGAGAGCATGACAAGACGGTCCTCTTCAACAGAAGGCACTCTAAACCTTCCAGTTTATTGAAGAATCTCATCTCGCCTGCTGATGGAAATACAGCGTTTATCCTAAGTGGTACAACTTGGTGCCGTGATGTGCCGAACCTTCACCATCAGCGTGGAATCCTGGTCGCCAGCCCTGCAGCCAGAAATCTGCATCCAGGGAGGCTACTTGCCTGGAGGACGGAGCAGGAACAGGAAAACATTCAGTTGAAAAAATCCTGTTATGTATTCAGCCACGTTGGAGGGGGGGAAAAAATACTAGAAATGGAGACAGGACATGAATTTGCATCTGGGTCCACCCTACTCCATCACGTCTGACGGTCATTGTCATCAATCTCACCTGGGCTTGAAAGCATTTGCTCAGCACACTTTCCCAGGGTATGGACACCAACGAAGGTCTCCACGATATGTAGGAAGATGATGACACATATAATTACAGTCCCGATGAAGATAAGTAAAACATGATTATCTTCCTAATCACCAACACAGTCAGTCCCATTACAGTCATGGCCCGCATCAGCCATATGGTCCCAGGTCATCTTTAGATTTTGAGTGGGTGTTAGAATGAGATGTTTAACCCATTGATTCTGGAAAGAAGCTCCATGGAGTCAAATTCTGGCTCACCGGTTGCCTGCTCTGTGGCTACATTGCTTCTTGCCTTTTCAAGGTTGTAGGATGCACCTGTGTTCCTTATCTCATGGCCCCATTGTCCCTCTCGAAGCTCTCCTTCCTTACCCGGTGCCATGCTGATCTTTTCTGCCTTTCTTTTACAAGCATCCTCATTATGGAAGTCAGAGACTGATTACTGGGTAATCTATGATCACCTCCTCATCTCAGGATCTGTAACAAAATCAGACCTGCAAACTGCCTTTTGTCACATAAGATAAGAGAGTCACGGGGTCTGAGGGTCAGGATGTGGGCATCTTTAGGGATCCATTACCTATGGACCAGGGCATGGGCTCAGAAACAGGTTATCATAGATAACATTGGTATTTATTAAAGGCTGACTGTGTATACCCCTGGGGCCAGGACCTTTATCTATTAAATTCCTGATGAGACAAGGAGGAACTTGAGCCCGGAGAGATTCCTGGTGGAATTCGCAATATTATATACTCATATTATATACAATAGTCGATACAGCACTAGAGTTTCCATAGGCTACTCTCAGGTCTAGAAAATCTTCGTAAGGATTCTAGAACATCTCGTACCTCCCACAAAGCTCTATCTCGAAAGCTGTGGCCTGGGTGTCAGCCTAGAAACCCACAGCCTGGGCAGATCTCGAAGCAAGGTTGTCTACCGTAGGAAAGTCTCTAATGAAAGGCAAGACCCTCCAAAATAAAGTGAAACATTTCACTTTATTTAATTAAGATGCACCGCTTGGTTACTGTCTAGCCATTTAATAATTTTGTTTTTGCCATTCAATGGATTTTTACTTCCATTTAATTACTTCAATTTGTTTTGCAGTATGCTTTCTGAAACATCAATAACGCCTTCAGGCAGAGCAAATGCGTGGACTCCTTAATCAAGTCAACTCAGACCTAGCGTGACAATGCTTTTCCTTCACCACCGAAAGATGAACGTTACGTGGCAGAAATTCGTTAAAACCATAAACGAGTCCTCAGGATAAAAAAAGAAATACCAATCAGAGTCTGGTAAATTTCCAACACGCTTTCTTAATTTTGGCTACACATTTCAACATCTACCCTTGGGTAACAGCAACTTACCTCCTTGTTTCATGTTCGTGGTTTTAAAAAAGAAACTCAATGCAGCAAAAATGATTCGATACCATCCCAAATTAGAGACATCGCTCAGAAAAGAAGTTGAGAAGATCACGGGTTCTCAGCCTCTTCCATGAGCTGAAAAGCTGAGAGTAATTTCTATTTGCTCTTCCAGGAGAAACCGTTGAAGATAATGGGTATGTTGAGTCTGATAAGCTTTACAATCTCAGTGAAAAATAAGCACATCCCTGCAATGATCAAAAAGATAATAATAATTATTTACTATGTACTTCATGCCAACCCCCTTTTCAGAAACAAAGCTGGAATTGATGCAGCTTATGGCTTTATGGACCTCAGCTTCTACTGGGAGGTCAGTGTGTGTGTGTCTAGGGGCAGGGAGGTTGTATCACATACAAACGGACAAGAAAATGTCACAGAGAAACACAAGACAAGCAAATAATTTGGGGAGGGGAGGTGACCCAGGATTAGGAGACTTCTCCAGGGTGGGTATTTAGAGAACCAAAACCGAATGGGACGTGTCCACTGCTCACCTTCTTGCTGGAGTTATACTCATAATCCTCTCTCCATGCCAGTTGTCCTCTTCCCCTCTTTTTCCCCAGGAATTTATAATCAGAAATGAAAACCCAATGACAGAGACCACAGTCCTATAATATCCTCTCATTCTCTTCCACAAGGAAACCTTCTCGTTTTCTGCTGCCAGACAAAAGTATCCTCACGACCTTCCTCTCCTACCCTTTCTCCTCCTGTCCCCGCACACACACATTTATGTCAGATGATCACCTTACAGAGCATTAGACACAGAACAAAACGTGAAGCACCGTGAAGGTGACCTTCAGAGCAGAACTATTTCAGCTTCCCATTTGAGACAGGTAAGGGGTCCTTCGCCCCTGTTTACCACGTGCAGAATTGAAGTCTGGAGAAATGAGACCTTACCGCCATCACAGAATGAATGAGTGCACATTGGGACCAGAACTGTTTCTCCTGTCCTGTCGTGTGCTATAGAAACTTTCTATCAATGATCTGTTAGCCATACAGCAAGAAACTATGCTAATTATTTTATTCCGGCATAAATCCAGTCGTGAGCCCCAGTAGGATTCCAGGGCTCCTTTAGGCACTGGGGAAGTGGCAGTGGCCAAACCACACGCAAACGAAAGCAAACCATGGAGTGTATATTTTAAATGCTTAAGTTACTGCCTTCAAATGAAATACCATCTGAAAGGAAGATCAACTATGCACATGATCCCAGTGCAAAACAATAGGAGATAAGGCCCTTCCTCAAGGAGTAACCCTGCTCTCAGACTTTAAGAAGAAAATGGAAGCCACAAGGATAGAGAGAAAAATCATTCTTCCTGGATCCTTTCGGGGGGCAGGGCATGCAAACATCTTGGTGCATTTCCTGCCTTTTTATGCTTTGCATTTCTCCATAGAAATGTTTGTTTTCTAGGGCCATCATAAGAAACGACCAGAAATGAGTTCTTAAAACAACAGAAATTCATCCTCTACTGGCTATGGAGGCCAGACGTCTGAGGTCCAGGTGGGACCCTGAGGTCCAGGCGGGGCCGGGTCATGCTCCCTCCACAGGCTCCAGGGGAGGCTCCTTCCCACCTCTTCCAGCTTCTGGGGCTCCAGGCGGCCCTGGGCTGTGGCTGTGGCCCCTCCACCTCTGCCACTGTGTCCATGTGCCTTCTGCTCTGTGTCTGTCCTCTTCTTATAAGGACACCAGTCACTTTGGATTAAAGCCACCTGAATGTCCTCATCTTCATCATATCTGTAAAGATCCTATTTCCAAATAGACTACTTTCCCAGGTACCCGGTATCAGGATGTCAACGTATCTTTCTTGGGAACACAGATCAACCCATAGGAAAAGGTGAGAGGGATTGAGAGAACTTTATCTACAGAATCGATGATCCATTGAAAAGGTCCTAGATGTCAGAAGGAAAAATAGAGACTGTGCAACTGCACGGTTCGTGCATTTAGCTCTACAGCTGGGGGTTCACATCGTGAAATCACTCCAGTCAGTGTGAAAAGGGGGATCCCAGCCCAACCATGAAGGGTCAACCCAGAAAGAACCAAGGAGTCTCATTAGCAAGGTAAGCTTGGTGCTTCCTCCCGGAGCAGGTTTGAGAATGAGGAAAAGGTCTTCAGCAGCAGAGATAGATGTGAGCTATGATGGGGCCAGTGGAAGCCAGCAGGTCTCCAGGCCAGTGGGAACTCAGAGCAGCTCCCTACAGCACAGAAAATATAGAGAAACCTGAGGCCCCTGTCTCTTGTCCCCACTGCAGTCCTCACTCTGACAAACCCACAGAAGCCACCTTGTAAAAGAACAGAAAGAAAAGAAACCCAAGTTGTATTAACCTACAGAACAGGTGGCATTTTCAACTCAGACTGAGATGATGGGCTAAGCCATAAACTGGAACTCACATGGAGCAAAACACTTTCAAGCAATAAAGAACTTGCATTTTCTTGCACATGCAAGTGGTTGTAACAAATGTGGTCTTCTGCTACACGTGCACTTAAAAGAGGTCCAGCTACATTTCCCTTCCTGCTCCAGTAATTCTGTAGCTCTTGTTCCATGGACTTCAGCTTCCTTTGATCCTTTCTATATTAAATTTGACTTTCCACAAAGTCATGCTCTATTTAGAGCTATCAAGAATGCAACCTTTGAGAAGGTGAGAGATCAGTTTATATTCTCGGAGCTCAAAGACAAATTATAGTCATGACGTGGATTTCACATAAGTGCCATGGTGGTGGATCATCTAGGTCTTATATCATCGATTTATCAATTCTCTAGTATTTCTTCCAAAGGACAGTTTGAAAACAGTGAGCCCATGGGATTGTTCCTGCGTGAGGGCTTGATATCTATAATCTCACAACACTGAAATGTGGTCACAGGTACTGAAGTTCCAACATCTTTTACAAGTCCATGTCTCCACTTCACATATAAAACTATGAGCTTGTTTTAACTTTTGGACTTATTTATGTGTTTTGCGATATTAATATATTTTCTAAATCACACCGTGTCCTTAAATGCTATGCATAAGCACTTTATTCTACGTAAAAATCATTGAGTATATTTCTTTTTAATTCAATAACTTATTAAACAATGTGATACATTTTAGTCCTGAAGAAAAGAAGACCCTGACAAAGTTCAATAAAGTGATCGTGTGGCTACATTATTTATGAAGTAATTAATTCTGACAAACAATTATTTACTTGAAACTCAGATTTGCTCTGAAACTCAAAGTAATGTTTTCTTGGCACGACATAATAAAGTTCTTATGTAATTACTAATTAGTCTCAAGCATGACAAATGTTTTAATTAAAATCACTGAAACAGTTAAGCATGTAACAGTCTTTTTTCATCTTTTCACTTTAGATTAACTATTTAAGAGTCACCGAGAGTTGATACATCTAACATGGATCGCCTTCACCCATGGCAGGATTTTTCTGGTTTCTATGCCATTTGGGGAGATAGAAGGAAAACCTTCTCATTTCAAGCATTTTACAAAAATCGTTTCGAATCGCATGAGAAGGGTTGCGTGGTTCACTCCATACCAGCAAAGCATAAGGCTCCTGAGCTGTTCTTGTTGACAGGTGCCTGGGGGGAATTTCCTGAGTGAAGCAGCAAAGGCCACTGTAAAGTTGTCTTAGAGAAACTCTCTTGCATTCGAGATGTGTTTTCAGGCAATCAAGGGCTTCAGTGCTTCATCCCAGACTTGGGTAGTGTGGAATCTCCCTGGTTCACCACCTGTGCCCTGGCTTGCAGTTGGGTGGGACCTCCAAGGTCCTTAGCTGCTGGGTCCTCCAAGGGCTTGAGCTGAAGGGTCCTCCCACGTCCCTGGCTGTTGTGTTTCCCAAGGTCCTTAGCTGTGCCCATGCGATGGGTCAATTATGGAGTAAATGAAGGGTCAGAGCACCAGCTACTGAATTCTCACTGCTGGTTTGTGGGCAATGCTCTGCTAAAGACTCCTTGTTGGGGTCCCCATTGGACACTCAGACCAACTCAGAGAAGAGTGGGCATCCGTCTAGGTCCAAAGCACCCCTCGTTTGCCTTTTCCACCCTGCCCACCCCCCAGCAACTCCAGCTTACCTGCGTTTCTTTCATTTCTCTTCCCCCTCTCCCTTTTTTTATTTTCCCCAATTCGAAAATGAATGTTCTAAAGCACTAGTTATTCTAGTCCCGCTGATTTTGCAATTTTGTCAGGACACCTGTCCAGGCGTCACAAAACACATGGGAAAAAAGGATGGTCAGCATGTATCTAAATAGCGGCATTCGTGAGGAAAAGGCAAGCATTTGCTTTGGGTTGTTTGGGGTATTTTTTTCTTCTTGGTTTCTTAACAAACTGACTGCTTCCAAATGATCTCAACAGCAAGTTTTACATTCTGGACAATTTGCTATCTGCAGCGAAAGAGTTTTGCTCGACTTTTTTCAATGTCTCTATCTCCCTAGATGCATGTGTAAGTTCCTTGAAAAAGCTATGCCTGTTCATAAACAGGCAACAGGGCTTGTTCTCTGCAGCGGACAGGACGGCATGGCAGAATTGGACACGCCTAGCAATCAGCCACCACTCACCTTTAACCCCTCCCGTGCTGTTTTTAATTTTTGTCTGTTTCCTCTTCACATCCTAGAATTCCACGCTGTAGCTACATTCGAGTCAGGCAATAGTTTGTTTCTTGGACATTTATGGTTTCTTGTAAGTGTGCGTAATTACCATTAGCAAAAAAGCAATTTTAGGGTATTTCACAGTTGCGGCTTCAAACTTTGGTGATGATCCATTGAGAAGGAAACAGTGAAGCAGATAACACATTTTCAGTGCATAAAAGAAAGAACCCATAAGCACCATATCTCTACTTAACCACTGATTTTAACTTCTAAGGATAGCTTTGGAGTTTAACTTTATCATCTATTGACCCCCCAGTGGGCTAATTCCATTCACTGTTTTGTTTTTAATTTGTCCACCATCTGTACTGTTTACAAAATTTGCCCACAGATAAGAATTCAAGAGAAAGGAATGTGCTTAGAAGGAAAACAATCAATACAATTAAAAGTTCTGTTTCCAATACACACCCAGAGGCTTCTGACTTCTCTCATTACACAGTCCATAGACTTCACAGTGATTTTGAGGTCTTTCTCATGGAGTGAAAATCTGGTATGCATTCGCCCTGACCTTTTCCATAACTCCTGAAGACGGTTGAACATGGTATTGATTAGGAAAAGTGATTTACTCATCTGTTAGGAAAGAATGGAATGCAGAGACCATGAGTTTGTTTTTTGAGCACCACTAGCATTCATCTGGATTGGATGCAGATTTTGAGTGTCAAGAAAGCTCCCTATGTCATTGGTAATTTTTTTATTGATCCAGTCATAAAACGTTCCTAACTATTACCATTTCTGCCACATGTACCTGTGGCATCCTCCACTTTTTCGTTATCGTTTGCAACTCACATGTCAACTGATCCTCTTGCCCCACCGCATTATGTTTTTCCTTTCTCTCTTTTTTCTCTGTGGTTCTCCACAGTCCAGATTAACTTTTACAGAAATGACACCAAACATTTTCATGTTTTTGCATCATGTTTTCTTCTTTGAAGATACTTTTCCCCCACCCCCCCAAAATAGATTTGTCGTCTGGATACAATTTTTGATCTCTCCTACATTTGACATTTTGTGTTTCTTGTTAACATCTGTCATGTGTTGCGGGAATCACTACAGCATCGCCTTGAACAACACAAACATGAATCGGGCAGCTCCACTTATCTGTGGGTTCATGGATATGCAGATTTTTTTCAACGAATATGTTGAAACATTTCTTGGAGATTTGAAAAAACATTTGAAAAACATTTTGAAACATTTTTCAAAATGTTTCATTTGGAAAGACATTTCCTTTTCTCTGCTTTATTGCAACAATATGGTATATACTACACACACACACATACAATATATGTGTTAGTCGACGGTTTATGTTATCAGTAACGCTTCCAGTGAACAGGAGGATATTAGTAGTTAAGTTTTGAGGGAGTTAAAAGTTATATGCAGATATTCAACTGTGTGGGGGTCAGTGCCTGTAATCTCCATGATTTTCAAAGGTCGGCTGTCCGTGTCACATGGGAAAACAGTTTTGATTTCCTGATGTTCCTTCACCGGTTCTTTTGCTTGAATAAGTCTTAGGTGTACTCTTAACATTATGGTGAATAGAATGAATCCTTTCCAGGAAATCATCAAGCTAGAGAGCACTCCAGAGACTCTGCAGGTAATTGTTGATTAAGTTTTTACTGTATCCATACAAAATTCTCTTGTTTTCTCTTGGCTATCTGGTTTGGGGAAGGCAAAGTTTCTGCACCTGTAATTCTGTAGTGCCAATTCTCCTAAAAAGTTCCTGGATTACTCATTATGCTTTGCCTTGCTTTGCCCATATTTCCATAATGTACGCTTCCTTCATGGCCAGAGAGGAAGAGGAACAAGGACAGGGAAGAAGAGACAAAACCCAATGCATCGTATAACGACAGAAAAAAATACCAGATGTCAGATTCAACTTAAAGAATGAGCAAAAGTGGTATTTAATCTCAATTCCCTGCAAACTTTTGGAGAAGGATATATTTTTCCTTTGTTTTGAATTCTGATTCCCATACCTCTAGGAAGAGTTACTAGTTTTCTTTTTCTTTTATTTTTTTCAGACTTATTCACTGGAGATTTGTAGTCATTGCCCAGCCAGTTCATCTACACTTCCTGAGCAAATTAGAGCTTTAATTAAGCTACAAGAGCTTGCCGTCCTATACAAACTAAATAATTAAAAGATCTCCAGAACCAGAGGCAGAGAGGATGCAGTTTTATGAGCGTGCACCTGTCCATTTTACAGAGATGACATAAGCTGTTCCTGTTCTGCAGGGAACAGGTTGAAACTTGGAAAAGGGGAAAGAACAGAGAAACCGGTCCATAATGACCGTGGCTAATTGCTGAGATCTTTTACAATAAATCTCTTTTATCAGATAAACCACCTTAATCACCTGATGTAAAGAAACGCAGATTCAGCATTTTAAGGCCTCCTCTGTTTTGCCTTCCAGGATTCTTTGTTTTCTGCAGAGAAGCACAGCTCCCTTACATCCGACAGCAGCAGATAAAACACCAGCAGACTTTGAAGACGTACCTCACATCCTTCTCTTTCTGAGCCTTGTGATTCTATAGAGGAAACCGTCCTTCAATTTGACCTCTTCCTGCATGAACATACGTTCACTCATTTTCATCAAACTTCTCCAAGGCTTTCACACTTACTGTTCAGAACTGTTTAAAAAAAAAACCCTAAAATATATATATGCATTGTCAAAAGGTGTCTCCGGGGTCTTCAAAAATGAGTAATTAAGATAAGAATAGCAAATTATACTTTGGAAAACATAATTTAACAACCTAATTCTTTCATAGGGATTTTCATTTGTACAAGAGGAAATAAGTGGAGGGGGATTTATATATATATATCTCCAAGTATATACAGATCATTGATCATAAATATCAACGATCTATATATACGTTTGCAGGCATCCATCACCTTAGCCAGACCAGCCCATTCTGATAATCCATCTCTGACATCTTTTAGTTACTGTGCACTTTTTCCCCAGGATTGATTGACTGGGCACCTCCTTCAGTCCTGAGACAAACACTCAGAAGTAACGATTTGGGAGATACTTATCACAATATTCCACATTTTAAGGATTCTACCTCAGTTCCAAAATATCCTATATGAAGCTGTGAATATCCTGTGGAAGAATAAGATAAGCACGCATTTTTTAAAGTCGAGTATAGACAAATAAACACTCAGCAGAACACCCTGATTTCACATGCATAGCCTGAGGCTGTGGATTTGACGTAGTGGAAAAGGACCATGAGTGTTGACAGACGTGTTGCTCAGGAGAGTTCTGTCGCAATGACATCTGGAATGGGAACCTTGCCTGGGGACTAATATGTGTTGTACAGGAAAATAGAATCCCTTTCAAAATAGGATCTTTCCATCTGTAAGGCTATCAAATTTGGTTTTCTGGAGAACAATATCCATTTCTTGACCAAAAGACTTTGAGAGAATAATGAGTGAAACTGAAACAAAAATGATGAGACAGATGTGAGTTTTGCAGCTGGTGTTCAAACACTGTCTCTGAGGATTATCTTTTAAAATATTAAATGCCCGGCATCTGACTTTAGAAAAAAGAAAATGAAGCTTAGACAAGTGGGGTCTGGGTGGGTGGGGCGAGAAGTAGCAAAAAATTTGCACTTTGACCCATCATCTTGACTTATAATACTAGCTAATATCTGATGTTTAAAAAAATCTAAGCAATTCACAATAATATCTAAAATGCTAACGTCTTATCATTTCATGCAGAGCAATGTACATGACTTCAGGCCAACACCTCTTTGTGTCATTCTGCATTAATGTCCGTCTCTCTCTGTGTATCTCTTAGTTCCCTGCTCCCCACGCTGTCTGCTGGCCAGAAGACTGACCATCATGGATGGCACCCTCTGGGCCACCTTCTCTCCGACTTCCTGCTTGTTTCCGTCATTGATTGATTGGTCAGAGGGAGAGAAGAGTCAAGAATTTTGTCCCCACTACATCCTTTTTCCTGTGCCATATTCATAGAAGAAGCTGCAACTCCTCATGACTATAATTCCTCCACTTTGGGGGCCCTTCTCTGCGGCTCCGAATCTCAGTGGGATTTTGGGACACCATCTCCCTCTGCCCCTTTGTGACCAGCTGTGGCAGCAGCCTCTCACACTGACAGACCCTGGGTACCACTTCTTTGCTCTTATCCTTCTCCATCTCTCTAGAAGGGCCCTCTTAACTAAGTTGCCTTGCATGGGACCGTGTGAGGTGGATTCTCTTTTTTCCAGACTGGAAGCTTTCAGAGGACAGGGTTGTGTCACACAGGCTCATTGCTAGAACCCTAGTACCCGGAGTAATGCCTGTTTCCAAAGCGGCTCCTTAAACATTTAGTTTTGTTAAGATGGACTGCAAGGTATATAAAATTAACCATATTAAAAGGAACAATCCATCAGCATTTAGTACATGCATAACCTTGGACAACCACCACCCTGTATCTAGTTCCAGAAAATTCTCATCACCCCAAATGGAAACCCCATGCCCAGGAAGAAGTCCTTCTCCATTCTGCCACTCCAGTCCCTGGCAACCAGGAATCTGTTTCTGTCTCTTTGGAGTTCGCTATTTGGGACATCTCATAGAAATGGAGCCATATAATATGTGACCTTTTTTGTCTGGTTTATGTCACTTAGCATAATGTGTTTAAGGTTCATCCACATTGTAGCAGTTGTTAGTCGTCGATCCCTTTTTATGGCTGAATAACCTTCCACCGTATGATGGACCACAGTTTTTTTTTCTTTATCTAGTCATTGTTCATGAACACATTTACATTGTTCTCACTGTTTGGCAACTGTGAATAGCGTTTCTATGAATATTTGTGTGTGAACATTCGTTGGGGTTCCCCGTATGTATTGGTCATATAGATAAATGAGATAAACCCATTCAGCTGACATTTCCAAGAGTGTGCTTATCAAAAGGATTCATTTGCATGCTTTTCCTATTGTTGAATGCTTCTTTTCTTAAATGTAATTTGACATGTGTTTCACAGTATGTCTCTGTCTTGAGGACTTTTCAATTCTGAGAGTGTGGCCTTTGAAACACAGTCTGCAGAGAACATGTTATAACTTTATCTGGCCCGGCATTTCCCAAATTTACTTGTTCAAAAACCCACTTCTTTTTCTTTTTCTTTTTTCTTTTGCAGCCCCATACATTGGGATGACAAAGCCAGTGTTTGTCCGTCCTTCTTAATTACACAGCATGTCCAGCAGCGTTCCCAGATGGGTGTAAGATCTTCTCTCCCTAATAGGAAACTTGTCTCTTCATCTTTTGAGTCAAAGTGGAAATTATACAAAAGGCTCTGCCATTGTTATATTCCGTGAACTATGGACTAAGATTCTCTTCCAGTTATAGAAAAAGAAAAGTAGAAATTTTGAAAAATGGAATTGGAGTTAGAGCCCAGGTTTACTTCTGTTGCTTTGGAAATCATAGTGATTTCGGGCGTTGGAATTAATATGGCAGCAGGGAAGCAGGGGAGGGGAGAGGGAGGGGAAAAGAGGAGACGACGGAGGGAGAGGGAAGAAGGCATGGAAGTGCTGGGCAGATGCGGCATGTGGGTCGGCAGGTATTTCTAGGGTCTCTCCTTGAGCTGACAGCGTGCAGTGTTGCATACAGGTGAAGGATAGCATGTTCCCAGTGACCCTGGCACTTATAATATCTTCTATCTCCTCTTCACGCTCCTAAGAAGAAGCTGCATGAATCTGGAAGCAGCTGTCATCAACCCTAGAGAAAATGTATCCATATACTTCTAGCGTCAGAAATTTTTATTTGTTTTAATTGCAAACCAAAGGTTATATGGCAAATTTGTATTCTTTACAGGCTGCCAAGGAAACGAATGAGAACAGAGGGATTGTTTGAAACAACAAAACTAAATTGCCATGGGAATTAGAGAAGGGATTTGCAGACTTGAGCCAGATGCGGCGCACGTTCCTTGGCTTGGCTGAGGAGTGGGGGGGGGGGAGGGCATTAAATACTATTAAGTAAATTGGATTTAATGATGTGCTAAGAGATCCAATAATGAGACTTTTTAAAAAGCATATTAGCTTTCAACTTGCGGATAACTCCCTGAGTGTCATCATACGAATCAGCCTGATTATATCCTCAAAGTCTTTCGGATTTCTTGCTCTTAGGACTTAAAATACATACATTTAAAAATGCATGCATGCATATATGTACACATACTAAACATGTATACACAATAAAATAATTTAAAAGTAAGTATTCTGCCTAATTTTTCTCTAACTTTCAAGGTGATCTTTTCCTAGAGAATTCCTTAGTAGATATCTACATTAGATATCTATATATATTTCTATACATATATGTATGTCTATATCATCTGTATTAATATCTATAATGAGATTACATCAAATGACCCATCAGTGCCAAGAAAAATGTCTTCCTGAAACTTTCGTGGATGGTAATGAGACAGAGTCACATTTACATCTTTCATCTCTTACTGAGGCTCCATCGATAAAGGACACCATGAAATCCGGATTGGTCCTAGCTATTTTGCAAGCAGGTGTTATATTAGAGAGACCCATCCTCTCTGTCTAACACCTTGCAGACCTGCCAGAAGCTTCCTCCCAAAAGAAAACAAAGCTTTCACACATCATGGCTGTGGCCTGGACTCCTCTACCGTGAAGATCTTGTACAGACACTTGGCCGAGGATGGGGTCAAATTCATCAAGGAGGTAGATGTGTGTCGATGAAAGCGCTGAGCACATTCAAGGAAGAACATGAATCCTACCGAAATCAGCATGTATCTAACACAGCCTGTATCTTCTCTGGGTATTGAGTAAAACTGTAAGAAAATAGTCTTTCCATCGGTATGCAAAACAAACAGTCACTGGATGGATGGATCTTTGCCCTCATGGCTCAACGGACACACAACTGATAGTTCAAAAGGACAGCTCAGAGTTTGCTCAGAGCTCCAGAAAAAGAGGAATAATAAGCTGGCCCAGAAGGGACTGCACCTTACATGTGACTCATCTTTGGGAAAAATACCTGGAAATAAAAATGCTGGAGAGAACTATTAGCATGTGCCCATAGCTTAAGAAAAATCACAGCCTACATGGCCAATATTTAGTTTAACAAGGAAAGACAGATACAAGTCACTCCTTCCAAACATTTGAAAGAGTACATCCATGGGGCAAGATTTGTTTTCTGTTACCGCAAGAGAAAGCATTAAAACTAGCCTCCAAACACATAAATACACATTTATAATCACAGACAAGCATAAACCTTTGAGCTACAAGCAATATTGTAATTATTATTATTTTTTAAATACCTTAATTTGCAAATGTCCGGCATTACCCCTCATTTCATTTCTTTGTGTGTACTAACATGGCTTCATTATTCTCACCGGTCTGCTTTATAAGAAAATAGGATGAATATAACCAAACGAAACAGGTAGGTTGGGTTGTCCCGGAAGTCTGGGTAATCCTACAGCGTATGTGAGCACAAAACAGCCCAACACAGAAGGGAGGCATTCTTCGGGGAAATAGATAAGCCTCTGAGTCCAAACAGGAGGGAGTTTGGGGCCCAGATCTCAAACAGTGCAAAAGAACTGACTTAATTCTAATACGGGCCAGGACATGTGGAATCCATGTATGAGTCCAAGGACCATTGTAGAGTCTTTGAAAAAATGCAATATATCTGGGAGATTCAAGGAAGAGAGTACACCACTAAAACGTCCAGAAAGAGTGGCACCACCAATGTGGACCCCACAGAACCCTCAAGACAGTCTCGGCTCTCTTCTCAATGGTAGAACAAGAAAGCACTGGGAGGTCCCATATCGGTGGGCACTTCCTACATATCGTGTAGAACATATAAAAATGGTCACATCCCGCTCAGTAATCAGTAGCTTCCGATGCTTCCTTATCTCTGTTCCACTATGTACGTCCTCTTTGCCTTCCTCCCACCCCCACGCGAGATGAAACTCCCACGGAGAGGACACAAAGTTACCTTTCGGTAAACTGCACGCTCCCTGAGGGTATGTTCAATGTCTTGTAAAATATGGAATCAGCCGTGTTCCAAACACCTCCCTCCATGGCCCATACGATGATTAAACTCAGTGGGTGTTTGGTGACCAACTAATGCCTAAAGCAACCCCTCAATAGTATACTATATTTTAATGTGCAACAGGCCTCTCAAGCTTGCCTATATTGACTTTGGGGCTGAGATGTTCTCTGTTGTGGGAGGTCACCTCTGCCTTCACTTAGTTATCCAACTGACATCGGCTTGCTGTCAAAATTCTGGCCCACAAATGTTCAGAGACTGGCCACAAGTTCCAGGTTTCTGTCCAGTTTTTAAAGGCATTGAAAATGCTTCTCCCAGCTCACTAAGTTTTCCTCATCACCTTATACCTGCCTGTTTCAGAGATGATGGAATGCCAGCCAAGAGAAGTTAAGCGCCCTCCCCAAATTCCCAGACAGGAAGGGATGAAACCAAGATCCAAACTGAGATGTTTTGACTTTAAGCTTCATGGTCTTTCTCCTCCAGGAAATGCGCTTATCTGAATCTCAGTAATTCCGTTTGAAAACCCTTGATGTATACAGTGAATACTGCACTCGAAAGCATTACCAGTAGGTCTTGGTGGCCTCTTCTCAAATGCCAATAGCATGACTGCTCTGCAAATAGAAGAGTATGCCCTCTCTCACTCACTATGACTCCCTTCTCTCCAAACTGGGATGGCTTTGACTTTGTTAAGAGAAAGAAAAATAAAAGCGCTGAGGTAGACCGCCGCAAGTGGAAAATGCATTATGTATGGCATTGTAAGGAACACTCAATCCCCCTTCTACTTCAGCCCAAGCTTAGAATGCGCTGCAGTACTTTAAAGGTTCAGAGGCTGAAGGAGTCAATCGTTATTCTTAAAGAAGAGGGAAACACACATCTTTGGGGACTTCAACCAATTTCTACTATTATCCATTAGAATTTAGCCGGCTCCCCTGGATGATAATCGTAATACTCTCCGTTTACTCTGTGTCATTTTGCTGCAGGCAGAGAGGAAACTCACCTCGATCGAGTTGTTTCTCCGTGATAATCTGTATTTTTTTTGACAGTCGTCACATTTTGTAACATCAGAATTCATGTTCTGCTTCTTGACACAAACTCAGAGGCCCCAATACGTCAACTTCTTGGTTCAAAGGAAGAATGTGTTGTAATTGGAAAATAAAAGGCTCAGGTCCCTGAAGACGCTCAGGGCTTGCTGGCAGGACTATCCGAGAACACCGGTATCTTCTTTGAAGGGCTGATGGAAGCCACTGCGTCAGCGGAAAGGAAATGCGTCAGTCAGGCATCACGGAACAACTCTCTAGTTTGGCAAGTAAGTCCTGTGAAAACAGGACCTTTCTGTTGTTTATTTGATTGAACATTCTGGGATCATGTCTGTACTCATTTCCTAGACCTGTCATAGCTTAGGACCACAGACCCTGGGGCTTAAAATACAGACATTTATTCTTCCCCCGTCCTGCAAGCTGGGCCCTCTGAGGTCCAGGTGCGGGCAGGGCTGGGCCTCCCAAGCCTCCCTCCTGGGCGTGTGGACGCCATCATCTCCCTGTGTCCTCACAGGGTCGTCTGGCTGTGCATGTGTGTCTGTGTCCCGATCCCCTCTTCTACTAAGGACAACCGTCCTACGAGATCAGGTCTCACCCTACTGACTCCAGTTTACTCCAATCCCCTCTTCAAAGACCCCATTTCCAAATTCAGCCACATTCTGAGGTTAAGGATTCGGCGCACACACCTGCCTTCAAGGGAGGGTGAGGTCATAAGTTTCCCCATCAGAATTTCTCATCATAAACTCAAAAACGTATGGTCATAGTTTTGCAGACATTCAGCAAAGCAGGAATGGCCCTTTTGGAAGAGGAACTATGGAAGCCAGCAAGTCACAAATTTCAGTGTTTCTGTTTCCAGTTATATAAGGAGAATGATGAGGAATAAGACATTATGCATTTTCCAAAGATCCTGGATACACCTTCTCAAACTTTGCCTCAGCTGTTTGAGCTAAGCTCTGTACTCTGGAATTATGGATGTTTTGACTCTTTCAAAAGGTACTGACATGCTTTTACTTAAAAAACATGGTCCCAGGACAACAGGATATGGTCCAGAAGAAAATATCCTTTTTGTTCTTTTTTGTAACCATCCTCTTACCATCTTCCTGAAGCTTTTAGTTTCAAAAATTTTGCCACAAATGCATTCTGTACAGCTTTTTATACAACTATTTCCATCATATTATTTTAATATGTACATAATCTAAACTATGCTTCAGTGTCTGTGAACCTATTATGTTTAAAAGCATCACGTATTTTACATGTTCTATATTTCCGGGAAAATTTTTTCTGCTAGAAGGAGAAAATCAGTCTAACAACACAGATACAAAAACATGCAAAAAAAGAAACCACTTTCTGCACAAGACATCCGTGGATGTGGACTAAGGACTTCCTCGGAAATGCATTGTTGTATCATGTCTATCAATCATCTAATTATTCCTGCAGGAAGTGGGAGTTAAAGTAAAGAAGTCACAAAAACACTTAAGAGGTTGAATCTTTACAGCGATTTTTCCAGCCCACAGGTTAAAGCCCCATTTCCAGCTCCTGCATGGTGGCACCTCCCCACCGTTTCACACGAGCTGCCCATCACCAGTATTTTCTGCATTCGTCCCAGTAAACTGCTGAGTCATTGTCCATGCATGGCAAAGATGCTCCTAAATCATCTCAAATCTTTTCTGACTCTCAGAATGAGCACGCCTGCACCTGGAATCTTATTTTCACATGGCGAACCATCTATGGAAGATGAGTTGGATAAGGATATCACTAACACTCACCAGACTCGCAGGAGGACAGCTTGGTGACTTCCATCTCTTCAGTGGGCCAGAGGGATGCTGCCTGGACGTGGCCTTCCACTGTCCTCGGTGGGGAAGAAAAAAGTGTCCCACAGGCAAATCACCAAGCTGACCCAAAGCAGCCTGAAACTCCTGAGGAAATGAAACAAAACACAACAAGTCCGCCACATCAAACAGGACATGCCCACCATCACCTAGACACACACTCTCTTCCTGAGACAGCACGCAGTTCACCCATCCCTGCCTCACTGGTGAGCCCTGCTTCGAGGGGTTGCCTCCTTAGAACTCGCTCATGATCTGGTTAGTGCCAAGTCTCCTTCCTGAAAGGAGTTATCCATCCAACTTAGGCCTTGCTGGGAAAGGCCACACTTCTGTTTAAGTGCTCGTGACCATCTTAGGAAGAGTTCAACAAACGTGTGCTGAATGAACAGATGAAGGAATAGACAAGAGGCTCCCCCAGCACAGAAAACACACCATATTTGTATGAGTCTCCTAGGGCTCCTGTAAGAAGTCATTACCAACACAGAAGCTTTAAACAGCACAACATTATTAACATAGGGCTCTAGAAATCACAAGTCTCCCTGGACTAACATCCACGTGTGGGCAGGGCTGCGTTCCTTCCAAGGGCTCTCTGGGGACCTCTCTGTCCGGTCCAGCATCTAGGTTCCACCTTTCCCTGGCTGCTGGACCTTCCCCCATCTTCAAGGCACATCTCTTCTCCTGCATCCATCATGACTCTTCCTTCTCTGACTCTGCCCATCCTGCATCCCTCTAGGAGGTCCCCTGTGATGACGTGGGACACAACTGGGCCTCAGAACCATCTCAAGATCCTTAACTTAATCACACCTCCGGCATCTCTTTTTGCCTCGCAAGGTGACATTTCGCCTGGTTTTGAGGATCAGGACTTGGACATCTCTGGGAGGACGCAGCAGTCAGCCCCACGCAGGATTTATCTCTGAATCTTCTTACCTGAAGTAAGATAGGAACTCAATAGGTATTTAAAGATGAATAAGGGACTCTAAATTGTTACTAAAATTTTTCTCCCATTAAGGAGTCTTTTAATTCATGGCCTTCTGGAATAAAAGACTCGTGGCAGGATTGTATGCTTTTAGAGTCACAAACTGTCGTTCTAAATCAGGTGTGCTCAAGGACCATTGGCTTTTGATGTCCGAGTGAGTGTCTCATGTCAGCTTAATGCATAGTGACTAGGAGGTGCTTGGGGGCTCCCCAGAACCAGGAAAAGTCACAGTAAAGCAATAAATAATATAATCAATAAACAATGATTGTCACTGACGTGGCAGTCATTTATTAGGTTTCTAGAATAAGAAATGATGGAATTATGAAATAATAAGAAAAATTCCCTGTATATGTTATGTATCATGTGTTATATGTTATATATAATATATATGCAATATATTGTATATATTATTATATGAATATTGTATATAGTTATGTAACTACATTATATATGTAATGTATAACATGCTATATATGTTATACAGTGTTATATAGTATATACAGCTTTCACAAGGCTTCATCTTAAACATGTCACTTCCTGATGTATATAATAATAAGTAATTATTATATAAGAATAATAATTTAAAAACTACGCTATATATTCTGTGTACTTTTATATTATAGTATATTACATTACATTGCATTACATTATATCGAGCATTTAGAGAATGTGTTTTTACATGTGCTCTTCATGGTAAAATGACTCTCTGACATATGTCTTTTTCTCACGCACAAATACTTCCTTTTTCTTCCAAATTAGCAAGTCTCAGCCGTTGAGTCTCAACATATGAGCATAAAATACAAACATTTTGAGATTGTTTATTTTATCTTTTACTTAAAAGAAGGCTAACACTTGCATGTATATAAATTCCTATTCACAACTTGTGAAAAATAATTTTATCTGTGAGGTACATTTTTTCCTACCATATTTTAGGCATCTGTTTTACCCTATTTCTCAGAACACTTGACACACACATCAAGAAGGCAAACAAAAAAAGTCTGGTGTTGGGAATAAATTTTAATCATTTTATTCATGCAATATATAATCACAAGAGCCTATTTCTTCTTCTTATTCCATTATTAAACTCCTTGGGGTCACTATTAAACAATTAAACGTATATACTTTTACCTTTGTCATGAGTTGATGTCCTTAACATCTACGTCTGAGTGGTTATATGTATATTTTAAATATATTTATATATAAAAAGAAAATTTTATATATGTATACAAAAAGCATATATGTATATATACACATATACATAGTGTGTGTGTATTGTATACATAGTATATATACTTCTGTATATAAATATAAAAATTCTTATAGTTACATATGTAAATATATATATTTGTCTATAGTTATATATATAACATGTTTATATATAGTTATATATATATATA